>CM051015.1:14203191-14310691 GCA_027704905.1 Muraenolepis orangiensis | reverse complement strand
GCCAAACAGAGTACTCTTGCCTCTTTATAGCACTGCGTACAACATAAATGAATCCCATAGTGTCCCACAGCATCTGAGGCAGAAGGACAGCTTCTCCTGGATGTGGGATGTAGGCCCACGCCTCACAGTGACAAACACACGTGAATACATTCAAGATTCAAGATTCAAGATTCAAGATTTGATGCTTACTCCCCATTTCCTCCAGCAGTATGAACACAATACTATAAAAAAATACTATACACAATAAAAATGAACATAAAAATAACAATAAAGTCATCACGGTCATAACCCACAGCCGCCCGATACCTAGAGACTCTCCATTCACACCACAGTAACCCTGTTCACTATTAAACTAGAAGATACAAGATACACGATACAAGATACAAAGATATTGATTTGCCATTTGTAACAAGTACTTTGGTACAAGTACCCATTCCCTCCCACAGTATAAATCTCCAAAGACAATACCAAAAAAATGATATATACAATAAAAATAATAATGAACAAAAAAAGGACAAGACTGATAGATGGTATGAACATCTGTTGAATTGTGCAAAAATATTTAAAAGCATTTAAAGTGCCAGTAGTGCAGAAGCATCATGAATGCAGTGTAGTACAGTGCAGTACAGTGCAGTAGCTGTAATGAGTCCAGAAAGTATGAAAGTGTAATGTTAATTACAATGTTATGATAGTGGCAGCACTTCTAGCAGTTCAGTAGGCGCACTGCCTGTGGATAAAAACTATCCTTAAACCTAGTAGTCCTTGTACGGATGCTGTGCAACCGGCGACCAGACGGTAGGGGGGAGAAGAGATGGTGCCCAGGGTGGTCGCAGTCCTTTATGATGGACATGGCCTTCTTCCTACATCTGGTCCTGCAGATCTCCTCAATGCATGGAAGTGCACACCCGATGATCTTCTCCGCCGTCCTCAAGACCCTCTGGATGGCTTTCTTGTCCTGTGCGGTGGTGTTGCCACTCATCAGGACGCTCTCTACAGCGCCACGGTAGAAGGTCACTAGCCACCTATTCCGCTTTTCCTGAGGCACCGCAGAGCATAGAGGCGCTGGTGTGTGTTTGTCTATGTGCATCTGTACATATCACACCCCAGTCATCCAAGGAAATATCCTCCTGTATATCTTCCTTCCTTCTTCCTTAGAGGATTCAGTTGAGTTAAAAAAATTATAAAACAGTAATATAGCACTGAAATACGCCTTTTCCCATGACAATTATTAGAGATCAATCGTTCCAATTCAGACAGTTAAGTATCTATATATGTTAAAGATATCGGGTCATGGTCTGATATCACTATGGCATCATATTTGAAGTCTTCGATGTTATATCCTATCTGTGTCGATATTAGAAAGAAATCGAGAATATGTTTTATGTGTGCCAGAATGACAATAATATTCTATATTGTTGGGTTCAGTTCCCGCCAAATTTCTGATGAGCTCAAATCGTTCATAAAATGTATTGTCGATTTTTTAGCTCTAGTATGAGACCGAGCCAGTGGATTTGCCTATTTGTGGGTCCAGGGCCACATTAAAATCGCCTCCAATAATGCAATTACCTGGGAGCGTTGATAAGGTCAAGAGTAAATTATCAAAAAATGCAGGGTTGTCATCGTTGGGGCCGTAAACATTTACTAAATTAACTTTCTCGTACAGTAATATTCCCTGAAGTATATGTATATATATATGTCCCTGCCCTTTAGGTCAATTATTGAATGTATTACTTAAAATGGGATTGATTTGTGAATTATAAACAAGACTCTGTGAACTATAGGAGGCTGAAAACACTTGACCTTGCCATCTTTTTTTGACTTTAAACAAATCACAATGCATCATATGAGACTACTGCAAGAAAACTATGTTTGAGTGTTTTTGTTTTAGTCTACTAAGAACCTGCTTCACTTTAGTTAATTTACCCAAGCCCCTGCAATTCCAAGATGTGACCTTAAGCTTCATAGATTTAGACATACCTCAAAGTAGGTTGTTCCATGGCTGTACAGTAGTGAGTGTACACGTATGTGTATATACGATGCCTGAACAAAATAAATACATATATTGGAACACATTAATACACATAAAACCCCAACCCTCTAGAGTCTAACATACATTTCCCCCTGAGATATACAGAAACATCCTCCTCTACCACCAGACCCGCACACACTGTCGTGGGCTGTCCTTTGTTCCCTCCGATACCCTCCCCCTGCACCGTGTTACAGATTCCCCTGAAGTTAACACGTTCAGAACCCACTCCACAAATACACCCCCCCTCCAATCTCTTTCCCACACTTTCCCAAAAACCAATAGAATAGAAGCATGCGTTCACAATATCAACAACATGACCCAACGCCTAACTCAATATGAAGCAAGAAGAAATAATGTTAACTTTAAACATTAAGGTCCACTCTGAAAGAGCTTCAATTCAAAGAATTAAATTCCAACCAATGGAAGCGTTTTTAGAACTTACCAATAAAAAAGTAAACAAATTTTAAACTTGCAAGAATTGTAAGATTGCCTTGTAAACTAAAGTAAGCTAAAAAAAGTTTATTATTATTGGGGCATCCACTCCGAATAAGCGGCGTTCATGTGTTTAATTTCAAATTTGGTTTAGAAAACACAGCCAAAACAATGAGTTAACTAGTCGGATTAGTAATCAGGAAAGAATATAGGTAAGACCGTGGCAAGCCGCCCCGTCATCTCCCACCTGTGTCTGTCTCATTGCCGGCTGTTCTCCTGTAATCGCCAGAAAAAAATTAGGGCCAGAAAGCCGGTGGGCTCGCTCGACAACAATAGGAGAGGCGGACGGTGCCAATCTCAAGGCATCTGATCAAGGCATCGGGGAGCCAGGATTCCAGGAATGTGCAAATATCATTTCCCTCCACCGCCTCAGGTAGATTCACCAATCGTAAATTGGATCTTCTGCTACTGTTCTCAAAGCTGTCCAGCTTTAAGGTAAGCTTGGTAACTTTCTCTTCTCTTCTAGGCTCTCGACTTTTCCTCCCAGACGACATCATCTTCGGCGTTTGATATTCACTCCTCCCTCTCAGATATTCTCTTCTATGCTCACTTTTAACGCTGTTGACGGCTGCAAGTACCCCATCCAGTTTTGATGAAAACTCTTGTCTTCATGTAATTTATTGCTAGCATTAGCTAGGATAGCATTGTTGGTGTTGTCAGTGGCGATAGCGTTAGCTTCTGAGCTACCCTTTACACTCGCTAGCTGAGCATTGCTCCGTCTTCTGTGTGGCATATTGAATGTTGTGGGGGTTTAGAAGCAAATATCATGCAGCTTTAGGTGGGTTCTGAATAGTTATAATAGGATTTTAGTAGGAATTGCAACCGTGCTGGGGAGTGTCAACCTCTCAGCTCAGCGCCATAATCGGAATTCCCACGATGAGCTCCTTAGTCTTGCTGATGTTCAGTGCGAGGCTGTTGTCCTCACACCATCGTGTCAGCTGGACTACCTCATCTCTATACTCCGTTTCGTGGCCCTCGCTTATCAGGCCGATGAAGATGACACCCGTGGTGTCGTCTGCAAACTTGATAATCCAATTATTGCTGTGCGTGGCAGTACAGTCATGTGTGTACAGCAAGTACAGCCGGGGACTGAGGCAGCTGCCTTGGGGTGCTCCGGTGTTGAGGACCAGAGTGGATGAGATGTTGTTCCAGATCTTAAACACTTGAGGCCTGCCCGTCAGGAAGTCCATAATACAGTTACAGATGGGGGCACCCAGAGCGAAACGACAAGTTCAGTTTGTCGGACTTGTTTGCGAGAGACTGGAGACGAGAGTGCGCGTGTGCGTGTGTGTGTGTGCGTGTGTGTGTGTGTGTTGTGTGTGTGTGTGTGTGTGTGTGTGTGTGTGTGTGTGCACATGCGCATATTGGCGCACCATGAAAAACAAACTCTACATCTGAAAAGGATGTCAAACTGATAGCCATGCTATTCCGAAACTGAAAGCAGCAAAACACACACAGCGATACGAGTCTTCCCTCTGTGATGCCTCTCAATGTCATGGCATTTCCTTGAGTGTAGATAGATACTACAAAGAGGACTTTGACTTGAACAACGCTGTGGCAAGACGTGGTGTCTTGTGTGAAAGCAATCTCATTCTTCGAAGGCATCCATATCCATATCCATATCCATTATATGACAGATAATAATAATTCTATTGTTGGACAATAAATACATTTTTGAGCCATTTGTGCGTGTAAATAACTGCATACCCCTGCTCACTACCTGTTGATACTTGTATACTTACCTGTATATATATATATATATATATATATATATATACCTAGAATTCTGCATATATCTCATACCTACTCTATAAGTTATTGTACACCAGTTTTATACCTAGTAGACGTAGTGTTTTACATCTTATTTATCCACTCTACATGATATATTACCATGCACTTTACTGTATCATTTGCACTCTGGTTAGGTGCCAAATTATTTTCGCTGTACTGTACTTGTACATTTTAATCTAAATATTTTGGCCTGAGGCTTACATCTCCCTCACCCCCTGTAGAGGGCATACACACGCACATTTACCTTAAATGGACTTTAAAATAAACAGTACAAATATTGATGTATTTTGTGTTTATACTGTATATATATTTGCTATTTGTGATTCCACAAATGTTGTACCACGCCACTAAACATACCGTATGCTACTGCCATAGCGACAGTGGAGCCTACAGCTAGCTAATAGCTTCAAAGAAGCTAATTACTCCTACGCCACTGCATATTCAATGGGGAATTTGCCAGAAGTTTCTTAACGTTTGGACTTCAAAAGCCTCTTAAAGTCGATAGGAGGCCGGCCTCCTCGCATGAGTTCCACTTCCTCTGTGTTTCCCTGGGTTTTCTCATGTATAAATGAGCATCCTGTCTGCTGTGATGCTCCGGTCTGACTCCCTCAGAATTTAACAACTGTGAAACCATTCGGTGCTTCTGTTGGTACAAATGAACGATAAGGACAAGGAGAGGCTTCCAAGCTGAAGAAAGGGCCAAAAATAATACTGGGCCAAAAGCACCCCTGGCTGCACAACATAATGCCGATAAATCCCCTTCCCCTTCCAGGGAAGGCTTCAACTTAATTCTGTTCTCTGTTTTAATTTGAAAAGCCCTGGTGAGATGCCAGAGGGTTCTATAATAGTGTTGTTCCTCGGTCAAGAGTCTGTATTAGATTCCCCATCTCTCACCATTACAAACACCAGGCTGTGGACCCCAGTTGGGGGTCCTTATCTGTCTGTAGAGGCCTGAGAGAGAGGCTCTGTTAGCTCTGTTAGCTCCCCCGGGGTCCTAGTTTCAAGATAAAAGAGGGGGATGCCAGCAGTCGACAAGCCGATCCACACACCACAACATCGGATCCTGCAATGTTGCCATAAAGAAGATTGGTCATTATACCGGCTTTGCTTTTTAGAGACAAAACTTGGTGTGGATGTAAGCTTGGTGTGGATGTAAGCTTGGTGTGCCAAAAATAGTGCCTAAAAAACTTCTATAGTTATAATGGCAGACTCGTGCAAGCAATGTGTTGTGGTGTGGACAAATGTAATCTATTAAAGATATGTCAAGGCACCAGACCCCTACACCGCTCCCCGGGGGCTGTACTGTAGATACAATAGCTGCCAACTGCTCCTAATACTAGGATGGGTTAAATGCAGAGAAACTCATTTCACTGTGTCTACATTAAAGAGGAATCAATCCTCCAGATTTAGATTTTGTTTGTATCTTTAACACAGAAGGTTTGTATCTTTAACACAGAAGGTTTGTATCTTTAACACAGAAGGTTTGTATCTTTAACACAGAAGGTTTGTATTTTTAATACAGAAGGTTTGTAACTTTAATACAGAAGGTTTGTATTTTTAATAAAGAAGGTTTGTATTTTTAATACAGAAGGTTTGTATCTTTAACACAGAAGGTTTGTATCTTTAACACAGAAGGTTTGTATTTTTAATACAGAAGGTTTGTAACTTTAATACAGAAGGTTTGTATTTTTAATAAAGAAGGTTTGTATTTTTAATACAGAAGGTTTGTATCTTTAACACAGAAGGTTTGTATCTTTAATAAAGAAGGTTTGTATCTTTAACACAGAAGGTTTGTATCTTTAATACAGAAGGTTTGTAACTTTAATACAGAAGGTTTGTATCTTTAACACAGAAGGTTTGTATCTTTAATACAGAAGGTTTGTATTTTTAATACAGAAGGTTTGTAACTTTAATACAGAAGGTTTGTATCTTTAACACAGAAGGTTTGAACCTTTAATACAGAAGGTTTGAACCTTTAATACAGAAGGTGAGGCATAGTAAAGGCTCCAACATTCCCACATCAGTGTAAAATGGGCATTAGATCCTCGGCCAAAACATTGACTGTAAAAACCCCTGTGAGACTTCAGAATGGAACTGGTGGTTTTACCTGTTTGGGGTTGGATTGTGTTTCATTTAGCGAGCACTGGATGAGGATAGACTAAACGTTGAGAATCTAAATGTTCTCTGGTTGTGTCACTTGACTGCTGAAGAGGTGTTTCAAAGCCAGTTGTGCTGGCTACTGTTATGTCGTCAAAATAGCTTTTGGCGCCACGTTAAGGGAACTGTATTGTTTGATGAAAGCAGATCCTTATATTGGTTAGTGGTTGAACAAAACGGATTCCCCATCTCTTGTCTTGTTATTAAAACAAAATCAAATTCCTTTGTGTACTGCTTTTAGTCATCATGACAAAGTCAAGTCAAGTCAAGTTTATTGTCACTTCACAGTTTACACAAGTATAAAGCAGTGGTGTGAAAATCTTATGTGCAATACCCGACGACAGACAGCAGTTATAAAAATAAGATAAAAATTGATAGATGACTGTGTAATCAAACACTTGTATACAAGACACAATAAAATGCTTGCCTCAAATTAGATTCCCCCGAAGAATAGGCCAACACAATTGTATCAACACATTATCCGCATGTGCGGATAACATCCGAGTAGGTGAAAACTTTAAGACAAGCTAGAAACAGTTTTCTGCTGTGACAGCCTTGCCTTGAAATGTCTTTCTTTTTTCATTGTTTGTGCTCAGCTTCAGTTCTGAGACAAACATGTAAAACAACAACAAACTAAATTAACCCAACAAAAAAACTAACCGAAATAAAAAGACCTAGACCCGAGACCCCCTTCCCAGTGCAATCACCGTTTTAAGAAAACAATAAGAGTTAATTCTGCAGGCTTGTAAGATTTGCATATCCTCCTCCTCCGCTGACTCCCATCATAGTCGCTTCGGTCTGAGTAATTGCAATAATAACAATTCAGAGCATTTATAAAAAGGTTTACTTCATCATTGGGACTTTTGGAGGTCTGCTTGATGATTGTTTCACTGTTGTTTTATTGGACTTCACTGCCAGTGTTAGGGTGTTATAAAAAGCCTGTTGATTGTCTGTGTGATTCTGATTAGATTAGATTAGATTAGATTGTATTCAAATATATTGTAATTGCACAGCACAGTACAGTACAGCGAGAATAATGCAAATGTAACAGTAAAGTCCATAGTGCACTTTCTACTGGGTATAAAAACAGGTATTAAATAACTAATAGAGTAGGTATGAGATATGTGAATAATTAAAGGTATATATATATATATATATATATATATATACAGGTAAGTATCAACAGGTAGTGAGCAGGGGTATGAATCCCTTTTTAATGTAGGAATGTATCACTTTGACTCTGAATCTGATGTTTGGGACACGTTAACGTACACATTCCAAACCGCATGGGTTGACTGCACGTAGCCTGCACCTGCTACATACCTCTCTGTCTCTCTCCATGTCTCGTAACCTCGGCCTGTCTCTTCGAAGCTATCTCTCTCTTTATCCATCTCTACATTTCTACGCCTCAATATCTCACCACTCATTCTCTCTCTCTCTCTCTCTCTCTCTCTCTCTCTCTCTCTCTCTCTCTCTCTCTCTCTCTCTCTCTCTCTCTCTCTCTCTCTCTCTCTCTCTCTCTCTCTCTCTCTCTCTCTCTCTCTCTCCTTACCCCATATCTCTCTTGGTCCGGGAGCCAGGCATTTGTTGGCAAGCTATTTGTTGCCAATTCAACGTCTAAATCAATTGTCCATGAAACCATCACTTTAAATTACTATTGAGAGACCTCTGTGTCATGCGCTGTATAATTAAATAAAAACCCAACCACCTAATGCAACTTTTGGAAAGCATTCATATTGCATATTGATTTGAGCCCTGGTGCCAACTTGTTAGGAACCAAATAGCCATACAGCTAAATAAGAGGAGGTTTTAGTCAAGTCAAGTCAAGTTTATTGTCACTTCACAGTTTACACAAGTATAAAGCAGTGAGTGAAAATCTTATGTGCAATACCCGACGACTAAGTAAATAGTCAAATAAGTTAAAATAAAAATAAAAATGCAATTTATAAAATATATCGGCACAGAAAAAGAGCAATATGTATATATAAATCAATGTAATAAAATATACATTGTTATATGGCCTGACTGTGGAAGCTATCTCTGAGTCTATTTGTACGGCACTTGATACTGCGGTATCGCCTGCCTGACGGTAAAAGTGAATACAGTTCGTGGCTGGGGTGGGCATTGTCTTTAATGATGCATTTGGCCTTGGCCACGCACCGCTGGTTGTATATATCCAGGAGGGAGGGGAGCTCATTTACATTTACATTTACATTTAGGGCATTTGGCAGACGCTTTTATCCAAAGCGACTTACAAGGTGTACATTAGTTGAAGCAGACAATAGCATAACACTGGCGTACGCAAACATATAAATACAGCAGTTCACAAGTATTCATATTGACAAGATGAATAACACAATTTCGTACTGCTAGGTCACCTGCTTAAGTAGCTGTGATAAGAGCGTGTTAACAACATTAAGGACATACACTTGCTAACATATACAACATGCTAAGAGCTATTAATGTCAGGACTTAAGCAAGTTTAGGGGTTTCACAAAGGAGAGTCCAGGTGGACTCTGAACAGGTGGGTCTTGAGTCTCTTGCGGAAGCTGGCGAGGGACTCTGCCAGCTTCCGGAGCTCACCTCCAACGATATACTGGGCCGTCCGCACCACCCTTTGAAGCGCTCTGCGCTCGAGTGCGGTGCAGTTCCCGTACCAGGCGGTGATACACCCTGTAAGAACACTCAATTGTGCCGGTGTAAAATGTTCTCAGGATGCGGGGCCCATGCTGAATTTCCTCAGACGCCTGAGGAAATACAGGCGTTGTTGGGCCCTTTTCACCACGTGTGTGGTGTGCGTGGACCATGTGAGGTCCTCGGAGATGTGCACGCTGAGGAACGTGAAGCTGCTGACCCTCTCTACTGCAACACCGTCGATGGAGATAGGGCTGTGCTCTCCTCTCTGCTTCCTGTAGTCCACGATCAGCTCCTTGGTCTTCTTGACGTTGAGGGCGAGGCTGTTCTCCTGGCACCACTGCTCCAGCGATCCGACCTCCTACCTGTAGGCTGCCTCGTCGTCGTCGGCCATCAGGCACATCAGGTCGTGTCGTCAGCAAACTTGATTAAAACGTTGGAGCTGTGCATAGCTATGCAGTCGTGGGTGTAGAGGGAGTAGAGGAGAGGGCTCAGCACACATCCCTGGGGGGCTCCCGTGTTGAGGGTCAGTGGCTCTGAGGTGGTGCTGCCTATCCTCACCACCTGGTGGCGGTCCGACAGGAGGTCCAGTATCCAGCTGCACGTGGATGGGGGCACGCCTAGACCTCTAAGCTTGGTGTCGAGCTTGGCAGGAACTATTGTGTTGAACGCTGAGCTGTAGTCCACAAACAGCACTTGCACATAAGAGTTCTTTCCCTCCAGGTGGGAAAGGGCAGTGTGGAGGGCCATGGCAATTGCGTCGTCTGTGGATCTGTTTAGACGATATGCAAATTGCATGGGTCCAGCGTGGCAGGTAACACGGCGCAAATAAAGTCCTTGACCAACCTCTCGAAGCATTTGCTGACAATCGAGGTGAGGGCTACAGGTCTATAGTCATTCAGGCATGTTACCTTGGGTTGTTTAGGGACAGGCACGATGGTGGACATCTTGAAGACCGCGGGAACAACAGCCTGGGACAGGGAGAGGTTGAAGATGTCTGCAAAGACTCCTGCCAACTGGTCTGCGCATGCTCTGAGGACGCGGCCCGGGATGTCGTCGGGGCCTGCCGCCTTACGGATGTTCAACCGCTTGAAGGTGCGGCGCACATCCGCCTCCGAGATGTTCAGCAGGCAGGTCTCCTCAGGCAGCGCTGGCTTCGGCGGGCTGCCGTTCACGTCGAACCGAGCAAAAAAAGTATTTAGCTCACCTGGGAGGGAGGTAGAGGAGTTCTCTACACAACTGGTTCTCCCTCTGAAGTTCGTTATCGTCTGTAGCCCCTGCCACATACCCCTCGCGTCGTGGCTCTTGAATATCTCCTCCACTCTGTCCTTATACGCAAGTGTAAGGCAGCGCGAACATCGCCGTTAATCCACGGTTTCTGGTTGGGATATATCCGAACCGACTCGGTCGGAACAACAGTATCTATGCACTTCTTGATGAACCCGGCGACCGAGGATGCGTACTTGTTGATGTTATTGTCCGAGGCAAACGCGGAACATATGCCAGTCAGCACAATCAAAACAATCCTGCAGCATAGAGTCCGATTGGTCCGACCAGCATTGGACCTCCCTCACAGCGATCGGTTGCTGCTTCAGTCTCTGCCTATAGGCGGGGAGTAGCTGGATAGAGCGGTGGTCTGATTTGCCGAACGGTGGGCGGAGGAGGGCCTTGCAGCCATCACGGAAGGGAGTGTAGCAGTTTTACAAACCAAACACCAACATGTCTCCAAAGGAACCTCAGGTGCAGAGCGAGAGAGTGTGGTACCCTCGCCACTAGGGTTCCTTAGACTGTGGGTAGAACCTGATGACCCTGGAGTGTTTCTATCCTAGTATCTCCAGGGCAACCTCCCATATCTCACCAAGACTCCCACTGTTCTCCTTCTATAGCCACATTTCTTCTCTTTTTTGGTTGTTGTCAAAACTACAATAACAGTAAATCACGTTTGGAAGTGATTTGGGCCGTTTGCTTCCCAATGGTGAGATGGGGAAGGGAGGCCAAAGATGATTCACTCTTGTGACGAAGTATTTTTCTTTTTATCCTGGTTGAGGAGTTACCAGGGCTGTCATTTTGTATTCTCCTGACGTGTCTGCGATGTGATCAAACTGTTTCACTGTGTATTGTGTTTTGAGTAAAGCCATAACCACTGAAGATGCACCGTTTGGTTGCTCTCTGGTCTGGTGGGAGGGGAAATATAAATATAATATGTTAATACAAAAGAGGGGATGGATTTCCTAGCCAAGGACAGACCTTCACAGAATTAGGGAAATATGTAAGTGTATGTTTTTTTCCCCCTATAAATTATATTGGTTATCAAGCATCAAAGGAATAGTAACCATACACTATGCCAATGCCTTCTTCCTAACCTTGCTGTTGGTGATGTGTAATCATCGTGGAACAAACCCGGAGTTCAATTTCCCATGACTTTTAAAATATGGCTGTCTAACCAGCTAGTGTGTGTGTGTGTGTGTGTGTGTGTGTGTGTGTGTGTGTGTGTGTGTGTGTGTGTGTGTGTGTGTGTGTGTGTGTGTGTGTGTGTGTGTGTGTGTGTGTGTGTGTGTGTGTGTGTGTGTGTGTGTGTGCGTGTGCGTGTGCAGAATTACTCATTGTGGTTGTGATTAAAGTGTTGGCTATAGCTAGAGAGAGAGAGACAGAGAGAGAGAGAGAAAGTGAGAGAGAGAGCGAGAGAGAGAGAGCGAGAGAGAGAGAGAGAGAGAGAGAGAGAGAGAGAGAGAGAGAGAGAGAGAGAGAGAGAGAGAGAGAGAGAGAGAGAGAGAGAGAGAGAGAGAGAGAGAGAGAGAGAGAGAGAGATTGCCTTAGTGGGCGAGGGAAGGGCGGGAACCGTGACATTTTGTAGCCCCGCCTGCTGAAAAAGGCAGATCGGTTCACAGGGAAATTAAATAAAACAACAACAACACAAAAAAGTTACAGCCTTGTCCACAATTCTGATGTCTTTCCTCCGACACAAAATAATTCATCCTTTTAGAAAGAAAAGTACAATATTGACGAGACACCTCCGGTCCATGGTCCCGCCTCCGGGTCCGACGCCACAGAGAGGAAATGTTCTTAATGTGAACGTCTGGAAGAGGGGGGGAGGGGTGGGGGGTGTTCCTCCATCCCCTGTAGTGATAATCATGCAAATAACTTCCCTTTATCTATGAAACCAGCCGCCCGTCATGTCTTGAGGGGTTAATTATGTTTTCATAGTGAAACTGCGGATGCCTTTTGTTGTAAAGGTATTTGCCTTATTATTATTATTATTATTATTATTATTATTATCGTGACACCAATTGAAGTACACGTGCTCTACGGATGTGCCTGATTAAAAATCTATATATGGGAATTTTGATTGGATAAAATATGGCGGAGTATTGCGCAAAATCACATTATTTACATGAGTGAACCCTCAATCACAGGGGGGAGGCTAAATCACACAGAAACAGCATTTACAGCTGAAGCACGTCTGGGATTCACTCCAAATCGCTTGGGGAGACGTATCTCTCCTTCCCCGTGAAATGCTTGCCGTTTTAATATTGTGAATGTTTTGTTTCGCACATTTTTGAGCAGAATGTTTTTCCCTATATTCTGTAATTGTTGTGCTTGTATTATGCATGTTCCATTGTCTGTGGAGTCACTGCACAGAGTACATGTATGAGCGTGCTTTCCATCTTGAAGGGTGTTGACCAGTTCCCCTGGTCGATGGATGGGCTTGTTTGTAAGACAAGCTGTCTGAGTGTTTCATCTGAAATCCACACCAGCATCCTGAAAGAGGCCTTCAGACTCTTCAGAACAGGCAGATCAAGCTCAGACGGATCCCTTTGTTTGGGTTCAGTATCGGTGGTCGCCCTCCTCCTCTCCTCCTTCTGCACACAGGGGAATAAAGATGGGAATCTGGTCCTCCCCATCAGGTGCTCATTGACCCACCCACCATTGAACCGCCGGTCTGCGGCTGTCTGCCAATCACACGCAGCAGCCTTTATAGCGTGTGCTCTATCAGGTTCTCTGCCACGTGACACCCTTCAGCATCACACCCTATCAACCGCAGGAGGCCCCCTGAGGGCACGCCACTGGTGTCCACACACACACACACACACACACACACACACACACACATGCTTGTTTGCCACACCTGACAGGTGGCCGGTGTACCAGCTGTTGATTGGTTAACGAGACAAAGGCAGCGGTTATCAATGGAAACAGAATGACAGGTAATCAGCTTAGCCAGAGCGGTTCCTTATGTCTGAAGTGCCTTTGAATTTAATCATTGTTATTAGGTTCCATATTTTCATACAGTCATTGACTGTTATGGTAACATAGCTATGGATGGGCTGTTCTGTGTGAAAGGTGGGAACAGGAGTGAGGCTTTATAAAAGCCCACATCCTTGTCATGGCTCCAAAGTGAATGACAGAGCTAATGCGTCTTGTCAGGGTCAGATAATAACTGTTGGGTCCCAGCTGAGGTCTGACCCTGGCAGGCCTGTGATGCCCTTATCTTAAAAAAACACAAATGTATTTATTTGGACCCGCTCTGTGAGGTCAGCTTAGCCATCTGCTTCTCAGAATGACCACTGGTCCTCAGCCAAACCACACTAACATCCAAACCACACTAACATCCAAACCACTAATGTCCAAAACCCTAACGTCCACAATGCTAACAACAACAATGCTAAAGTCCACAACGCTAACGTCCACAATGCAATGCAATGTGTGTGTGTGTGTGTGTGTGTGTGTGTGTGTGTGTGTGTGTGTGTGTGTGTGTGTGTGTGTGTGTGTGTGTGTGTGTGTGTGTGTGTGTGTGTGTGTGTGTGTGTGTGTGTGTGTAGAGAAAGAAAGAGAGAGATAGAGCGAGAGAGAGAGAAAGAGAGAGGGAAAATATCTGAATGACATGCAAATTGTCAAATGTTGTAGTCATTTATTGATCAAGTAAAACAAAAACAGAAATGAGATCAGAATTGCCCAAAGAAAGAAGTAGAACTGTATGAGCCATACGCTGGCATACGTCGAAAATGTTGTGCATGCACAACATTTCTGGACGACCTCGCCATACTACGACGTATACCAGCGTGCTTCAGCATGCTCTTAACTTATAAAAAACTTGCCCATAACTAATTCGACGTATGCCAGCGTTTTAGAGACATTTTGATACGTCGGCATACGCTGGCTGAATCGTCAAGGTGTAACAGGCCCATTAATGACTTATCGTCTAAAACGTGTGTAACGGTTAGGTCACTTTGGATATTTGGATCTGTGATACGACTTAATGGATATTTGGTTTTGGCAGATTTAACCCAGAGCCATAGAGAGAAACTTGCGTCATTCAAAATGTGATTTTCATTTCACATTTTAATTCTGTAAGCAATATATTTATAGTATCTTAGCAATTTTTTTTTTGCAGATTCTAACTTGCGATCGTACTGGATGGATAAAGCTAGCACCAATATGGTTTGTTGGGTTGTTTTTACGTAATATATATATATAATATAATGTTGTGCAAAATTCCGGTATAGCCTAGGCATTGGAGATTACTATTTTGTAGTCCTAAGTGGACACTATTGATGTTTGAGTGTGTTAAAGCTTCAATCGTAGGGTCAATATGTCCACTGCTTATTTGCTTACCGATAAAGAGTAAGAAGTGAGTTACTGAATGTTTAAAACATTCACAGTTAACTTGTGGTCATCCTGCTACAGTATGTCCTCCTGATCAGATTATACTTTCAAGCCTAAAATCACTAGACCCTGATACCAATCAGAGTGCTCATAGCATACATGATGGTTTACTTCTGATTGTGGTTAGCCCAGGTTAGCCTTGGTTAGCATAGGTTTACCCTGGTTTGCCCTGGTTCGCCATGGTTTGTCCTGGTTAGCCCAGCTATGTCGATATTAGGTACCATTGCCTTTGTTATGTTAAAATGGAGACCATTTTGTCACTTTTTGTTTGCCAAATGAATTCCTATTTACGCACATTTTGTGGCAAAGTGGTGTCAGTCGTGAGAGGGTTCGAGTGACACCGTGTCTATATGTTATGAAACTGTCTGTTACTATCGTAAAAGGTAGGCAGAAGTCATTGTAAGTTACTTAAATTAATAGTCAACATAATTAATTCACAGCCTAGTAATTGATATTGATATAGTGATTGATATTGTGGGTGGGTCAGAAGGCTTGCATTAGAGCCGTCTTCTAAGTAATTATACTACTCATGTTATCGTCAAATAACAATCGTAGTCATGTTACCTCCTAGTCCTCCTGGTGGTGGTAAATAACTATGCACTTTTTACATTTGCACCCTGGTTAGATGCCAACTTATTTTCGCAATGACAATACATTGTAATCTAATCTAGTATGCCTGTATGCTCCTGAATAGCAGACCAGCCTATCCCAGACTGAGTTAATAAGGTACAACTTTGTGCGTTAAGTTCTCTATTGATTAAACTTTACACTTTTGAAGCTTGAGCTGATGTTTGTGTGGCTGTAGTCAGCGGTATGCTAGAGGCCGTACATTGAATAGAGAGCATCCACAAGTAGCTTTCAATGGCAACACATTTAACATAATAAAATTTGAATGTGCTTGCTGTACATTAGTGTGGCTGGTGGATTCAGACCCCCTGGAGAGGCTTTATCTTGGTCTGGATGGATTCATATTCAATGTGTAGTACACATTGACATATGACATATTAAATACTATTGACAAGCAGTTTGCAATACTAATTAGTATTTGCATACTAGTTATTGCTGTTTCGTTAATAAATCAACAAAGTGATCTCCACTCTTTGAAATTACCTGGTTGGGACTACATGAACAGTGGGACCGCCAAGCTTTTGGACCGTCCATTGACACAACTCTGTCTTTCTATGGCTCTGCAAACAACTTTTCTAGTGTTTACATCCATCCAGGGGGAGAAGGAGAGCAGAAATTGGCCTGCGATGCCTTGATAGAGAGACACAACAGACAGAAGACACCGGACAGACAGACAGATAAAGATACTGAACAGCATGTCATATTGCTACAAGAAAAACACATCTTCTCCAAACTCCAAACAACATCCATCCAGAGCGACATCATGCCAGCAAAACGTGTTCATGCACTCTGAGGCTTATGATGGACTTGTTGTAGGGAACATGGACTCCCAATCACTTAGAAATGGTGGTGGTAATGGTGGTGGTGAACCACCCTGGGCACCATCATTTCTCCCCCTACTGTCCGGTCGCAAGGACTACCAGGTTCAAGGACAGTTTTTATCCACAGGCAGTGCGCCTACTGAACTGCTAGGAGTGCTGCCACTATCAAAACATTGTCATTAACATTACACTATCATACTTTGCTGGACTTTCTGGACTCATTACAGTTAATGGATTGTTCTGCACTGTATTGCACTGTATTCATGATGCTGTTACTGGCACTTTAAATGCTTTCAAATCTTTTTGCACAATTCAAAACATGTAAATATCATCCGTCAGTCACTTTGTTTTTCTTTTTATGTTTATTTTTATTGCATATAGTATTTAAAACATATTGTTTTAAAAATGCATACTGCTGGACGGAATGGGGAGTAAGCATTCCATTGTACGTGTTGCAAATGGCCAATAAAGCATCTTGTATCTTGTATGGTGGTGGTGGTGGTGGTGGTGGTAGTGGTAGTGGTGGTGATAGTGATGGTGGTAATGATGGAGGCGGTGGTGGTGGCAGTAATGATGGTGGTTGGGGTGGGGGTGGTGATGGTGGTGGTGGTAGTGGTGGTGGTGGTTGTGGTGGTGGCAGTGATGGTGGTGGTGGTGATGGTGGTGGTGGTGATGGTGGTGGTGGCAGTGATGGAGGGTGACACGTTTGACCCCATCAATTCTCCCATTCCAAGTCCACCACATATGCAACAAAAGGAGCTTTTAAAACCTCAAAACCTCCTTCAACGGCCTCATTGTGTTTGGATATACAGTTATGTGTTGCTAAGAAATAGAAAAACAGCTTTCAAGCGGACCTGCTGTCAAGGCTCCGGGGTATGGAGGATCGTGTCCGTTTGGAAGCGAGCGAAGTGGAGAAGACATGGAGAGAGAGAGACATCTAGTGGTGGACCAAGTTACTACATGTGCATATACACAGGGTAAAGGAAAATACAAGGTCATGAAAACACAAAAGACTCCATATAATGTTGTTGTTTTTCCCGATAAATGCAAATACACACATTTTAAAAATAATGTTTTTTCTTACAATGTTAGGAACAAAGCTGACAGGACATTCTTAAAGGGACTTAAAGACACATGCTTAAAAGGACTTAAAGGCACATGCTTAAAGGGACTTAAAGGCACATGCTTAAAGGGACTTTAAGGCAGATGCTTAAGGGGACTTTAAGGCACATGCTTAAAGGGACTGCACAGCAATGGAGGACAACGCAGCACTGCCTCAGACAACTTTGAGTTTTCCACATGAACTTGTGTCTTGTTTTGTTTTATTCGTCCTCAACAGTGGCGGCTCGTCCATAGGGGCGCAGGGGCGCCGCCCCACCTGGTTGAGAGAGGAAAAAAATAATAATTGTGTTTTTGGATTTTGGATTTTTTTTGACCCCTAAAAATAAACTAAACATGTTTAAAATGAATAATAATTACTCATTTTATGTATGTTTGTGTTTAAAATGCACAATAACGTTAATATAGCAAATATAAATCATTGTTTTGTGCGTGCTATTCTCCCCCCTCGTTTGTCATTGACGTCACTCTCATAGAAATCTGGTACCTACCTCCAAACCTGGGCGCACCGGCGGTGCGCCCAGGATCTCCGCGTCACTGCGGCAAGCGGCCAATGAAAATGGATCAAGCAATTAAATGTAGCCTATCAAGGGTCCTAAATACGATCTGTGGGAGCGCATTTTATTGCGCCCGAACAAAGAAACCAGTCACGCATGCGCGACTCAAATTGAGTGGCGCATGCGTGAGCAAATTGAGTGGCGCATGCGTGAATGCGTGAGCAAAGAAAACCAGTCACGCATGCGCCATTCAATTGTAGCCTAGTTGAACCTTATTTGTAAAGCCTGTACTGCTCTGCTCTCAGTTCGCGTCTTGCTGTCTGAGGAGAGGTACGTTTTTGTTGTCCCGGTTATAGTTTTACATTTATTTTTATTGTGGACGATGTAAACGTAAAGTAAAGGGGATAAGAAATGTTGGTCTTGCTGTATAAACATGCAGCTTGTGTCATTTGTATGTAAACGGTGTGGATTGGGGTTTTGTAAGTTTATCGTGGACACGTGCACATTATTTGTCACAACAAAATACAGAATACTTTATGATGAAATGCTTGTTTCTGTATGAGCCCCTGAGATTGTGCTACATACAGTAAAAATAAAGTAAGTAAAAAAAGAAATTAAGCAGTAAGTAAAGGAATGTTCAGTCAATATACATATATACAATACAGAGTAGAATGAGTAACAGTGAGGTTTATATTTATATTATGTATAGTTTTTTATTTTTATTTCTTTAATTCGCCCTCTCGGTCGTTTACATGGAGAAATGGCGCCACCGTCTGGGAAAATCCGGTATTGCACAGCAGATATGATTTTAAAAAAATGATTTACCCCTGCGCCCCTCCTACTTCGGATGTCACCGGCCGCCACTGGTCCTCAAACAATCATGTTTGGGCATGACATCCACATTGCACAGGTATTGCAATAGACAGCATTGAATATTGAACATATCTACGGATGAATTCAAGCCAAATGCATTTTAAAGGTCATTAAATCCATACTGGCTGAGGCTGGTTGTGTCTGTCAGGAATGATGTCCTCTGCTCTTTTGCAGCTCAGGAGAAAAACACAAATATAGCTGAGCGTCAACAAATTACTTTTCCACTTCAGCAGGATTATACCAATTTAAAAGTCAAAAACAACAACCAACAACAAAGCTGTAGCTGTAATGTCTATGTCAAGGCAATGGTTACTGCATGCTCAAATAATACCTCAAATAAAACCATGGGGAAATTGGCCACTTAGCCATCAGCTGCCCCCCCCCCCCCCCCCCCCCAAATAGATCTCCCGCCAGCATCTGGGAGCTGCTTTTGTTTGTCTGAGGTTGAACCCATTACCCGCTGATGGCTCTACCCTGCCCTCCATTTGGACAATGCTATCGTTTCCATTTGTGCCATCAGAGAGATCTAAATGCTCAGAACAGACCCCCCCCTTCCTCTCTGTGAACACAGCGAGGAGACCCTGGAGCCTTTCCCTCCCTTCACTCTTCACTCTCACGCTAAGCTGACGTGTATCAATGAGGAAGATGGGCAATGACCTGATGAAGAACGACTCTGGGTCTCGACTCAGGACTTTAACCTCAGAGGGCAGCTTACAGGAGTCAGGTGTCCGTCATATCATCCCTCTCAGGTCGGTTTGGATAATTCACAGTTGTCTCATTTCCGTGGAACCCGCACGCAACAATAGGGTGGAAATGGATTTAATGGTTATTATTTCAGACTGGCATTTATATTCATGAGTTTGAAAATACATTCAACTTTTATTTCTAAAAAGGCCAGTTGACAGCGTTGACAGGGAGAGCGAGAGAGAGAGAGAGAGCGAGAGCGGTACCTTGCCGACCATCACTGGCTCTTAGTTTTCTGAAGATGTTTTCTGTATGTTTCCCTGACCTCTGTGGTTTCCAGACAGGGCAGCAGCCCAGCAGCCCAGCTCCCCCCAACATCACTTCCCCTTTCCCTCCTCACCCGCCCAATTCCGTAAACAGGAGAAAGTGTCTAGACAACAAGGTTCTCCGTGGTGATGGCAGGAGACAGCAGGCTGAGACAGAGGTGTCTAAGTTGGTTTGTCGGGATAAAGCAGAACCTTGTTGCAGTGGCCTTTTCCTTAACATTCCACACTCTGCCACCAGGGGCATATCCAGAGGGAGGACGGGGTCATTGACCACCCCGAGTGGCACCCCTACTAGATCTGGCAATTGATAGGATTTCAACTTAGGACTTAGGACTGCGAACACTACAGCAAGGAAAGAAAAAAAAACGTCACCAACTCAGGAGTGTTAGCATCTACCAACTAAAAAACTGGAAAAATCATCTATGGAGTTCTATGTAGAGTTGTATACTGTGTATATAGTATTACATATTGTGAGCTCATCAGTTAAATGAAAAAATACTTTTGGCCACTACTCAAGTCGCCGCTAATTACATAATTGCTGTTGCATAATTAAACGTGCCCCATCTACAATGGACATCACCTCTTGTCTGTCTGCAGTTTTTCTTTCAGTGCAATGCATGATGGTTAGTGACCAATGGTTGTACACTACTTTTCACGATGCATTGTGGAATACGATGAGTGCACATGCGGACAGCACTTGATTTCGGACACAGCCGTTATCGGGAGGAGGCCTCAAGAAGCCATTTTAATTGCGTGTGGCAGTGTCTGCTGCATGCACTTTATCCAGACAACAAGAAGCTTAGAAGCAGAAAAGACTGCACACCAAAGAAATAAGTTTTCCCCTCTTAAGTTTTTATCTAAAGAGATTGATGAAATCGTGAGAGCTATATCTCGGCGTGCCTCCTCTTCAGGTGTATAAGAGCTAGTAGACAAGATAAATGGAGGCTCATTGATTTTACTGTCAAACCACTTCTTTCCAAGCCAGTTTCTCTCCCCGTCAATACCACTCACCAATACTTCAATGTCTCTTCAGTCAATACGGATAAAGCACAGTTTGTATAAAGCACCAGGATGGTCGAGTGCTTTGTCTCACCGCAGAAGGTTCCGGGTTAGATCCTCAATGTCTGCAGTCTACCTGTACAGCCCTCCGTGGTGAGTGTGTTTAAAGGTTTTACAGTCTATGTTTTACAAGCGGTCTTCAGCTATTACAAAAAAAGGGTTAATATTTAATATTTGGACAAATATCTGAACCGGAGCATTTATCAAAACAAAAGGAGACGATAGCAACACGTAGAAACAAATGTAAGCCTTTATTGGAATGTTGTCAGGCATTAAATACACAAATCCCATATTTTTTTGGAATAATTTGGTGTTTAATAGAAAACCAAAAAAAAGATCTAGTCTGGTCAGTCTCTCCGTCTCACTTTCCCATCACGATAACGGCGTGCATTCTCTGCCTCTATCTCTGTTCTCTCACTGCGTTCTAACGCTAGGATTCTAAGCAGTTGTGAAGGAAGAACAGAAGAATTTGAAGTAAAGATCAACCATGGTGCATTATGGGAATTGTAGGAGAAACTATCAATCACAATGTTTTCAACACTGGTGTATCGAAGCGGTCACTTGACGATACCTGAATGAATCATTGAGTTATGCCCTTGATTTCCCGTTGACCATTTCCATATAAAAAAAAACTATGAAATATAAACAAGCTCTTTTCATGAACGCGGAGAGAAGTGCATTTGAAGCAGAAAAAAAAGTAAGAATAAAAAGTTAATTAGTTAGCGGCGCCGTGATCTGAGAGTCACTGGGACTCCTCAACCATCAATATGTTCCAACGTCCCGGAGGCTGAAGTTAAACCCACCTAAACTCACCTCATCCTTGCTCGTGTGTGTGTGTGTGTGTGTGTGTGTGTGTGTGTGTGTGTGTGTGTGTGTGTGTGTGTGTGTGTGTGTGTGTGTGTGTGTGTGTGTGTGTGTGTGTGTGTGTGTGTGTGTGTGTGTGTGTGTGTGTGTGTGTGTGTGTGTGTGTGTGTATCCAGCCAAGATCCTTTCCCTCATTTCAACATTCACAATACTTTTCTTTTTTTTTTTTACATCCCGCCGGACTGTTTGGCCTTGGGGTCTTTTCTCTTTCTATTTATTTTTCTAATCTGGATTGGTCCCTCTTAATCTTGATTCACTGATTTTACATCCAGAACAGAACAAGCGATTTTACAAATAAAAATGAAAAATGCGCAAACGCACCGCCGTCCCTGACCTCTCAAGCCCGCCTGTCACACCGTAACATCACCCGACACACTGCATTAATCAACTCTTCTTTCCCCCCCCTCCCCTAGACCCACCCACCACCCCTATCCAGCCCCGCCCACCGCCCCTGTCCAGCCCCAGCACTGCCAAGACTCTGGAGGTGAGTTAGGACATGACTCCGAACACTGGGTTGTGGCGACAGATACTTGGCCCCATCTCCTCGTAGTCCTTCTTGGTGTGGCAGACCTGGTAGAACTCAGGCTGTGAGGAGAGAGCAGAGAGGAGAGAGGTGTGAGTGGATAGACTCTCACCTGGCCCCATAACTTCCTGTAAAACAGACTTTGGGTTCATGAGTTAGTCTGCGCCCGTTAGGGCTGGGCGATATGGACTTAAAACTATATCACGATATTTCATGGTATTTATCGCGATAACGATAAATGACCAAAAAAATAAAATAAAAATAAATCTTAATCCTTACCATCATCAAATACGTAAGGGATAATGAACGGAACGCTCATTAATAAGTCGGTAGTCGGTCCCGACTTATTATGATTTACTTCCGCGGAGAAAAAAATTCTCCGAAGTTGAGGCGTTGCTTGGCAACTGGCGCAAACAATTCAGCAATTCTATCAGCAAGTCAGGAAAAGTGAACGGGACTACTCGCGGAGTGATACGATAGCCGTGAATAGAAGCCAATTCCAGCTCCTTTTTTCTCGATTAACTCCTCCTCGCCTACGTTTGGAACTCCGCCTTCCGCCATTGTTGTTCTCCTTCTACATGCCCACGTTTGTCGCATATGTAAACACGTCATTAATTATCGCCATTACCGCGGTATGACAAAATACTTATCGTGGGGAGGACTTATCGCGATAAACGATACGATATGGCACAGCCCTAGCGCCCATATTACGTTCCGAACGGACGATATCGACAAGCGCAGTTGGGACGTCCCTACTTCGGATTTCACAAATCCAACCACGGTCAAGGAACCGATGCATATCTGTCATCTATCATGTGTGACTTTAGTCCCTAAAGTTCACCTAAAGTTGTGCATGGCACTAGTTGTTTTAGCAACATACTACAGGGACTGCATGTTGTGCTGTCGTCACAGTCCAATATCCACAGTACTACATTTATACATTTGAATCAGTTGGACTACAGATATCCCCCCCCCGGCACAAGTAAGACATATTGTTTCCTTTAATGTTTTTTAATGATTGTTAATGAATAACATTCCAGCAGGTGGTGTTTTGCAGCGGTAAACCTCACTCCCCGGCGCCTAGGCGCTCTGGCGTTGAAGCTAGGGGCCTATGGGTTTTAGCTTCTCACGTTTGAACGTCGCCTCTCATGCCAGAGGTCGTGAGTTCGAGCCCAGAGCGGGACACTGACTTACATTTGTCCTACGATGACACCTCTGTGAAAAGGGTCTAGTAAAACAGTGTACCACTCAAACAGCTACTGCTAGCCTGCCTTTCTGTAGAGGGCATACAAATCGTTACTGATTAGCAGCGGTATTATGAGTCAGCGGTACTTACGGTTGAGGCTAACATTGAACCGCCGAACCACACAGCGTATCTCTGCATATGATGAGTGATGACCTGGACATCGATTGGTTTAGGCTGAGGAACACAACAACAGGGACAGTTAAGCTTTGGGAGCACACGATTGACCAACTGGAAACTCGTTTTAACAAAACAAAAAACATATATATATATATATATATATATATATATATATATATATATATATATATATAAACAGAGGTCTGTCAATATGAAGCCTTAAGAAACAAACCAATAAAGTAAAGCAGCCTTTATACCTGCATTACACATAAGAGGAAGAGCTTTACAACTATATTACAAATAACCTTCATTATATTTAACAATATTTATTGAACAATATAGTATTCAAGTGCTGGTAATACAGGACCAAGTGTTTCTAAAGCTGGTTGGCTGGTTAAGTGTTTCTAAAGCTGGTTGGCTGGTTAAGTGTTCCTAAAGCTGGTTAGTTGGTTAAGTGTTTCTAAAGCTGGTTAAGCGTTTCTAAAGCTGGTTGGCTGGTTAAGTGTTTCTAAAGCTGGTTGGCTGGTTAAGTGTTTCTAAAGCTGGTTGACTGGTTAAGTGTTTCTAAAGCTGGTTGACTGGTTAAGTGTTTCTAAAGCTGGTTGGCTGGTTAAGTGTTTCTAAAGCTGGTTGACTGGTTAAGTGTTTCTAAAGCTGGTTGACTGGTTAAGTGTTTCTAAAGCTGGTTGACTGGTTAAGTGTTTCTAAAGCTGGTTAAGTTTCTAAAAATGGTTGGCTGGTTAAGTGTTTCTAAAGCTGGTTGAGTGTTTCTAAAGCTGGTTAAGTGTTTCTGAAGCTGGTTGGCTGGTTAAGTGTTTGTAAAGCCCTCACTGTCAGCTTGCCCCCGCTGAGCTCCTCGCTCATCTTAAGGCGGGCGTCCACCGTCCTCTTCAGGTCTCTCTGCATTCGCCGGCCAAAGTCCCGGAACATGGTGGAGCCTCCGGACAGGACGATGTTCTGGGGACCAAACAGACAAGAAGTTCAACACGGAAGACTTCCCTTTTCACAGCTCCTTTCATGGAAATACCCATTTGTGTAAGTATGACAGAAAAACCCAGTATAAAATAGACATGGGACTTTTAATTAATAGGAATATGACAAGACTTAATATATAAGCACATTTGTCTACACATCAAATTGTGTAATGCCTTACGGTTTATTTTTTTACTTCTATTCTCATTTACTTGTATTGTTTTCCTGTTTACGGATAGACAGGGAATTTAACCCAGTCCATCCCCTTGGGCTGAGGGACGTATGCATCAATCCCAATACATACATTCTCACCTAGTCTAAATCAAATTCACCAAGCTTATCTTTGGTCCGTTTGATAGTGGACCTCCACTATGTTAGTGTAGGTCACAGGAGAGGTTGACCTGCCTTATAGAGAGGACGTCGCACATCTATGGGGCAGTTCTGGATGACCTCGTCCACCACCTCAGAGATGGGCTGGGTGAAATCCGGGTTGGCGAACTGAAAATGGAGAGCATGCAGACAAAGAGACTTATCACTTAGGCAATGCAGACACACTGATTATGATTATGGTATACAAGTGCTACAATTATTAAAAAGACAAAGATTGTTCGTTAATTAAACAGAGAAGCCAGTTATCACCGTTATCACATTCAAGGAAGTGTCTGGAAGGCTAAAGTCATCTATATTGTCGTCAAGATTTAATGATTTAATAACCCAATGTGTATCGAGAAGCAATTTATGACATTCCAAGTATCCAAATATAGAAAAAAACCATCAAGATAGATAATCAAGAAAGGATGTTTGGGTCACTGCTGCCCCCTGCTGGTCAGGCCGCCCAACGCACCTCAGGGTGGAAGAAGATCTCTGGTCCCAGGAAGCGCTCGTAGCCCACGTCGATGGTGAACTCCTTCTTGCTGATGTTGTTGATGCCCGTGTACTGCTTGATCCACTTGGAGCCATCCGTGTCGTACTTGTTGAACTCTTTCACCAGGTCCGGACACACGTAGCTGTAGCGCTCCTGAGAGGGGCCGAATTAGGGAGATAACGTCAGATATTCAGCCATATGCAACTCTAATGATGATACTTTAGTTATTCAGCAGGTGCCTACATCCACAGCCATTTACAGTGGATTCAGATACAAGTCATTAAGGAGCAGGGAGGGGTTTGACTCCCAGGCCAAAGGTTCTAGGTTTTTTCCCGTAAAGAATCCTAACTCTTACCTGCTCCTGAGATGCGTCTGTCTTGGATATATTTATCTGACATTGAACCATGTATTTTATTTATCCATCACTTGGATTAAAGCAGCAGCTGAATGAATAAATACCAGGAACAAATTGAGACACCCAGCATCAACCAGAAACACGGTGTGATTACATCCAGGAAATTAAAAACCTTTTATTACTCATTATATACATTGTTATTTAAAGATTTTATTTGACGTTTGAAGCAACAGCTATAAAAGCTGTATTCCGATCAGTTATGGAAGAAAGAATTGAAACCATTCACACATAAATATATTGTAGTGCGCGTGCACACACACACACACACCCACACCCACACACACACACACACACACACACACCTAATTATGTTGCTGATGGGAAATGTAGTTTGTGGCCCACCTTGACAGCTTTGGCGGTCTCCAGCGACTGCTCGGGGGGGATGCCCACCTCCCTCTCCCTGAGGAGCTGCTGGGTGAAGTAGGTGATGTCACGTCCTGCGATGGGAATGTGCTTTATACAGCTGCCAATGACATAGCCCTCCGCCTGGAGAGAGAGAGAGAGAGGTAGGGGGGAGGGAGGGTACAAAGGAGAGAGAGAGAGACAGACCGAGACACAGAGAGAGAGCGAGAGACAGAGACAGAGACCGATAGTGTGTGTGTGTGTGTGTGTGTGTGTGAGAGACAGAAAGATAGAGCGAGAGACAGAAAGATAGAGCGAGAGACAGAGAAGGAGTGGGAGACAGAGAAGGAGTGGGAGACAGAGAAGGAGTGGGAGACAGAAGGAGTGGGAGACAGAGGTTAGGTTGTGTACTAACCACACAGGAATAACAACAGCAGCGATGCAAACTCATGTGTTTTTTCATCCTGGGCTCCCTGACTGAGTCTATGTGATGTGGTGGTCTACCTCCCCTCAGAGTTGTGTTAGGCCCCCTGCTTTCCTGTGTGGAAGGGCTGAGGCCTGCTGACTCGGGGGAGATCCCGTTTTCTAACGTATTCAACAGGGACGTTTTCACTTCCGTCACTTCTACCGCCGAGTCGCTGGAGGATAATAAAGACACTTCATGTTGTGCTGTGATTTCCAGCAGCAGTTTAAAAAAAGTTCAACTAGACACCAAATGCATTACCCTGAACCGCATGCAAAAGGAATAAAAAACGCATTTCTTTTCACATTAGTATTTTAATCACTACTTGGGGAAAGCTGATTTTGTGGTGTAAGAGCTTTAAAATCCTTGACTCTAGGATACAATTACCAAGAGGAAAGCCTTCAGCCTTAGAAAAAACACGACTCAGCATTTACTGTCTTCCATAAAACAGTTAAACTCTTTCCTCAAAGTTCAACACTTGTTTTCACAAATGTCTGGAAACACGTGGGGGAAGCAATGCATGCTGCTAGTTGTGGTCACCACAGGAATGGTGTGGACACAATAGTGTCCACATCCAACCACTAGTTAACCACAAGTTAACTCACCACTGGAATGACGTTGGTGATTGTAGTTCACTAACCACCAGTGAACTCGCCACTCGAATGACGTGGGTGACTCCAGTTCACTTTTTAGCTCACCCACGGAGTGACGTGGGTGATTCTAATTCACTAACCACTATTTAACTCACCACTGGAATGACGTGGGTGATTCTAATTCACTAACCACTATTTAACTCACCACTGGAATGACGTGGGTGATTCTAATTCACTAACCACTATTTAACTCACCACTGGAATGACGTGGGTGATTCTAATTCACTAACCACTATTTAACTCACCACTGGAATGACGTGGGTGATTCTAATTCACTAACCACTATTTAACTCACCACTGGAATGACGTGGGTGATTCTAATTCACTAACCACTATTTAACTCACCACTGGAATGACGTGGGTGACTCCGTCTCCGCTGTCTATGACGGTGCCGGTCAGCGTCCTCTCTCCCACCTGCCTGGACGTCCAGGAGGCAGCCAGAGCTAGCACAGCCTGGGGATGGATACACATACTTAGAGATATACACTCTATAGATATATAGACTTAGAGATATATACTCTATAGATATATAGACTTAGAGATATATACGCTATAGATATATAGACAGATAGAGAAATAGATATGATATAGACTATATATAGACTATATATAGACTAATAGATATCTATATCTATAGATAAAGATATCTATCTATCTATCTATATAGACATATATATCTATATAGCTACATAGACTTAGAGATATATACTCTATAGATACATAGACTTAGAGAGAGATATACTCTATAGATACAGACTTAGAAAGAGATATACTCTATAGATATATAGACAGATAGAGACATACACTCTATAGATAGACTTTTAGAAATATACTATATAGATTTAGAGAGATATATACTCTCTAGATATAGTTCCCACTCTTTAAGGTATTAATACCGTTTTAACTATTTAGACTGAGATGGAGAGGTCATGTGACAAGTACCAGTAGTTTATATTGCTCTAGTGGAGCAATAGAAAGAGCTTGTATCCTATTTAATAAGATGACAATGTTACATTGTTATTAATTTATAATAATCAGAAATGCATTAGCATGTCACAAAAGCTCCATCCTTAGTTTTTATCAGGCAACTTAAAGATAACAATGTACTTTATTAATCTCAGATGGGAAGCACATCAATAAAGACAATTCATCACACACACAGCTGCTAAAAACACAGTAGAAATACAGTAGAAGCACATTAAAAACACAGACCTGCACAGCGATGTAGAGGCCAGGCACGTTGAATGACTCGAACATGATCTCAGCCGTGTACTCTCTGTTCTCCGGTGTGTTCAGCGGAGGTTCTGTCTGGAAGACGAGGACACACACACAAGATTACACACATGGACTAGACAGCTGTAAAACACATGCATACTTTCAATCTCAACATTTTTTACAGTCATATTTTACGCAATAATCTGGACCAGATTGCAAGGTTACCTGTGACCTAATAAGGTTTCCTTAAGAATACAGCATGAAATAAATGCTGAAATTCTTAAGAGTGTTATGAGTGGATGATCATTGGTGTGTCCCCATCACTATCCACACTTTAATGCTTGGATATTGATAAGTGCAAGTGGACAAGTGTGTCCTATTTCTCCATGCTTGTGTTAACACAGCTTGGAGAGGTATTCCGGCACACAATGACCCACAATGCAACAGAATATTTATATTAATTGTCAAGGTGTGGAGAAATAAAGCAGACAAGAAGCCCCAATCAGCTAGAAGTGTTTCTTTCTATTTTGTGCAGTAGTGCTCCGTCCCCCGGGCTCTCCTGAAGACTCACCAGCAGAAAGTAGTGGTCCTCAGGCTCTGCCCTCAGGTACTTGAAGATGACCTGCTCCATGAAGCGCTCCATCAGGTCCCAGTCCTCCACGATACCGTGACGGATTGGCCACTGTGGGAGGGAGGGCAGAGGAGGTTGAGCCAATCAGAGGGCTCCCATTGATACACTGATCAAGCGTTCTCTGGCATTGTCTATCTTCTGCACTAATAGTACCTGGAGGGAGGAAACTAGTCCCATAAACCATAATAATAGCTACAAATAAACTAGCCTCATTCCTTTCACGCTGTGTTTACCAGGAACCACCATTTCCAGTCACCTATGGTTAGAACTAAACATTAGATTATTATTACAGTTATTACACACTGGAGGAGATATTCCTCTTCTGTGGGCCTTCTGAGTTTGCCCTTTGACCCTTAGGGTCTGGAGAGGTCATATAATGAGGGCTTGTGAAGCCCTTAGAGGCTGAAACTGTGATAAAGGGCTATACTAATTAACTTGAGCCTATATTGCGTCCCAGGATGCATCTTGGTTCGCTCAGACCGTCGCAGTGAAACATGCGTCCACACTACAGCATGTGAGAGAATGGGGTGGTACTTGTTGAAAACAGTAAGTAAATAGGTAATCATCTGCCCATTATCTCTGTGCATATTTCAGGACAATCTTTCTTTATTAGCCGTGATATTTTCAGTCGCGGATGGATACGATTGCGGTACCTTGGTGGAGTACGTGGGCTTGTCTATCGCCTCGTCTCCGATAAAGAAATCCAGATCATCAACTCCCTTCATCATCCTCCGCTGGGCCTGGTCGCCCACCTTGGCTGACTCTTTGATGGCAATACCTGATTAAAGAGAGAGAGACATATACCTATAGTCAGAGAGACAGATACCGTTTTCACACTGCATACAGTATCGACTCCCGTATTAGTTAATACGGGGTGTCTATACCATATTAGTTAGTGCGCATCGAATACACTTATGTTCACACTCTTTTCTAATTCGCTGCACACTCGATACCAGGTTTTGATACCAAAATTATGTTCACACAAACACGGGAAGCGAAACCCGTAGTAGTTTTATTGCTTTGCACCCAAACTAGTTACTTCGGGATTGAAACCACCTACCCAAGGTGGATTAGTTAATGTGCACTAGTTGGGTAGCGAATGTGCATTACTTGCCAGTGTGAAAGCAAAAGCTAAGCAAAACTAGTCTTGCAGTGCCGCGAATACCGAATTTTAGCCCAGTGTGAAAACCGTAAGAGAAAGAGAGACAGAGAAACTCTCTTAACAGCCGAGTCTCTCACCTCGGCTGTTAACTTCCTGTAAAACACACCATGTTATCAGCGTTTTCCTCTAAAGCAAACTAACCAAGCAGGCAGGCCTAACATTCCAAGAGTGAATAATGTAAACACCTCCCCACTGTCATTAGCCTCAGGATCAATACACAGTACCATGTTTATTCCTGACGTTAAACTCTGTTGGTCCGTTCTTAAAAGGGAGCCTGGGACGTTCTTAAGCCAAGTAAGCATCAGATACGCTACCTATGGTCCTGTGCTTACTATGCTTAAAGGTATATGGTCAGTGTGAACAATGTGGCCCTTTGATAAAACAGAGCTGATACAAAGTAAAGCACCTCTGTAACCGGGGGTGAATTAAACAGAGCACTGGGATAACAGGAGCTGGACTTCATATACTCAGGGCAGCAGGAGAGCTCAGTCAGTTGGGACTTGGGGCTGGGGAACAGGAAGGTCGCCGGTTCAAGTCCCTGAAACACCTGGGCACTGCCGAGGTGCCCTTGAGCAAGGCACCAGACCCCTGCACTGCTCCCCGGCGGCTGTATATAAAATAGCTGCCCACTGCTCGTAGTACTAGGACGGGTTCAAATGCAGAGAAACGTATTTCACTGTGTGTACATGCGACCAATAAAGAGGATTTAATCCATATACTCACATGAAGGAACGATGAACTGTGGCTCTGTGTTCCCTGCATAACCCAGCTTGGTGTACCTGCAGGGGAGCAGAGGAAACATTACAGTGAGGTCAGGTATATATTGAGATAGGAATACTATAACTGCGTTTTTAATTAGTGTTTTATGTTTTTAACCTGTTGTTTTCCTGTTATGTATTTATGCATCACATTATTTTAATACTGTAATTTATTGTGAACATGTAAAGCGTTCTATAAAAGAACGTATAATTATTACTACTTCTACGACAAGACACACACAAAACTAAATTATGAATATCACATAAATACATTACCATACTGTTATACACCATTCATATAATGATACTCATTCAGAGAGATTCAGAAAGCAGCCAAGATGTCTCCTTCAAGAATATATTTGCCCCCCCCCCCCCGAGTTGCCTTGGAAGATATTGTTTACATCAATCCAGTCAGTGTCTTGGGGAGGACTGGCCGGGTGCCAAGAGCAGCACCACCACAGTGTGCTAACGGACCATCAAAAGCCTTTTCATGACGCGTCAGCAAACTGGACACGCCGTAAGCATTTCCCCACACTAGCATGAATCACTTCTGCATTTACTGATGGACCCAAATATAGACCGGCTATAACTTCATTGCTGGTCTGTTTATTGGTGTTGTTTGATGACCTAAACAAGGCAAGGATCAATCATGCGCATGAGATTCATTATAAAAACCCGTTTTTAAAAACGACTGCATTTCCAAATAGGACATCAGGGTTGTTTGTCGTCTTGCCATGTTCAAACATTAGGTCACATCCCAACAGACTATACCTGTGCTGCACTGATTTAGCATTAGCATCAGACGCTAGACGTGTTTACAAGCCTCTCAGTGCTATATGGAGTGGGCACATGCTAGCCAGATGTTGGGACAGACGCCACAGCTTCCTGTATACCAGGCCTCATGGGACTGATGGAGGCTAGTATAAGATACTATGTGACAACAGGAGCTTGTTCGCGGAGAACTAGAGAGGGTGTGGGGGCTAAAAGGACATTGAAGAGGTGACCCAGGAACACCATTAGCAGGATTCAGCTGATCCATCTGATCGGCTGAGAGAATCAGCATCCTTACATAGGCTAGTTGGATCGTTTGGGGAAGGATTGACAAAGATTAGAACTTAATACCAACGTTGCACAGGAATCTAATGTAAAACAGATATCGCGTTCCATGTATTTATCTGCATTTTGAAAAGATTCAGGCAATGATTCTGTGTCAAGCAGAGGTTGACTCCTTGTGGTTAGTGCTGCACTTCCTCTATAGAAGCAAACTGCACAGTAGGCCCATGTTCTTGTGTTGTATGAAAGTGAGAGAGCGAGAGAGAGGACAGACACACACACACACCAAAACACGGTTTCATTCCATGGAGGAGTCCAATCATGCCTGGAACAGACACAAGTCTCAACAAGTCTAACCCACCAGGTATTATACTATACACACAGGCCTATCCAAGTCCCCTTCCATCAGGGGACCCTGTGAGCGACCATGCCCAGCTGCTTTACTGTTGTCCGGCTGCAAGACTTTTGCAAGACTTTAGTTGTATTTTCTGCAAAGCTCAGCTGTTAGTCGGGCCTCAACAACTGAGCTTGTTCATATTGATTTATTTCATGTGCAATTTCACTTGGTCATGTGAAACAGATGTGATTAAAAAAGAAGCTGGTTTTAACTAACCACTCAGAAGGGCCTATATACTGTATGTGTGTACTCCTCTACACCGTCTCCTGTCCAGATGTGGATGGAGGAGGGCCTGGAGGGGATGGGGAGGTGAATTCGAGGTATGCAATGCCAGGAGTGACGTGTCTGTGCAGGCAAGCAACGCGAAATACTTCCACCCTACAAATATACCAATACGATGCCCACCATGCTTACGTCTTCCATTAAAGTAAAAAACAAATAGCGATTGCGTTGTATGAGAAACGGTTCAAATAGGCTACATCAAGGTATATTCCATCAACCTATGTTAAGCAATAGCAGGCTACTTCAAATCGTTTGCACCATAAGGCTAGACACGGCAGATCACTACTTAAATTAAACGGCATACTAAACGCAGAATGAGACAGGAAGGCATGGCCTGAGCAGACAGACAGGCACTTCGACGAGGTGGACGAAGTGGCATTATTGTCGCTTGTACGTATTGTATTTAGATTAACCAGGTCAACGGCGTCGACGAGAGGTGAAATCGGTGTGTTTCGATAAAAGCCACCAGTCTGGGTACACGGACCACCGCTCCATTGGAGAAGTTAATTCAGAAAGCATACAGTGATGTCCATATATGGACTAGGAGCCTATACGAGGAAGTGTCGCCCGTGTAGGAAGTCGCTCTGCGCATGCTCAGACGAGGAAGAGGGGTTATGCCAGATTTATCAGGCGCAAATGTGCATTAAATGACATTAAACGAGTGAAATGTGGCGAGCAAAACGACGTACGACAAGAACGACGTGTAACCCCGTAAATCCCAGTGAACGAAGCGGGTTGTAAAAATGCCTACATTGCAATAAAACCAAGAGTCGGTGTGTTCACAGAGAACGGACCCCATTGTGGATCCTCGCCGTGCAGGAATCCCAAACTGATACTGATCAGCTGTGACATTACGATATTATGCACGCAAAAAACGGCGTCGTTTAGTGGACCCGATGCACGGCTGGGTGTTTTTTAAAGACCCATTTGACCCAACCCGAGACACACACACACCCGGGTACCGCTGACACTGACAGTCAGGCGGTGACACCCACAGACCCTCCGTCCTTTCGTCCATTAAAGCCCTTCTTTCCTCACCCTGTGCCGCAGTCGACCACGCACGCCGGTAGCCGTCCTGCCATGTCTCCTGGCCGGTGATGATGACCGCGGATGTCGGGTGTGTGTCGGTAGATCTCTGGATGTCTGGGGTGTGTGTGTGTCGGGGACGGATCTGGCAAAGCGTCCACAGGCGGAACCCTCGTCTCTGAACCCTGAACACCGCTTCTACTTCCGCAGTCCCGGGGCAGGGAGAGGCAAGATGGCGGACGGACACCAAGTCATACAAACACAGTCATACATAATCATATATACTGTTTTATTACATTTCATGTAAAATCTGGATTCCTCCAGAGGGGGGAATTGTTTCTGACACAATTGTCTCTGCTCAGCGTAGGACTTACTATTAATAAAACCGGTTCAAGGAACAATAATGACAAAACAGGAATATTTTAGTCGAAATAAATGCATAAACCAAACCGTAATGAGATTTCCATTGGCACAGAACCGTAGTTTTTGGTTCAGCGCCACTTTATTCACATCTAGATGGCACATCACTTTAGTCACCACTAGACTTTTATAGGGCGATTTTAATTTTGTGTCTTTTTTATTTTAAATAATTTCAAAAAAATAATAATTTGCTGTTTGTAAAGAGTGGCCGTGAGGATTGCGACACAATTTCGCTGTACTTGTACAATAAAGGCGTTCCGATTCCGATGACACATCCCTTCATTCACCACTAGATGGCAGTAACTGGTGGCGAGGAGGACAGTCTGTTCTTATTGAGCACTAGAAGGATATTGCAAGTGTTTGGTTGTGAGGAGTTGGGAGTAGGGGAGAGAACCGTCTAATACATCTATGGAGAGAACAGAAAGGAGAATTATTATATACACGTGTATAATTTATGGGTATAACACAAATTTGCTGTCAATAGTTAGGCTTTTGTAAGGTGAAATACTGTAATACACATTTAGGCAGGCCTGTGTGAGGAGTGTCAGGGGGTAGAACATGTCTGGATGAAAGAATACGTGATGGTGGAGCTACGGACACTGGGCGTTAAATATATACACATGGCACTCAAAAGCTTACTGTGGTACAAGCGTAGAGATGAAATGGGCTGTAACTGTCCAAACTTTAAAAGAATACGGGGTAGGCACACGTGGTTTGGTCTTGAGGATATGTAGTAGCCGAGTAGCTGCAGCAGAGGGCGCCGTGCAACAACATGCATGTTGTCCTCCAAAAAGAGAAGAAGAAGCTGTGGTTGGCTGGTCGATAACATCAACACCGTCGATAAAGCCGTCTTTCTCTTTATTATTAACGGTACATAACATTACAGGCCCACCTGTCTCCGAGGAACAAAGGTAAAGTCAGTAGGTTTGACTAAAGCTACACCGAGGGTTGACAGTTTTACCTCATCTACAACTCTGATCATCACCATTTATATTGTTTAAAGGGGTAGGAAATACTAAACACGCCTTTAACATATTGGTAACTGATATACAGCTGTTGCTTGTGATATAAGACAATGATATAACACAATTTCGCGTAAATGGATTATGTGGATCTTATGTGTGGATTTATGCTGTTTTAGGGCTGATTTTCCATTTCCGAGGTTGAAAATATATAATGGCAAACTGTCACTGTGTACATCTGATTATGTATACTGTTGGTTCGTGTTGACGTCAGCATTCATTAAAGTAGCTCCTCCCCTAGTATAAATATGTTAGACGTGTGTAGCTTTCATGTACATGAATGATGCCAGGACATAGTATAAATATGATAATAGGACCTAGTATAAATATACTATACTATAAATATACGGGGTGGTTTGATTGTAAGCATCAGTTTCTGCACTGCACACAATGTTTCCATTTATTTGTGCTCCTACATTGTTTAGAACATGGGACGACATCAAGTGAATCCTATTCGACAGTTTTTCACTTTTGAGCCTGCATCAAACAAGTCCTTCTGCCAGATCGTGGGCTGCGAAGCAAAGATTGCGGGGAATCACGGCGGCAACTTACAGCGGCACATAGAAAAGAAACATCCGTCCACGTTTAAGGAGATCCAGAGACAGCATGGCCTGGAGAGACCCCCTGGGGACGGAGGACACACATCCTTACATTCAGTTGTAAGAAAAGAGTTTTTGCCCCCGACAAATCCCATGATGCATTCTGATGTACATGTCCTACACATTTAGAGCAGTAGAAATGTCGGTAGAAATGTCTTCCCACCGGGGTACCTTTTAATAGTGCTGGCCCAGTTTGTGTTGGCTGTAAATCAGTAAATACTGTTTCTTACAGATCCCAACCTCCAGCAACATGATTGGTCAAAACAAATATCATGGGAAAGAAAATGAAATGCCCTTTGACCCAGATTTGATATAGTCTGCTACCAGATGTCGGATTATTTATCTAAACTCTGATTTCTCTTTTGGGTCTGCTTTTCAGGAAGAGGGCGAGGAAGAAGATGAGAGGACGTACGAGTACGACCCCGCTTGTTCCACTCCAAACATCTTCTCCCACTACCGGTCCATCACACCACCGGACCTCACAGAGCAGGCCTCTCTCGCCTTCCGTTTGAAGGGTGAGAGTGACGAAGACTTGCTGTCCAACGACCTGCCACCTCGCGCCCTGAGACACGATGTGGTGCTGAAGCAGTTCACCGACATCATGCTCGCAGACATGCAGCAAATAGAGGACCCCCTGCTGCTGATCAAGCTGCGGCGAGACATCACCGACCTGGTGTTCAAGGCGGTGGAAGAAGACGCCAAGAGAAGTCATATTGGAAGTCGTAAAGAGCTGTACTGTCCGGTAAGCGTTTGCACATGGCGCAAGGATTGTTATCCCCCCCTATCCACTATCCCCCCCCCCCCCCCCTATCCGATAACATGTTCTAAATAAATACAAACCGAGACAACATGCTCTCCCCTCCCTTCTGCTCAGCAGATGCTCCCCCACTTCCAGATGTCCAGTGAGCCCTGTAGCAGCGGCGGTGGCCCGAGCTCTTACCTGAAGACCTCTCGGAAGCAGAGGAGAGCCAATAGGAGTCAGAGGATGCTCACGGGGGGAGGAGGAGGGAGAGGAGGAAGAGGAGGAGGAAGAGCCGGCGAGGAGTGGAGCGACTTGAATAGCTCAGTCACCCTTCCGACACACCAGGTTAAAGCAGAGACTGAGTCACTGGAGGAGATGGAGATACCAGCGTTGTTTCCCCCCATCAACTTGGAGGGAAACAACAAGGGTTGATTCAACCCTTCAGTTAAAATGTAGTTGTCATGGTAAATTATTTTTGTAGGCCATCTGGCCAATAAAGTGTTTGTTCCTTCAATCGTTTCATTTTTCTTTATGGTTTCAAACGCTGAAATATATAAGGAGCACAGTTCCTTGAAGGTCCTTTAGAAGGGGCGGCAGTAGCTCAGTCTGTTAGGACTTGGCTTGGGAACCGGAAGGTCGCCGGTTAAAGTCCCCAAAACACCTGGGCACTGCCGAGGTGCCCTTGAGCAAGAACCAGACCCCTACACCAGGCCCTGTTGTTACAGGTGCTGTATTTATAGCTGCCCACTGCTCCTTAATCTAGGATGGGTTAATGCAGAGAAACTGATTTCCCTGTGTGTGTACATGTATGTGTCACTAAGTAGACTTACTTAAATACAGTATGTACTTGAGTGTTTATTTTTAATCCTGTACTGTGGCTGGCAGTTTCACACCTTTTTTGTCTTGACACATTTCAATCTTCAATATATGCACCAAAAGGTGTTGCCAGGGTGCAAAACAATTATTTGCCAACGTGCAACTGAAATTACATACATATTACATGTTCCATTATATGAATTTAATGTCCAATTACGCATTTGAAAGGGCACTATACAACCGTACACGTCATTATGGATCCACGCATAAATAAAACGCCCAACAACAAAGCTTCAACCCAGAGGTTACCAATACCGATCCGTCAATCCGCCGTATTTATTAATGATCAGGCATTGCAAACGTCAGCTATGCGAGGCCCTTTTCTCGACTCCATTCAGGCAGTGCCGCCGCCTCACCCAGGGGTCCTGACTTACACGTGTGTCTAGAGCTGCGACCATGGACCTGCCGATGAAAATACTTCGTAAGAAGATACAGAAAAGAAACGAAAAGAGCAAAGAACGCAAACTTATCTCACACAAAACAAAGCATGACGACACAGGTACGTACTTGAGACGAGATGTATGATTTCTATACTGTTCTAATGTTAATCTGGGCTCACGCAACTAGCGTCACTCAGCCATGCTAACATAACCTCCATAAAGCGTGGTGTTATTTTTCTACACGCCATTAAAACGCTGAAACCAGACATAGACGGGATAACTTTAACATCATTCACATACAATGTGGCCACGGACGATCACGGTTGGTTCCTTTTTTAATAGCGATGTTCAGCTATGCTGTTCAGGTCAACGTTAGCTCATAGTTGAGTCTTGTGTTTTAAAAGGTTCAATCACACTTACCTGGCTGATTTCGGAAGTATTTAATGAAGTCTTGTGTTTACCTCAGTGCCCCAAAATGGACTGTCGGAGAAAAGTGACGAGACCCCGACAGACGCCGTAGTCGCTAAACCCGAGATAATACAAACGAAACAGAAGTTACCCAAACCACTAGACCCCACAGAGGACATCTCCACCAAGAAGAAGAAGAAAAGGAAACTCGCAAACGACAGCGAAACGTCAGGTGACTACACGTTGCTTTTTCCTTTCAGAAGTGAGCGTTGATGGAAACGACGGGTGTTAAGATATTAAAAGTTTATTAACGCCAACGTTATTCTTCCAGGAGTCAAAAAGGCCAAAACGAAGAGCCAAACGGTAGAGGCGGAGGAAGATGAAGATGCTGAACCCATCGCTGACGCACAAGACGGTGAAGAAGAGCTTGATGGAGAAGAGGATGATGCAGCCATCGAAAAAGGCGACGATGCTGAGGATGACGTGGCTGGACTACCAATGGGCTTGTCAGGTATGTTTTTGAACATGTAGTTATTACTGTATGGCAAGTAGAACCGTACTATATTATGTGGGTAGACAATGAGAGCTTGGGAACTAGTAGTTGTACTAAAACAGGTTGAATAAAGATTGAAAAACATGTTTTTGTGCTGTTGTCATTTGACTGGGTGACAATGTGCCTTTATGTGTTGCCAGTTCATTTATTTCATAGTGGACTGGGTGTCAACTAAGGCATACAGAAACTCTTGCTGTTGTCTGTGAAAGGAGTTGTCGGTAACTTCTCTCAAAAAGATCAACGACAAGGACACTTCAGATGGAGGACCTACACTGTGTTTCAAAGTAGTTGAGTGCTTGGAGACTGGGATGGACATCTGAAATGTGCCTGCTGGTGGGCTGTAGGTCATTTTTAATGTTTCCTTTGCAATCCAGGAGCATTTGAGGACACCACGTTCGAGTCTCTTTCTTCCTTGGTGAGTGAAAGCACGCTGAAGGGTGTGAAGGAGATGGGATTTGAACACATGACTGAAATCCAGCACAAAAGCATCCGTCCCCTTCTGGAGGGAAGGTAAGACTGACCTAGATCTGCACATGTCATACCTACTCTATAAGTGCTTTTATACCTAGTAGACCGTTTTTACATCGTATTTAACCACGGTACATTGTTTATTACTATGCACTTTAACATTTGGGCTCTGGTTAGATGCCAACTTATTTTGCTGTACTGCTGTACTGTAAGATATATTTAGATACTGTGCAATGACAATACATTTGAATCTAGTCACTGCATCATATTGATTGTATTGTAAGTTAAACTTGACTATTGATGATAGTGCGAAGGGAAATTCTTGGCATCCTTAATGTTTCACAGCAGCCCGTTGAGTTATCTTGGGTCTTCTGGACACTCACGGGTGTTGTGGAGGGTCTGAGAACATATTTGTAACGTGTTTATCTCCGTAGGGACATTCTGGCTGCTGCTAAGACAGGAAGTGGTAAAACCCTGGCCTTCCTCATCCCCTGCATCGAGCTCATCCACAAACTCAAGTTCATGCCCAGAAACGGTACTTAGCTTTTTTTTTTTTTGACCAATCAGACTTCCCAGAGAGCAAATAAATAAATACATAGTCCCATTAAGTCCTGTCCTTTGACGTGTGGTTGAATATAACTTTTAACCAAACATGTTGTGCCCCCGCCAGGAGCTGGCGTGCTGGTCCTGGCGCCCACACGTGAGCTGGCCATGCAGACGTACGGCGTTCTGAAGGAGCTCATGACTCACCACGTCCACACCTTTGGTTTGCTCATGGGCGGCAGCAACCGCTCAGCCGAGGCCCAGCGATTGGCCAACGGCGTCAACATCCTTGTGGCCACACCTGGCCGTCTGCTTGACCACTTGCAGGTGAGCACAGACAATCACCTGGCCTGGTGTGTGTAGACACTCACCTGGCCTTTCTTTCAACTGTCTTTGGTTATTCTTGTCCTGTTTTATTTGAATAGATGATAAGTTGCCTTCAAGTGTTGCCAGTTCATTTCTTTCATAGTGGACTGGGTGTCAACTAGGGCATACAGAAACTCTTGCCCTTGTCTGTGAAAGAAGTTGTTTGTAATTTCTCTTAGAACAATGGCAAGAACACACACACACCGTACAGGAAACATGCACTGTGTGGCTCCAAGTAGTTTAGCTTGGACATGAAGTTGGTAGCGTACATAAATCCAGCCTTGACCAAGGCGCTTTATTTTAGCATTATTTAAACTGAAGGGTTGTTGTGCCTGCAGAACACCACTGGCTTCATGTACAAGAACCTGCAGTGTCTGGTGATCGACGAGGCAGACCGCATCCTGGAGGTGGGCTTCGAGGAGGAGCTCAAGCAGATCATCAGACTGCTTCCAAGTATGTCTAATATCCCCCCCTTAAATGTAGGTCTCCCCCCTCTTACATGTAGATCCCCCCCTCAGATGTAGGTCTCCTCCTTAGATGTAGGTCTCCCCCTTAGATGTAGGTCTCCCCCTTAGATGTAGATCCCCCCTTAGATGTAGATCCCCCCCTCAGATGTAGGTCTCCCCCTTAGATGTAGATCCCCCCTCAGATGTAGGTCTCCCCCTTAGATGTAGGTCTCCCCCCCTTGCATGTAGGTCTCCCCCCCTTGCATGTAGGTCTCTCCCCCCTTACATGTAGGTCTCCCCTCTTAGATGTAGGTCTCTCCCCCCCTTACATGTAGGTCTCTCCCATCCCCCTTACATGTAGGTCTACCCGTGTCGTCAAATGTGAAAGGCGTTCATTGGCCGGGGCTTCAGTGCACTTTGACGCGGTCATGTGGCCTCTTGGTTTTTCAGAGCGCAGACAGACCATGCTGTTCTCGGCCACTCAGACCAGGAAGGTGGAGGACCTGGCCCGCATCTCCCTGAAGAGGGAGCCCCTCTACGTGGGCGTGGACGACAACAAGGAGAAGGCCACGGTAGACGGCCTGGAGCAGGTGTGTACAAGAGGTGTCTGGGGGACTCCAGAGGAGCCCAGAGGTTCTGAGGTCTAACCTCGTGGTCCGCAGGGCCTGACTCCTACCTGCTCATGAATGACTAAAAACATGCTCTGTCGCGTTGGATAAAAGTTAATCAAATAGAGCTGTTGTAAACGGGTAGAGCTCTGAATGACTGTATTTGGTGCAATGAGGGCTTCCTTTAAACTTATTCTTGTTGGTACTGATGATGTTCTGCCCTTATGGGTTTTACTGGGTCTTGTTGGTACTGATGATGTTCTGCCCTTATGGGTTTTAACTGGTTCTAGGTAGTACTGATGTGGTTTTGCCTTTATGTGTTGCCAGTTCACTGCTTCCATAGTGAATTGAGTGTCAACTAAGGCATACAGAATTATCTTGCAGTTGTCTAATTGAAAGAGGTGATCAGTCATTTCTCTCAGAATAAATGTAAGGACATAATGAATCGTAATTGAGTTTGTGGATCACATGGTCGGCATGATGGATTGGGCCACTAGGCCAATAAGGTACTGGGTTCCATCCCTTATGTGGACTCTCTACCTGTAGCCATGTTAGATAGTTAATTAATGTATTATTAAATGTATCTGGTGGGCTGAATACTAATAAAGGCTGATGTCACTGCAGGGCTACGTGGTGTGTCCCTCGGAGAAGCGCTTCCTGCTGCTCTTCACCTTCCTCAAGAAGAACCGCAAGAAGAAGATGATGGTGTTCTTCTCCTCCTGCATGTCCGTCAAGTTCCACTACGAGCTGCTCAACTACATTGACTTGCCCGTCATGGCCATCCACGTAAGCAGCCCGCCTCCCTGGTCCCAACCGTGTAGACACTTACCTGGCCTGGTGTGTGTGTAGACACTTACCTGGCCTGGTGTGTGTGTAGACGCTTACCTGGCCTGGTGTGTGTGTAGACGCTTACCTGGCCTGGTGTGTGTGTAGACGCTTACCTGGCCTGGTGTGTGTGTAGACACTTACCTGGCCTGGTGTGTGTGTAGACACTTACCTGGCCTGGTGTGTGTGTAGACACTTACCTGGCCTGGTGTGTGTATAGACACTTACCTGGCCTGGTGTGTGTGTGTGTATAGACGCTTACCTGGCCTGGTGTGTGTGTGTGTGTATAGACGCTTACCTGGCCTGGTGTGTGTGTATATAGACGCTTACCTGGCCTGGTGTGTGTGTGTATAGACGCTTACCTGGCCTGGTGTGTGTGTGTGTAGACGCTTACCTGGCCTGGTGTGTGTGTGTGTGTGTGTGTGTGTGTGTGTGTGTATAGACGCTTACCTGGCCTGGTGTGTGTGTGTGTGTGTGTGTGTGTGTATAGACGCTTACCTGACCTGGTGTGTGTGTATAGACTCTTACCTGGCCTGGTGTGTGTGTGTAGACGCTTACCTGGCCTGGTGTGTGTGTATAGACACTTACTGTGGCCTGGTGTGTGTGTGTGTGTGTGTATAGACGCTTACCTGGCCTGGTGTGTGTGTGTGTATAGACGCTTACCTGGCCTGGTGTGTGTGTGTAGACACTTACCTGGCCTGGTGTGTGTGTACACTTACTACACCCGTCTTTGTCATATTGGTTATTCTTGTCCTGTTTCCATTTGAAAATATAAGTTGCCTTCATGTGTTGCCAGTTCATTTCTTTCATAGTGGACTGGGTGTCAACTAAGGCATACAGAAACTCTTGCTGTTGTCTATGAAAGAAGTTGTTGGTAATTGATTTTATAACAATGGCAAGAACACACAGTTCTGAAACCATACAGGGAACATGCGCTGTGTGGCTCGGGGTAGTTTAGCTTAGTCATTGTTAGGGAGACTGGGATACCTTGCCCTCACTACAGTCCTACCACTTTCTGATATAAAATATGGCCCTTTGATTTGTTGCCGTTTTACCATGCTCTTATTTGGTTCTTTCCCTTTCTGCGGATGCTAATTGTAATGTTCCATTGTATTATAACAGTTGGCGCCCCCTCCTGGCTGGGGGGGGGTGTTTTAGGGCCACCAGCTCCTCTGAATGTGTGAAACTAACCAGTGTATTAATGTATCTCTCCTGTTAACTGGTGTCTCCAGGGTAAGCAGAAGCAGACCAAGCGAACAACCACCTTCTTCCAGTTCTGTAACGCCGACACGGGCATCCTGCTGTGTACGGACGTGGCCGCCAGAGGGCTGGACATCCCCGAGGTGGACTGGATCGTCCAGTACGATCCCCCGGATGACCCCAAGGTACCATCACCACCACAGTCATACAACCCATGTTTTATGCCGGTGCACACGTGTATGTGTTCTGGTTTAAAGACAAAACGCGCGTGTGAAGATTATTTGTGCACTGCCTTGATAGCTAAATTTTTTATTTTTTTTATTTTTTAAATGTATTGTTGTTTTAAATCAATGTGTTGTATTGAAGAGCATGCTTTTGGAAAAGCGTAAGGGGTAAGATTGGCATCTTACTTTAGCTACTTAATGTACCAAAATAACTTTTGGGAGCAGACCCACAGAGGTCCACAGCTGAACCCTGTAGGTCTGTCTGTGGCGTGTTGACGGGTAAGGGACGGCCGTGTATGACCAGCCTGTTCTGTTCTCTCTCTCTCCTTCAGGAGTACATTCACCGTGTGGGCAGGACGGCCCGAGGCATCGACGGTAAAGGCCACGCCCTCCTCATTCTCCGGCCCCAGGAGCTGGGCTTCCTACGCTTCCTCAAGCAGGCCCGGGTAGGTCATTGGTTCTTGAGTAGGGCTACCCTCGGTACCCCTCTTTTAGGTACCCGACCGTTATACCCGTGGGGTCCGTTATACCGAAACCAGACACCACAGATTGGTCTTCCAAAAAAGAAACGCTGTATAGTTTGAACCACAGATGCCCATTTTATTTCTTTTAGTACAAACGTTTAAACACTCAAAGTAAGATACCACAAAAACTTGGTATTTTAACCAATACCCAGATAGTAGAGTATGTCTGCCGATGAGCTGGTTGCTTTGCAGTAGCGGTAGCCGTAGCGAGCCTGATTATTCCAATATGTCTTCTTGTTTTTTTTGGTGTTCAGATCTCGAGACAGACTGGGGTGAATAGAGCTAGTCCAATGCAGTGTTCAATCCACCTACCTGCTTTGTGATAACTGGACATAAGCCTACCCTCATAGTAGTGTCTTTTTAGACATTGAAGCTCTGCTGTAACGGCGTCTGAGTGGAACCGAAAGCCACTGACGTCATATTGTAGTTCTGCTTTTTGTGTTAACACTATAGAAATGAAAAGGAATACACCAATCAATTGATTAGAAACGTAATACTGTGGTGCAGTTCTGATTCAGGGAGGGAAAGATACGCACTATGAATTAACTTATTATTTATTTTGACTCCCTTAATGCTAGTTGTCCAACAGTCTTGTTGCTGTGGTCTTATGTCCAGGTTCCGCTGAGTGAGTTTGAATTCTCCTGGAGTAAGATCTCTGACATCCAGTCCCAGGTGAGGAACACCCTGATCACTCTTCTTTCTCACAAGTCCCCATGTTAACCGTCTTCTGCCAACTTTACCTTATTAGACCATGTAGAAACGGTTGGAAATGTAATGTTCAAAACTTCTGTTTATCCTCCTATCCTAACTCCTCATAAAAGTCTGCCGGCAAACGGTAAAGGCGTTTTTTGTAGCGCTCCTGGGTAAAGCTGAGATAAAACATGTTATTTTTCAAAAGGGCGTACTTTCTGGACTGGAGAATCACAGCTCTTCATGTCTCAACTAGCGGCTCTGCTAGTCTACTACCGGTCATTCTCACCCGTAACGCTGCTGTTGTCGTTCCACAGCTGGACAAGTTGATTGAGAAGAACTACTACCTCCACAAGTCTGGCCAGGAGGCCTACAAGTCGTACGTGCGGGCGTACGACTCTCACTCTCTCAAACAGATCTACAGCGTTGAAACCCTCAACCTGCCCATGGTGGCGCTGTCCTTTGGCTTCAAGGTTCCGCCCTACGTTGACCTCAGTATCCTTTCCTGCCGCATTACCTCCGCCATTGAAGATGGAACGGGGGTTATGTTTTCGCCCGTTTGTCTGTTGGCAAGATAACTCCCAATAGTTCTGTATGGAATTGGACAAAACTTGGTGGTTCGATTACTTATAGGCCAATGAACAGTTGGTTAGATTTGTGCAGGATTTGTTATTATCTGTATATCTTCTTGGTCTCCACTCGCACACTTGATTTATTAATGTTATTTTAACTAGATAGTCCTGGTTTGTTTGACCTGTGTTGCGTCCATGTACGTTAATGACTGTTTTAAAATGATTTACCTGCTTAAGCAAGTAGGTCACAACACGGTCTACTTTGATTCTCAAAGATTGTCCTGGTTTTTAGTACTATTGTGCTTCAAATGGTTTCTGCCACAAATGTTTTGTGCAGTCGGATCGTTCCATAGCTGAAAAACTGGTTTGATTCTCCCTCTCAACCCTTTATTATTACTCTGGCTGTTTTGACCAAGGTGTGTTCCTCCTTAACCTCGCCCTCCTCAGACGTCCACAGTAGCCACGGTATGAAGATGCAGAAGCGCGGCGGCGGCGGTAGCTTCGGCTACAAGTCTAAGGGCGCCAGCAATTCAAAGGTCTTCAAACACATCAACAAAGGCCGCGGAGACAAGAGGCAGTTCTCCCGCTGAGGCAGTTCTCCTGCCGGGGGCTGTCTGAGCCACCTGCTGGTTCTCCTTCCTGTCCCGCTGATGATGGACCCGTCAAATCAGCGGAGATGTTTTTAGGCGGGATATCGCTGCCGCTTTATTTGATGTCATGTGACCCTCTGGTCATGTGCTCAAAGTTGTTTTTTTTATCCCAGGATTCGTTGTAAATGTAAACAAACTTGGCGGTAGGCTTTTTTTTTACAGTGAAGAAAAGCCTGTGCATTCCTGTGATTTTATAACATGCTATCACCAACAAACAAATCTATTGTACCCTTTTCTGCAATAAATATCTGTATGTTAATGACAGTTTTAAATCATTTACCCGTTGAATCAAGTCGTTCACAACACGGTCTACATTGGTTCTCAAAGTTTATTCAAACATGTACATTCCAGCAGAGGGGCTCTTGCGTATTAAAATCACATCTCGATTTAAAAAAAAAAAGGATAAAAATAGGATTTAAACTCTTATGTACACGACTCGACAAATCTTTATACCTCGATGGCTTGACTTGTCTGTTCGCTGTGAATGCGACCGTAAATTAAAACAAATTACTGCAGACTGACAACATTATTGGCATTACAAGTCCCCAACACGGGTCAGGTGGTTACTGATTGGTCTGAACTGGTGCTCTGCAATGGTTATTATTCACCATCTCCAGTAAAAACGAGTGTGTATACAAAGTGGGCATCATATTCTAGGTTTGATTTTTGAAAGGTTTAAAAGTAGACGACGACTACAATAGTTCTACTTTCTATACAATACAGTTCTGCATGATTGAGTGTCAATTCAATGGAATCTATTTTAACCCAGCCCTGCTCTCTAGACACCAGGTCATTCCTAAAGTGCATTAAAGAGCCAGCCATGCATGAGCAAACATTCACACCAACTCTTCAAAAACCAAAAAAGTGATCTCAAATTACCAAACAACGGACTTTCTTCAAGTCAAAATAGAACATTTACGAGCAATGACGTCGTTGGTTGGCAACGCATACGATGTTAACGCCAAAAATACAATTTACCAAAAAGAGGAACGTGGAAAACGGGCTGTGGCAGTTTCTTTTGCTACTGGAAACATTTGAAATTTCCCTTTTGAAGTCACCAATCACTATAGTGGTGATCCCTTCCCACAAAAACCAAGGCCTGAAAAGTGCATCGAACATAGAAAAGAGCCAGTCACTGCAGCGTTAAATATGGCACTTAGGGGTAATGACACAGTCTTGGTCTAGGTCTTGCTCATTCAAATATTGATAAAACGATCAAGCAAACTCCCCAGTTGAGATGTACCTTGCTGTTTTTTTTGTTCACAGCAGCGAGGGTCACTCAAGAAACCAGTGTCCCAGGTCCATGTTCTCGTCCCTTTTGGCCACAAAATGGCCATCCTTCATTGTTGGTTGACCCGGGTTCAGCTATTGCTTAGGATCTGTCGGTTAAAGATGTGAAGCAACAGTTAAAAGGACGACAGAAGTAAGTAAATTTCAACAAGTGGACAAGAGGCTCCGTTAGTTCAGTTGAAAATGATTAATATATAAAGTAAGTGGAAATTGAAATAAAAAAAACCCTGCCAGGAAATGGACAGTAAGTCAAAACACACATGAAAGACAGAAACAGCCAGTGAGTAAACGACACAATGGGTACATTATCATTTGGTTCTAGTGAGCAACAAACTAGATTAGGTTAGATTAAAAAAAGACAGTCTACTAGGTATAAACTAACGGTCACTACACCGTTCATGAGTGGCGGTTTGAGACTGAAACCGTTTTTTAAACGTGGTATTTGGTGCGAACACCGATATTCATAAGGGGGTCAAGCATGCAACAGTAGCGCATGTCGGTCGGACCTCGGGGGTCCGCTGGGGTTGGGGGGGGGAGGGGCCAGCACTCATCTTCTTCCCTACTCCTGTCAACCCAGATAGAAGAAAAGCCCAGATCAAAACGTAAAAAAAAGAGAATCGGCATGAAAGCGATAGCAGCGCTCCCCATGAATGAAGCATGAGATGAGCGTGAGATCACGTGTGTGTGTTACCGTTTGAGTGGCAGCAAGGCTCTGTGGTCTCCCAGTTCATGGCCTTCTGCACCGCCTTCTTCCAGCGAGAGAAGCGGAACTCACTCTCTGTAGGGGGGGGGGGAGGGGACGGACATGTGATGCGGTTACTTCGGCCAATAGCTGCGTTGAGTGGAACTAAGCACCGACAATAGTGTGCAAAGTACAACACACATTGGATGATGTAACATATGTGGTGAAATGTTTTGCCATTTACATGAACGTCAATTAATGTGTTCAGATTCAGATGTGGTTTGTTTGTCACATGTATAATAAGGTGCAATGTACAGTGAGATGTTCAAGACGGCTCCAAAGTCTCAAAAAATACTATATAATTGGACATATTTACACAATTGCAGTAAAGATATGAATGAATATGAATATAACAGTAAAGTGTAGGTGAGTTAAGTGTGGAGTTTAGGTGTGATAGCCAAAGTTATATTTGAGTGCTTGTATATATTAAAAAATAATATCAATATTTAGTTATTTTTGCAAAAAGCAAAACAGACAATGTAATGCCAATATCATCCACTTGGTAGCAGCATCAGCTATTAAAAAGCTTCTCTCGTGTGTTCATCCTACCATCAGTGTTGATCTGGGGCTCAAATTTCTCGGAGACGACTTCAGGATGTTCAGCGGCGGTCAGGTCCCAGACATTCACACCCTCAGCCGCCCCTGCGGCCATGGCGACGCCCAGGGCAGTCGTCTCCGCCATGTTGGGTCGCACTGGAGGAAGCAACTAAATGAAGACGTGGCTGATCTCCCGTCCTCACTAGTGTGAGCACTCAGAGAGCGCTACCGTGGAACCTTGTAACGCTAGAAAGCGCTACTGAGACATTAACTCGGGGAACTCTACTCTGACTATACTGTGAGCTCTACTACTGCTCTACTACTCTACTACTCCAAAACCCAGCTCTTCACGGCTCTGGCCCCACAGTGGTGGAATGAACTCCCGTCTCATGTCAGGACGGCAGAGTCCCTCGCCAGCTTCCGCAAGAGACTCAAGACCCACCTGTTCAGAGTCCACCTGGACTCTCCTTTGTGAAACCCCTAAACTTGCTTAAGTCCTGACATTAATAGCTCTTAGCATGTTGTATATGTTAGCAAGTGTATGTCCTTAATGTTGTTAACACGCTCTTATCACAGCTACTTAAGCAGGTGACCTAGCAGTACGAAATTGTGTTATTCATCTTGTCAATATGAATACTTGTGAACTGCTGTATTTATATGTTTGCGTACCCCAGTGTTATGCTATTGTCTACTTCAACTAATGTACACCTTGTAAGTCGCTTTGGATAAAAGCGTCTGCCAAATGCCCTAAATGTAAATGTAAATGTACTGGGAGAACCTTTATTGTGAAACATTTCAAGATTCAAGATTTAAGAATTGAATTTGCCATTTGCAACAAGTACCAAGAATGCTTACCAAGAAGTAACAAGAATGCTTACTCCCCATTCCCTCCCACAGTATGAAACTCTAGAACAATATTATTGTTATTATTAAAATACTAAAATAAACATAAAAAATAATAATGTGTTATATTGTGCAAAAAGCATTAAAAGCATTTTAAAGTGCCAGAAGTGCAACAGCCTTATGAATACAGTGCAGAACAGTGCAGTAACTGTAATAAGTAAGAGCTTTCTCCCCTGAGAGCTCTACATTGTGAGAGCTCTACATTGTGAGAGCTCTACCCCCCCAGAAAGAGCTGGGGGGGGGTAGTCTCTTACCCACGGGGATGCAGAGGATGTCAGCCTGCAGCTGCATCAGAAGCCGGTTGGAGGTCATCCCTCCATCCACCCTGAGCTGTTCCAGAGGAACACCACTGTCCTGGTTCATGGCATCCAGGATCTGGATCACAGGGAAGGAGAGCAAGAGAGAGAGAGATGGGGAGGATGAGAGAGAGAGAGAGAGAGAGAGAGAGAGAGAGAGAGAGAGAGAGAGGAGAGAGAGAGAGAGAGAGAGAGAGAGAGAGAGAGAGAGAGAGAGAGAGAGAGAGAGAGAGAGAGAGAGAGAGAGAGAGAGAGACAGAAAGATGGAGAGGATGAGGGAAAGAGAGAGAGAGAGATGGAGAGGATGAGGGAGAGAGAGGTTTGAGTACTCTTGGGATTTGACCTCATTAGTCGAAGCCTCCAATGATAGACCCAGATAGACAAAGTGTTTGGCACACATGACGTGACATGAATTTCCATTTGGTTAAGAGAACCAACATTGTACATGAACTGCATCATGTTTGGAAAAGGTTACTTACTTACCAATTGAAAAAAGTGTGTGCAAGCTCACCTCTCTGGTCTGGAAGCAGACCGCCTCCAGAGCTGCAAAGGCCAGGTGATTTTTGTTGGTGAACTGAGTCAGCCCACAGATGATTCTGAAACACACACACACACACACACACAAATATTATAACATTATGTGCATCACTTTAACTTTACCTGACTTGACGCCCGTAAAGTCGGTTAAAGTTAAAGTGATGGACTTAATGTCAATTTATTCTACTGTGAATCAATCAAAAACATGAGCTAAAACATGACATTATACTAATCTTCATATTGCCTTAGTTCCTAGCCAATATGAAGTACTATGTAGCACATGTAGCTTAACATAAATAAAAATAAAATGTGTCTTTTGAAACTTCTGGTGTAACTTTGGTCTCACCCTCGTGCGCTGGGCTCCCAGTAGGGGGCGTATAGCCCGGAAAACGCTGGGACAAAGTAGCAACCGTAAGACGAGCCCACAGCTGCCGCCAGTTCCTCTGGATTTAGAAGATGAGGAAATATATGAACTAATGAATCAATGATGAGTTACATGAGGTACTAAAATGACAGATCTACAACCAAACAGGAAACAATAACAATACAAATGGGGCTTAATTCATAAAACAATAATATCACAATATATATATATGTATGTATAAGCGTTAAAAGTCTATGTACCTATCTCAGAGGTTGACTTGACAATTCCCATATTGTCCTTCAGCCACCGGACAACTGCCCCCGCTATGGCAACCGAACCCTGGTGAGACACAAAACAACCAATCACAACCCTGGTGAGACACAAAACAACCAATCACAACCCTGGTGAGACACAAAACAACCAATCACAACCCTGGTGAGACACAAAACAACCAATCACAACCCTGCTGAGACACAAAACAACTAATCACAACCCTGCTGAGACACAAAACAACCAATCACCACCCCGCTGAGACACAAAACAACCAATCGAATACCGACAACCCGCTGACAAGACACCAACAACCAAATGAAGCATTGGTTTGTTCGCAGTTTGCGTTATCCGGACCTACAACCCATAAATGATTGAGAATTGTTACATTTTGTCGGATTGATTCAATTTTAAGCGACGAATCTATTCTTGCCTTTACGACACGGCCCCAAATCATTAGACTAGATTAGATCAAATTTGATTAGATTTTCTCTCACTGGACCTCTTTGAAATGGAATTGAATACCTCTGCTTTAGGAGATATAATAACACAACAAAAGTACACAAATAATGGGGTTTGCATACCTCCAGAGCGTAGCAGGCTGGCTGGTCCTTGCCCAGCTTGTAGGCCACTGTGGTGAGGAGTCCGTGCTCCGACATCACTGGCTGGAGGAACAACAGCACATTGATATGAAAACACAATACACAAACGTTCAGACTCTTTTGACGACCACGGTCATCACAACCACCATCAAAGAGGGAGAGGCAGAGTTTGGGAGCATCTTCTCTACCGTGGGTCCGGTGTTTCGGAGCAGAAAGCAGCCCGTTCCATACCTGAAGAAAACAAAACCACACCACAGCACAGCAATGAGCAATAAGGGAGTAATTACACTAAAGACGCTAACAGTCATGTAGACAGTAATGCATGTTGGAACAGATATGGCCCCTCCCTCGTCCACAAACACACAGTCCTAGCTTGGTTCAGCTCAGTTGTTTGTAATGCCGGCTTATTTGGCAGTGATCCTGTTTCCCTAACTTACAGGAATGTGGATGAGGTGTGCATTTCAATATTAGTACAATTCAATATTACTTTAAACTCAATTACTGGAAAATGAGTAAGGTACAATTGTAGAAATGAATTGTATCCCATGCAAGGAATACACTTTCAACATGATGGGAAGCCACAACTTTCACTTTCTCTGTATCTCTTCCTCCCTCCCATTGCCACTTCCTCCTTTCTCTCCCTAGATGTGACGTGTGTGTGTGTGTGTGTGTGTGTGTGTGTGTGGTGTGTGTGTGTGTGTGTGTGTGTGTGTGTGTGTGTGTGTCTTACGTGTTTTTGGTCTGGCCTTCCTTGAAGCACAACTGGCCGACCAGGGCAGCCGACTGATCCCCAAGACACTAACGTCAAACAGAGGTTGCCATGAGTTACCCCCTGACATACCATAATAATTCAATACCCTGCCAACACCCCATCCACAACATGCATGTTACAACAAATTTATTATAACAACAATAATAAATATAATAATAATAATAATGAAAAGCGCCTTGGGTGTCCAGAAAAGCGCTATATGAAATTGAATGTATTAATAAAATAATTAAAAAAATCGATATACTCAGACACTTTTGAGTATATATACACAAAATTTAAATAACAAGCAAATGTTTAAAAAAAACATTTTAAAGCATACAAATGGAGTCTGAACGAGTGACGGAGAGGTGAGGAGAGTGACCATAATGTCTTACCCCCGAGATTGGCACCCCCGAGAGAGAGCTGGACTTCTGTAAGACACCGGGGAAACCACAAAATGACAATGAAACATACCATAGAGAAAACACTCACCACTACTGAACCAAAGTCCAGGCTGTTGTTTGTCTGGTTAAACTACGGTGTTTTCATGCTGAGAGAGACCATGCTTTGGTCCAGCTCCATTTGTCTTATAGAGTAGTCTTATAGAGTAGGTTCAGTGGTTCTAAAATTATTTGTACAACGTACCCCCTCAAGTACCCTGTTGACCAGCACAAATCACTTTTTTAATGAATATAAATAATTTATGCGCATTAAAAACATGATTATGAATATAATCTGATTTCTGTCGTTCATTTCCAGAACGTGTAGGTTAGTAATCAGATGCACTTTATATTAACATTTTCAAGTACCCCCTGAGGTCCTTCAAAGTACCTCAGGGGGGAAGTAGGGGAACGCGTACCTCCACTTGGAAACCACTGGAGTAGATAATAGCAACCAAGGAGGCGGAATTGACTGTATTTTAGGTATAGTTCGATTAGGTATTCATCGTTTCAGGCTACAAACAGGGTTGATATGCATTGATAGACTGTGTGGTTTACCGTTTAGTCATTTAGCAGACGAGGACAAACGTTTTGACACACGTCAATAATGAGCAGAGAGGTCCGGGTTACAGGTTAGACTGTGGACCTTGGAGATAGAAGGCATCCAAGACACAACCCTCCTCTCAAAGCAGTCTAGACCTGTGTTCTGGGAACACGCATGAAGGAACCCTGTGGTTAACCAAGCGTGTACACCGTCTCTCTGGCCCCATCCCAGTTAGTGAGAGCAATGTATAGGTCAGGGACCTTGTACCGCTCGCGAAGTATAGTACACCGCTCATATAGGAAGGGAATGAGGGGTTACCAGGTTACCAGAGTAAACAACAACCCTTTTATACAATCAATCATAGGAGTGAATAAATTAAAAGGGCAAATAATGGCCCTTTTAGGAGGAGATTCATTTTTTAAGGGACAACTTAATAAAAAGTGAAGCTTTTCACCCAGGTGACAACCCACAGAGCAAGGTTCACGCTGGGCTACGTCAACAGAGATAAGAGACACACTGACGACCAACTGACCTAAAATACACACACTGATACAAGCAAAATCTAAGCCAAAGTTTAACAATGCCAGGAATTTTAAATCTCACACTACAATATGGGGAATTATTGTGCTCAAACATATGTTTATGTATGAAGCTGTAAACAACCATGCGTGTTTTCCATTCAACACCATTCTCTATCAGAGGTTTCTTTTTTTTATAACGTGCTTTCAAACACGCAAACAAGCACGTACGATTAAATCAATAATCTATTTTGGATTGAGGCCAAACATTTAAATTCTTCTGAATCCAATTGTTATCGAGACCTTATCTTTGAGGAAATACAGTCCATAGAGCCTATGTTATCCCATATCAGAGTCATATACAGAACATCATAACCTGCATAAAACGCCATAAAATCTAATATAGGAGTATCAGTATAGAGATAAACCATAACATCAGGCCAAATGCATGAAGAAAGTACATTTACGTATATTTAGCAAACAAACTATTGTTAAAAAAGTATTGTTCTTCTTACAAATAAAATACTAACTCTTAGCTTGACAAACATGCTTACCATGCATCCATAGATTTCCGACGAGCTCCTAACTTTGGGCAGAATATCCATGGGAATGTCAAAATACCTACAGAGGGCACAACATCCACCACCCAATCAGATTCATGTCCACAAAACATGTCAATCAGACGGGAGGGGAATATGTCAGTGGGGAAAAAGCACACCTTCACACACACACACACGCACACACACCTCCGCCCCACACACACACCTTCTCCCACACACATACACACACCTCCGTACAGAAGGAGCAGCGATAATTAAACATGTGGCTCTCTTTCCCCTCTTCCTCGTTATCATCTGCTCACCAATTCGCTGGTTTCCACTCAACCTCCAAATGAAACCATAAACGCTGACTTCATTGGCCTCAATTTTGACTTCCACACGACAGCGTGCTGCATCTGATGTCTGGGTTATTGTTCTGCAGTTCAGTGACCTGACCACTGTGACCGGTTGACATTGTAATCTGATACTGGCCACATTTCAAAAACTAGAGGGCACTTAGTAGAGCGCATAGCTCTGCCACACCAAATCTGGATGTGTGCCAAAATCTAATCCATTTCACAGTCAACCACTGGTCTTACTGGACGTATTGTTACTGCACTGTACTGCACTGTACTGCACTGTACTGCACTGCACTGTATCCATGATGCTGCTACGGTGCTGCTCTAAGGTCACTTTAAAAATGCTTTTTCCTCCATATGAATATATCATCCATATCATCCCTATTTTGACATTTTTTTGTTCTTTATTATTGTTTATATTATTGTTAATATTATTGTTGTGTAGCATTCATAAAGCGGGAGTGAATGGAGAGTAAGAATTTCAACTTTTCTTGTTGAAAACCTCTGCCTCATCTTCGATGGCGGAGGTTACGACGTGAGCAGCCAAACTAAAAATGATGATCTGAGCGATACATCCTAATTGAGCACGAAGGCTTCAGTGTGAGCAGAGCCTCAGAGCAAGTCTCTTCCCCAACCCTACATCAGCGTGTGCGGAGGTGGTACCTGCAGAGCTCGGGGTCCCAGTCCAAGGTGTGGATGTTGAAGAGCATGGTGCGGCTTGCATTGGACACGTCTGTGCAGTGGACGCCCCCGTCCTTACCCCCACTCAGACACTGGGGAGGAAACAGGAACCATTCAAATCAAACCAAATGGGGCGGCAGTAGCTCAAGAGGTAGAGCGCTCGTCAACCGGAAGGTTGCTGGTTCGATTCCCCCCGGCGCCTTCTAGCCAAGCGTGGAGGTGTCCCTGAGCAAGACACCGACCACGGGCTGACTCTGCCGTCAGTGTATGAATGGGTGAGTGTAAGGCTTGACTTGTAAATCTAATGTTGACCAAATTCATTCATCATTTATTCCACCACTCTTATCAAATCTAATTGGATAATTGTACTATAATACAGCTACTATACTACAATATAGCAATTAAAATAATATCTCATTAAATACGTTGATATATGTGATTGATTTGATCTAAATGAATCTAAATGAGAAGCATGAGGGGGTGATGATAAGTGGGTGTGTCTCAATGAGGGGGTTATGATGAGTGTGTGTGTCTCAATGAGGGGCTTATGATGAGTGTGTGTGTCTTAATGAGGGGGTTATGATGAGTGTGTGTGTCTTAATGAGGGGGTTATGATAAGTGTGTGTGTATCTTAAAGAGGGAGTTATAGGAGTTATAAGAGAGTTAGTCTCAATAAGGTGCACACCAACGTATATCCACATAACGCAGTGCAAGTAAACTTAAGCTCGTAGCTGCTGCTATCAAGATAGATGTTCGACATATATATACATATGCAGAACAAATAGTGATCATTATAGGTCTATGAATGTAGTTTACCACTATGGATGCAATTTGAGGACTGTGTGTTGAGAAACCTAAATAGGTTGTTAAATACAACATGTACAGTGACTATGATTACCTGACCTGAATACCCGATTGTGATTGGTCCCAATCAGTTCCATCGTCAACTGCTTTATTGACATGGGAAATAAATGATCTCAAGGAACAATGGCGTTCAGCGTAAAGGAACCTCTGGTGGGTCCGTGGAGCTTACCCATATGATCCAGGAGTCTACGGTACCAAACATGGCCCTGTCCTGGTCCACGGCCCGACGGACCTCCTCCACATTTTCCAGTAGCCAGCACAGCTTCACGGCGCTGAAGTAGGTACTAATCGGCAGACCTGTCTTGTGCTGTGGAGCACAAACACACAGCCATCCGTATCAGGACCAGGTGTCAGAAGAAGGCCATCTCCATCACTAAGGACCGCAACCACCCCGGGCTCCATCTCTTCTCCCCCCTTACCGTCCGGTCGCCGGTTACGCAGCATCCGTACAAGGACTACCAGGTTTAAGGATAGTGTTTATCCACAGGCAGTGTGCCGACTGAACTGCTAGGAGTGCTGCCACTTTCATAACATTGTCATTAACATTACACTGTCATACTTTGTTGGACTTTCTGGACTCATCACAGTTGCTGCACTGTACTGCACTGTATTGCACTGTATTCATGATGCTGCGACACTACTGCCACTTTAAATGCTGTTAAATCTTTTTGCACAGTTCAACACATGTACCTATCATCCATCAGTCACTTTGTTGTTATTTTTGTGTTCATTTTTAATGTATATTGTATATTTTATGGTATAGTTTTGGAGATTCATACTGCGGGAGGGAATGAGGAGTAAGCATTACATTGTACAAATGGCCAATAAATATCTTGTATCTTGTATCTTGTAAACCTAACACCACGCCCCTTTATCAATTAAACATTTATCAATCAACCGATTACACAATCATCCGTTTATCAATCAACCGTTGATCAATCATCTGTTTATCAATCAACCGTTTTTCAATCAGCTGTTTACCAATCAACCAATTATCAGTCAACCGTTTATCAATCAAGTGTTTATCAACCAACCGATTATAAATCAAGTGTTTATCAATCAACCACTTATTAATCAACCGTTTATCTATCAACCGTTTATTAATCAACCGTTTATTAATCAACCGTTTATCAATCAACCGTTTATCAATCAATAAAGTGGCCCAATGCCCTGCATGTGCTAGGAAGACACAGATCTGAATTCACTGCAAGTTGCTTTGGATCCAATGTGGACCATATAAATAATAATAATCATTTAGATAATAATAACCATTTAAATCCTAATAATACATTCTCATCACCAGATCTCTCACCTTGAGGTGGTTTTTGTTGCGGCCCGGAGTCTTTTCGATGAGTCTTTCCACCGTGGACTGAGTACGTAGATCCAGCCAAACTACACACACACACACACACACACACACAACACACACACACACACACACACACACACACACACACACACACACACACACACACACACACACACACACACACACACACACACACACACACACACCACACACACACACACACACACACACACAAAGACACACACACACACACACACACACACACACACACACACACACACACACACACACAGGGGAAAGGCACAGGACATAATAAATTAAGTTTTTTTCCCTCCATCACTTCATCCTCATCCATCATTACAAAGAAGTGTTATGAATGAAGTTTGTTATTGTATTTCTGTTTAGCACGAGGGTTAGCGCTACATGACGGTATGGGGCCTGGAGAATAAGAGCATGGCCTCGCACAACTGTTCTGAATTGTTGCGCTTGTGGGCGGTGTGTGTGTGCGTGTGGGCATGTTTGTTCCAAGTCATGTGCTGGGGTGTGTCACTGACGCCATATGTGTAACGCCTGGGTAACATGAGTTCACCACCGCCTTGCCAGAGGGGGAATAACTGGGCTTTATTGGGCGCCTGCGCACACCCACACCCACACACACACACACACACCCACACACACACACGCACACACACACAGTAGAGTAGAGAAGACTGTATTATGGGATGTGATTAAGAGTAGACTTCTGTACTATGGGATGTGATTTACAGTAGACTGTTGTATTATGGGATGTGATTAAGAGCAGACTGTATTATGGGATGTGATTAAGAGCAGACTGTATTATGGGATGTGATTAAGAGTAGACTGTTGTATTATGGAATGTGATTAAGAGTAGACTTCTGTACTATGGGATGTGATTTACAGTAGACTGTTGTATTATGGGATGTGATTAAGAATAGAGTGTATTATAGGATGTGATTAAGAGTAGACTGTTGTATTATGGGATGTGATTAAGAATAGAGTGTATTATAGGATGTGATTAAGAGTAGACTGTTGTATTATGGGATGTGATTAAGAGCAGACTGTATTATGGAATGCGATTAAGAGTAGACTTCTGTACTATGGGATGTGATTAAGAGTAGACTGTTGTATTATGGGATGTGATTAAGAATAGAGTGTATTATAGGATGTGATTAAGAGTAGACTGTTGTATTATGGGATGTGATTAAGAGCAGACTGTATTATGGAATGCGATTAAGAGTAGACTTCTGTACTATGGGATGTGATTTACAGTAGACTGTTGTATTATGGGATGTGAATAAGAATAGAGTGTATTATAGGATGTGATTAAGAGTAGACTGTTGTATTATGGGATGTGATTAAGAGCAGACTGTATTATGGGATGTGATTAAGAGTAGACTGTTGTATTATGGGATGTGATTAAGAGCAGACTGTTGTATTATGGGATGTGATTAAGAGCAGACTGTATTATGGGATGTGATTAAGAGTAGACTGTAGTATTATGGGATGTGATTTTGAATAGAGTGTATTATGGGATGTGATTAAGAGTAGACTGTAGTATTATGGGATGTGATTTAGAATAGAATCTATTATGGGATGTGATTAAGAGTAGACTGTATTATGGGATGTGATTAAGAGTAGACTGTATAATGGGATGTGATTAAGAGTAGACTGCTGAATTATGGGATGTGATTGAGAGTAGACTGTATTATGGGATGTGATTAAGAGTAAACTGTTATATTGTGGGATGTGATTAAGAGTAGACTGTTATATTATCGGATGTACCCACCCAGGGCGTTGTAGAGCGGCTCTCCGGTGACCTTGTCCCACACCAGTGTTGTCTCTCTCTGATTGGTCACGCCCACCGCTGGAGAAAAGAACGAACAAATAACAAGAGACATAAGCAGGTTTGTCTACTTATTAATACACTGTGTATTAAATTGACATATCATGTCTACCTTAACTGCGGTAGCATGGTATGTAAAGATACACCTGTTTTTAAAGAGTGACCGTGAGGATTGCTTCTCAATTTCATTGTACTAATAAATGATGATTCTGATAACACCGCCAGGGTTAGGTGTGTGTGGGGTGTGGTGGTGTGGTGTGTGTGTGTGTGTGTGGTGTGTGTGTGGTGGTGTGTGGTGTGTGTGGTGTGTGTGTGTGTGTGTGGTGGTGCTTGCGGTGAAAGCCAGCACCTTTAATATTGGAGAGGTCAATGTTGAGTTGGGTCAGCTTCTCACAGACCCGCTCTATACACTCGTACACCGAGCGCATGATCTCCTTAGGGTCCTCCTCCACCCAGCTGACGTAGAAACACACAAGACACACACCGTTGAAACACACCGTCCAAAACACAGGACACACCGTCAAAACACACAGGACACACCGTCGAAACACACAGGACACACTGTCCAAACACACAGGACACACCTCTACATATATGGGTTCTCTACATATAGTAATGGATTATAAAATGATTCTGGGCCGCCACCATAAGAGCCTCCGTGGGTTATGCTTGTTGCTTGCTTCACGGGGTCAAAGTTTAACAGTCCACCGTTACACCCGTGTTTATTAAACTTTTGACACTTTCGTGTTTATTATATTAAGTGTCCTTTCGGGTTTATTGTGTCTTTGATTCATCTGTGTGTCCGTAGTGGTTTGTGTCGCTTTAACTAATGCATTGCATTGTTCCTAAAGGAACTCCCACTGTGGGACAATACAAATGAGATGAACTGAACACAGCTTGTGGTGAGCTACCAAAAAGCATTCAATTGGAACCCAAGCAAGCCCAGACTGTAGCAAAACAACATTTGCACACCACTTTAATTGACTGTTTCTCTTTGGCGATATGGTGGCAGGCTATGGAGTCAACACCTCCTGGTTATGACGAAATTGTGAGTTTCTTAACCATTTTGAATGCTGGGAACTATCAGCACACTTGAGAAAGTAATGCAGGGAATGCGGACTCAAACTGTAAGAATGCACATTGTTTAGCCTCGTTTATAATCTATCCATCTTGACTGGTTCCAGGGGAACCTACCCAGGCTGAAATATCTCAGAGTTTAAAAGGGTTTTAAACTGTGTTTCATCTGAGAGTTACAGGTACAGCTTTAGAGAGAGAGAGAGAGAGAGAAATATAGGGCAACTCACCCTTCTTTGGGAAAAAACTGCGTAATCTCCACCTGATGTTGACTCACAACCTCGGCTGTTTTAGCGTTGAACACCTGGGGAGGACACACACAGGCCGGGTTAGACAGTTTGAGAGACTGAGTCAACCTGGAAGCGTAGTGTCTGAATGCCAGCGAGAGTACGTTGATAACCTGAACTCGTTGGGATATTAGGTAGGTCGGTATGATGACTGGGAATAGAGTGGATGTTCAGAGACGAGAGAGATAGAGAGACAGGGAGACAGAAAATATACATCTACTGTATATTATTAGGGGGAACCAAACTACTGGTTCCACCAGTTTTGAATAAAGGCGGGAGGAATGAGGTAGCACCTGTATCAGCTTATCTGTAGTACTGCATCTCACCAGAGTCCTAACGAGCTCAAGAGATTTAAACCTCCAGCCAGGTCTGCTTGCTCTATAGGTGGACACAGAGCGGGCCAAGTACTACATCCATACAATATCATTACAGCGTCGTATGGGCTAGTTGTTTTGGATCACCATCTGGATCTTCGTCTGTTTTCCTGTCTTAAAGGGCACGGTCTTGATTTCATTGGCGCATCGTGTGACAGTGAAATTAACTAGAAACATCGTCAATTACTTTTAAATGTACCATTACCATATACCGTTGCCGTGTTTTGACTTGAATGAACTGCTGTTTTCTATTATCTTGAGCTGAGAAACTGAGAAACAGTGCAAATGTTACGATAGCATTTTCCCCGGGGATCATTAAAGTCATGATAACTATATGCCCTTTGCTTCTGTATATAAGTTGAGCAGCCCACACTACTAAACAACACTAGGATGCGCCTTGTGACCTGAAGGTGTCCTGCACTACAGTAAGAGATCCCAGTTAGTCCCAGCTGTGTCACAGCTTTAACTCTCCCAGTCTAAATCTAAATCTGGAGGATTGAATCCTCTTTACTGGTCACATACATGTCGACACACAGTGAAATTAGTTTCTCTGCATTTAACCCATCCTAGTATTAGGAGCAGTGGGCAGCTATTGTGTATACAGTGGTGCAGTGTAAGGGGGTCTGGTGCCTTGCTCAAGGGCACCTTGGCAGTGCGCATCGGTTCCCAAGCCAAGTCCCAACAGACTGAGACTATCAGGCCACCCCACAAGTCACAGTCAGCGTGATCCGCTGGCAGGGGGACTGGTCTGAACACAACAGCTGGCTTATTTTGTCTTATGGAGCACTGACAGGCCACACACACACACACACACACACACAAACACACACACCTCGGTAAAGGACTCTGTCCACACAAGACAGTCATCATCAACCTCCTGACCAGTGACAGCTCTTTAGTCATCGGTAACGACCAGTCTTTGACCTCCTGAGGGCGAAGGTCATAGGTCACGAAGAACCGTCTCTCTATCTCACCGCTCTTATCAGAATATATTGAGCAATAGGTAAATCATACAGCAGCTTGCTGCTGTCGCCATTGGAAACCTGTTTTGTTTTTTGTAGCTCGGTGCACGTTGGGCTCCCAGGTGTGTGTATAACCAGTCCTGCTCTGTTTCCAGAGGGTACTTTACGTTCTGCCGGTGACACTGTGACAGACTACAGTCAGGAGGCTCTGGTTCCTGGAAGAGCATTGAGGGTCTCCTGATAGCAATGGGTCACCTTGACTTTGTGTTGGTGAATAAATACAACAAACCCATTGTTGTCCATTGTGTGTCAAAATGTCCATACTGCACTCTGTGAGTCAACATCGTGTCATGACCCTGTGTCTCCTTGCTGACCTGTAGGACACCGTTTGTCATTATCACGCTTCACTAAACCACTGCTCCGTTACTCTGTCTACAATAGGGAGGGTCAAACGAGGCAAACATGGCTGACATGGTCAGCCATGTTTGCCTTGTCCAGATAAAGACATACAAGCCCCTACACACACCTACACACACACACCTACACACCTACACACACACACACACACACACACACACACACACACACACACCCCTACACACAAGCCCTACACACACACACACACACACACACACACACACACATACACACACACACACACACACACACACACACTTTATGTACAGAATTGCACATAAACATGTAGTGATACTGTGCAATGTAGTGAGACAAAGAACATGTCCTCATCTGACCACAAAGCAGCATGCAATGATCCTCCAGCCGCGTCAGAGGCGCTTCTGGAAACGTTTACTTAATTTCACAAGCATCCACACACGTCAACATTTTACAAGCTAAAATTCTCGTCGGCAAAATAAGTACCATAAATGGATGTATAGGTGTTTGCCATTCATTAAATAATAATAATAATAATAATAATAATAATAATATAATTATATAATAATAATAATATAATTTCCACAAAATAGAACCATCTAGCCTACACTGACCGACCATATACAACAACAAAGACATATTCATCATTCATATATCATAAATGATATATATTATATATATATATATATATATATATATATATATATATATATATATATATATATATATATATACAAATGAGCACCACTCACCAGAAAGCGCGTCGAGCTGGTGCCTTGGTCCACAGCAGCGACCAGCGGAGCCTCTGCAGCGCTGCTGCCTCTCATCCTGAAGGGATATTATTCTAATAACACTCACTGGACTCAGACGTGGTGGTGGTGGTGGTGAAGGTGGTGGCACCACCCTTTCGGTGACAGACGGAGAGATCACGACTCTGCAACTCCTCGTACACTGAAAGTCAACCAGCGTGGGCAGACGCAACGGGAGCGGAGTGAATGGGATGAGCCGGTCCCGAGTCCTGACAGGCAGGTCCTGACCCTGGGGACGGAGAGGGAGGGACCGGGAGGAGGGACCGAGAGGCGGGAGGGACCCATCGGCCACATCGTCAGGGGGCGTTGGCTTCGTGCGGTCCAATGACGTTTGGGGGCACGGCCAAGCAAAACGACGGCAAGATGGCCTCTATCTCAGAGGACCGCAACTCCATTTAGATAATCATATTATCAACAAAACAACAAAAAATTGTTTTTCTGTCACGCAATTCCGTGCGGATGTAAGTGCTGGATGGTAATGCTGTTTACGAGGCTGGAGTTAGCTCATTATTCACAGTCTACCTTAAATTGATGCAGTAACATTGTTTGACCTGTAGATGGAGCTGTTTAGGGAATCATCGAAGAGGGCAAGAGGGCGATTCAGCGTTTCTTTTTTCATGACGATTTTAATAATGACTTTTATCATGAATATGACATGACCCCCCCCCCCCCCCCCCTTGTATTAAAAAGATATGTAAAATATGTATTCACATTGTTCGTCATTCTCAAACGTCGTCTGGAAAATAAGGAGGGAGGCATACCGTGCTCAATAATACAAATGTCATGTTCATAATCAAAGTCATGATACATCATACAGTAAAGTCATGACTATTATGCAGCAAGTGCAATCACAATGCAAACTGGTCAGTCATTGTTTGTATTATTGTTCTTATTCATAAGAGATTAGTCTAGACTAGTCGAGTTTAGAAATCTCTCAAGGACAGATGTGTCACTAAATAGCGCCATCTACAGGTCGAATAATGTTAATGCGGCCATTTAAGGTGGAAAATGTGAATTACGAGCTTGCGAATATAGTGCAGCCTATATATAGGCCGCATTACAGCCGCGCTTTATTTGGGTGCATGTGTGTGTGCAGTGCGTGTGTGTGTGTGTGTTGACGAACGGAATACAAGCCCCGAGACTCTTTCGAGGACACATAGTTGTTTGTGTAATTTTAGACTCGACTTGCAGCCGGTCAGGCTATAGGGTCAAGAGAAGAGCTTTAAGCCCCTTTCACACATGCGGCCACTAGCCTCTTGTACACACAGTTCCTGCTAAATTACTGGGATAATTTTATTAATACATTATGCATATTAATTTTGAAAGATGGATTCATAGCTTTCATCTGAGCTCAGTTGTTAGTATGTCTGATCAATATAGAGGTCACAGAGGCTTTAGGCTTTCGCCTAAACTACAGTCTTTATTTGACCATTGTGACATGTAGGAACATCAATGAGACAAAAAACAAACACTACACAGGACTGTAATGATTGTAAACTCCCTCATATTATCTCACAATGAGGGGTGATTTTGGGCCTTAAAGTTGAACATGGGCCCAGGCCAGACATTTCACTAGTGATGGCCAAGGTGGCAAATTGTAGTTTGGTATTATGAAAAAAATGTCAATATCTTTAGATTCGATTTTAACTTGATAAACCTTTACAAGTAGTATCTTAGTCACAGTTAACCTTTAGCCCAGTTGTCTGTTAATTAATATAGAGGTCACATGGGGAATAGAAAAATAACAAAGAAGAATATATCTGTATGTTGATATTTTTAAGCTATTTTACATACCCTTTTTTATATAAAGAAGCACTCATACCCCCTTGATCAGATGGGCAATGTTGATCAAACGCCTGTGTATTTTGACATGCCAACATCTGTCACTGTGCATAAGAAAGGCGACAAATCAGTGATCTACTGATCTACTGGAAACGAGAAGAGCCGAGTAACGGTCATGTTAACGCGCCTCGCAGATGGGACACAACTTCCCCCGTACGTGGGGGATTATGGTAGGTGCCCAGGCAAAGGGCTGGATGGAGACGGAGCTTGTGGTGGACTGGCTCAAGGTGGTGTGGGGCAGACGGCGTGGGGGACTCAGAAAGCAGAGGAACATGTTGATTCTGGATGCTTTCCGTGGACACTTGACTGAGCCAGTCAAAACCTAGTCACCTAGTGATCATACCGGGCGGAATGACAAGCCAGCTGCAGGTGTTGGATGTGGTCGTTAACAAACCATTCAAGGTTAATCTGCGCAAGAGATCCACAGAGTGGCTCCTGGCTGCTAATCACGCACTGACACCGTCTGGAAAAATCCAAAAGCCTGCAGTACGTTTGCTCTGTGAATGGATCTTGCAAGCATGGGCTGACGTTTCCCCAGAAAGCATTAATGGGTTTAAGAAATGCTGCGTATGCCATGGATGGCAGCGAGGATGACGTGTAGTGGGAGGAGACGGGGAAGCAGACACCGTGAGTGACGATAGCGGGAGTGAGAGGAACAACCAGCGACGTAGAAGACGAGCTGAATGAGAAGACTTGATGTGACCAATAGACTGATGTTCTGTTTCATTGCTCTACCGTTTTATTGCACTACTTTTTCATTGCAATCTATCTAGCCTGTTTTGTTTTTGTTTGTCAAGTTAGGCAAATTTTAACACAATGTGTGATGTGTGTTATCATTATTTTCAAAAAAAAAGATTTTCTTTATAAAAAAAAGATTTGGTCTTCAAAAAAAAAAAATATATATATTTTCCAAAAATGAGTCTTGAAAAAGAGGGGTCGTCTTTTATTCGGGTCAATACGGTATATATATTTGATTGAAACGTTTTAATTATTTTCTCTATTTGGCACTCCTACAGTGGACTAACTGGACATCCTACAGTGGTACCATAATGGTACCATAGTCACAGACCTGACCACGATACTGGTAACAGAAATAGTTGAACACAGGTGTAACATAGGTGACACTTTCTACAAAGAAACACCTACATCGCAAGGTTGAATCTGAGTTTGCTGAATCTCTACATATCACACCAAATGACACAGGTGTACAAATCAAGCAGTGACAAAGACATCATATCACAAGCGGCACTGAAGATCAGAGATCATATTCGTGGAACCAAGATATTACTCAAGCATGGCCACCACATGAATCAGATCTTGAGAAGATGAACAGTGCTCCGACATCACTGGTGGCAGACACTTCTAACAGGTAGATCCATATAAGCAAGAAACCCATCCAAAAGACTGCGAAGGCTCAAAGCTTCATTCAGCCAAGACCTTGCTTATGCTGCTACCTGTGGCAGAGTCAAGCCTACAAAACACGTTGTGTTGTCCTTTGCTGTCAAGTCACTTTCTGGAAACGTGGAACTGAATCTGAAACAGACTTGGCCATAGTGTTTCATATTCTCAGGTAGAAGAAATTGACACAGCCCTCTGTCTTCAGAAGCAAGCAGTAAGTGAAGATGCCACTCCACTACCACAAAAAATGAATGAATCCCGGTCTGTTCACAACATTTGCATGGGTGGGATAATATGGGAAGATTATAACTTTACCTATAAAAAATGAGTAAAGGTCCTGAAAATGAGCCAAAATAGGATATGCATGTGTCTAGAAGCCAATTTATTGTTGGGGGTGGTTCACTTCATGTGCTGATATCTTTGACAAAGCTACCACTTACAAAAGGTTATCATACCAAAAAATAAACTATGTCCATTTTCAAAAAATGTGATTAGAATTAGCCACCTTGAGTGGTACCGATAAGTGAAATTTTTGGCTTTGGCCCATGGACTATCTGTCCAGACAGGTCATAACAATATTAGTACATACAGGAGGGCTGGAAACTGGACCGATTCAGAATCACATTTTTGTGTCAAATGTACAGTAGATGGCAATCATACACGTCCTTTGGGGGTCATCATGTTATCATCAAACATACATAATTTATGAATCACTATGATAGTTTACGACTACTCACATCCCAATTTCTAACAAAAAAAGGTAAAGGTAAGTAATAATCTGATCAATCAATTATCAAACACAAAATGTGGATACATCTTGAGTGATCCGTTATTAGTCCATGTGTGTGTGTGTGTGTGTGTGTGTGGTGTGTGTGTGTGTGTGTGTGTGGTGTGTGTGTGTCAGGGCCCGGGCCCCTCACTGCGTGGCTGTCTTCGAGGACTCCTGGTCAGAGGCTGCTTGAGTGTTGGATCCGGTCTGGGAGCCTGTCGGGGATTCTTTGCTCTTGGTCACCTTCTCGTTTTGGGGCCGGATCTGTGTCTCCCGCTCCAGAGCTTTTTCCATCTCCGTGTAGTAGTCCAGAGCCTTTCGTACGGGGTCTACTATGTGCTGCTGCAGGGGCAATGGATAATTATTCAGTGGACTTTGTCAAATATACATTGCTGCTTTACCGTAGTACCGTACTCTGAAGTATCTCATGTAATAATGTGTGGCATATATTTGATTTGGTGTATATAGGCTACTATGTTACATATATAAGGTATATATGTAACGGACCCAGCAGGTGGTGCTGTACAGTGGTAAACCTCACTCCCGACATATAAATAGACGTTCTAGTGATGAAGCTAGCGCCCATGAGTTTTAGCTCTCACGTTAGAACGTCGCCTCTCATGCCGGAGGTCGTCAGTTGGTGCCCAGTCTGAATCTATCTGTATTGATTGATAATGTCTATAATGGAAGCAGGGCGTACCTCCAGGCAGGGGAAGAGGTTGGCCAGCTCCATGAAGAGGGGCAGGAGGACGAACCGGATGAAGCCGGTCTGAGACGAAGGCTTGGTCACCTTGTCGCGGTCCATGAAGGGTGTGACGGGAAGGCCCTCCAGCTTCTCCATGTCACTCTGAGGACAGCATCAATCACAGCAAGCGGATCAGACCACAAACAACCCGCTGCCTGTTTTGATTCACAAACCAATTCACAGCCGCATTCTTGTGTCTCTGAATTCATTGCTTCTTGTGTTTTGAACAGTGAGCAGGTGTTACCTGGTTGTAGAACTCCTGCAGAAGACAGTCCAGCCACGGCTCAGCAACTTCCATCGGCCGAGCTTCGTTGGAGATGTCGCTCACTTTGATCAGGATCATCATCAGCTGTGTGGATTCATAAAAAAACACAGAACCAGATTGAATCCCTACAGAAACAGATTCCTCTGCATGTTTCACAGTCACTGTTCTTACCACATCCTTGTGGTCTTTGTTGCTGAAGTCAAACACAGGCAGGATCGTCTTGAACTTGTTGAGAATCTCGTTGTGTCTCGTCATGTCGGTGGCCAGGATGCATCTGGATTGAACAAACGGCCACACGCTAAACGACTCATCGTCACGACTCAACAGTGTTATACTGAGACACACGTGACTACAGGCAGACTTACTTACTTAATTATTCCTTCCCTTATCCGTTTGTACTGCTCCAAAGCCAGATTTCTGAAGATGTTGCTCTCTTTCTGTGAGCGTGAGGAACAGCGATGATCATCAGTGGATCATCAGTATTTAGCACTGCAGCAGCAGACGTCTAGTCTTACCTTCTCCAGAATCTCAAAAGCCACAGCGGAGTGGTGGTTCTCCAGCGGAGAGATGTCATTGTAGCGCAACGCCAGCTCAGTCCGAGCATTTATCTGAAAGTGTAAAACACGTACTGTACTTCGCTGTAGGAGGACAAAATACTGTGAAAAAATTATCGACATACACATAAACACAATCTACATCTACATATACATTCAATAGGGAGTACTCGAACAGAATGTTATGAATCTGAAACAAAGGCAGAGTCACAGCAATATTGTACATCCGGATTTCCATTAGCGTGGATCGAAGCTTCAAGTCAGAAGTAAATCTGAAATTGATGAAATTGGTTATAAATAATCAGCAAAGCAAATTTAGGTGTTTGAAGAGTGAAAAGCAGCCGGTTCAGACCATGAAAATTTGATGAGACATGAAAATTGCCAGCAGGTGGTGCTGTGCAGTGGTAAACCTCATTCCTCGTCACCTAAATAGACATTTTAGCTCTCAGTTAGAACCTCTCATGCCGGAGGTCATCAGTTCTTGCCCAGTGCGGGACACTGACCCGGATGAGAGTGAGGTTTTGGGGTTGTGAGTGTAACAGACGCCAGCAGGTGGTGCTGTGCAGTGGTAAACCTCACTCCTCGACGCCTAAATAGACGTTCTAGCGATGAAGCTAGGGCCTATGGGTTTTAGCGTCGCCTCTTATGCCCGAGGTCGTCAGTTCGACCCCAGTGCGGGACACTGACTGTTACATTGGTGCTGTGACCCGGATGATAGTGAGGTTTAGGGGGGGTGAGTGTAATGGACGCCAGCAGATGGTGTTGTGTAGACGCCTAAATAGACGTTCTAGCGATGAAGCTAGGGGCCTGTGGGTTTTAGCTCTCACGTTAGAACGTCACCTCTCATGTCGGAGGTCGTCAGTTCCTGTTACATTTGCTCTGAGGCAAGTATGACTTTGGAAAGCAGGACTAGTGCAGCTTCAGATACCTGATAGGCATTGTTGTATCCCGTGTGGTCGAGGTCGTGACACACGGCAGAGGTCAGCATAGTCAGCAGGTCAACGCTGTCCATCTTACTCTTCAGGTCCGTCATCCAGATCAGCCCGTACATCTGCCCGGGAGGAGGGAAAAGGTTGTGCAAAATCCAAATTATTTCAAAATCGTTGAATGGACACCATTTTACAGTGACTAAACCAAGGGAGCAGTGGCTTTAGTGGGCATGTTTGTGACCTTCCTGGGCAAAAAAGGGTTTTGGGTTTGATTATTGAGTCATCTTCAGTTAGACTTGGGCACTTCACTCCAATGGTGAACTGATCACTCTCTCAACAATGAGCCATTGAGGTCATTCATAAATTGGACAATTTCTTGAGAGAGGCCATCATCACAACACACACACACACACACACAACCACTCACCATCTGCGTGACACAGAAGCAGTGTTTGAAGTTGTGGAAGGGGATGTTGTTGTATCTGCGGTACACCTCGAACAGGAAGTGCTGCAGGACCTCCGGCTCCATGTTGAAGGCGGCCATAAAGTCCAGGTCTGTGTACATGACCTGAAGAAGTACCATGATCTCTGCGTCCTCCCATTGCCTGGAGATGTTCCGGGGATAGGAAAGGAGGTTCAACTCCCAAAAGGGTTCTCTGTTCCATCCCCGATGCCATACCGGTATGAATCCCTGACCCGCTCCTTAATAACCTGTCTCTGTACTGTCTACGAGGACACTCATGTGTCTGCAGTTCATGCCAATAAAACTGTTTTTATATTTTATGAATGTTTTAATAATGATGTTGCCATAATTCAGACCTTTACACAGTTTTGACAAATCAAATCATCATTACTAAATACCGGCACGAAAACAAAAACACACAGCAAAGTGATTTTAAAATGAGATGATATGAGTACTGGTGACATAGCGTCTTTGCGAAGTTTATATGGTTACGGTGCTAATAATACACATTGTCCTTAGTGTGTCACAGCCTACTCAAATCTCCATCTGCATTTGACAGAGCTTGAATTTGGTATTCAAGTGCAGAGTCTGATCAAATATGGTCTCAAAACAAACCACCAACATATATGTTCATGTATTCATGTGTACACAGATCACATCTTTATTACGTTATAGCAGCCGACGCCCGATAAACAAGAACAAATGTGTACGTAAGAAGTAGTTAAAAAAAAATATATTTTTAAATGCATTAAATCTCACCCTGTGGAACACAAAACTCTTTTCATCTGAGGCTACATTAACATACTTTTTCAATCTCTGCCTGGTGCTTTTGGTTCAAACACAGCGAACACAAAACAATCTGTGGATACAACTTCCTCTATCCAATCAGAAGAGCCCACTTCAAGCACCTCGCTGTTTAAATGAGATTTCCTTTTGATTAGGAAACCCTTTAGAGGTTGCTATTCATATTCATATGGAGAGAGTGTATTGGTTTGCATGGAAAGTAGGGGATAGCTGCCTTGGGCCTCTTCAGAAATTAATCAAGAGAGCTGGGAACCCAAGCACTCTCTCTCTCTCTCTCTCTCTCTCTCTCTCTCTCTCTCTCTCTTTCTCTCTGTTCCAGTGTGTCTATTAGGAGACAGGTGTAGCCACACATAAACAACAAACACAAGCATACACATGTCATTGATCATTGTAAATGGAAAATAAATGGGAAATGGGCTGCATTTTCACGCATTCATTCAGCTCACTGGGAGCAATTAGGTAATAGTACTAATAATAATACATTTAATTTATATAGCACTTTTCAAAATACACAAAGACGCTTTACAAAAAAGAGAAATGGGGACAAACACAAGATGTACAGAAAACACAAGATGGACAAAGCTAAGTGGATGGAGTGGATGATGATGATGATGATGATGATGATGATGATGATGATGATGATGATGATGATGATGATGATGATGATGATGATGATGATGATGATGATGATGATGATGTCTTGCTCAAGGATACCTGAGCAGCCTGGTTGGCTGGAAACAATTCAGTTGCCAGACAACCAAGTCTACCCAATTTGCCTCTGGAGCGCATGGGTTGAATGTCTTGTAACTTCCAGCACTTTGTTTAAAAGCACCATATAAATGCAGTCCATTCACCAATTACCATTTATTTTATGCTTTCTATTTATTTGTTTTACTATTTGTGTTTATTTCTTGTTATGGGTTAGTCGGTCGGGATACAAAAGCCTGGAAACTCACCAGTTATCAAAGGTCGGGGTCTTGAGATACTGTCTCACTTCTTCCGAAACCTCAAGAGAGCTGGATACAAAAAACAACAACAACAAACAAACAATAAACATACCAACACCATTAGGACACTTATGCTGTCATAGGGCTCATTTACATCCAAACTGTAGCTGGTGGAGGAAACTCCATGTTGATTCATGGCCGCTAGAGGTGATACATAAATATGTTGTACTAGTCATTATTAATTCATTGTATTATTAATATTAATAATAGTAATATAAATAATATAAATAATAGTCATATAAATAATATTATTAATATAAATAATAGTAATATCAATAATAGTAATATTAAAATATTAATATATAATAATATTTATAATATTTATAATATTAATAATAATAATAAATAATAATATCTAGTTTGGTAAGACGTATAACTTGCCTCATCTGGAGAAACTTTTCGTGTACATGTTCCACCTCCTGGGGGGTTTTCCTAAGAGTTGTCTTGTGGTAGAACGGAGACGGCTTGTGGGGGCCCTCAGACAGCTCCTTGAAGAGCCCCAGCCAGCTCAGATGCTCCACACTCTGTGGGTGGGGGGTTAAAAACCAACATGAGGATGAGTTTAGAATAAGATAAGATTTAAGATTAAAGATTCAAGATTGGTATTTGCCATATGCAACGAGTACAATGGAATGCTTACTCCCCATTCCCTCCCACAGTATGAATTCCTAAAACACAATACTATAAAAATTTGTATACACAATAGAAATTAACATAAAAAAAACAATCAAGTGACTGATGGATGATTTGTGCATGTGTTGAATTGTGCAAAAAACATTTAAAAGCCTTTTAAAGTGCCAGTAGTGCAGCAGCATCACAAATACAGTGCAGTAAAGTGCAGAACAGTGCAGTTCTGCACTTTAGAACTGTAATGAGTTCAGCATGTATGAAGTATGATAGTGTAATGTTAAAGATGTATTAAACCAGGCTTTCTTCCGGGGATGCGTCAGTGTTCTAATACATAATAAGACAAAGCAGATCAAGATTTAAAAAGAAGAAAAAAAGAAATGAAGAAATTGTTGAACCCTAATCTTATCCAAATATTGACTGTGATGGCTGGGCGTCGTTTTGTCCCAAATTCCCCTAAATCGAATAGCTCTTTGAATCAGTTTTTTATTTCTCATGCCATGTCACATACTCTCCTGTCATAGTTTTATGTAAAATAAAAATATTTTAATAAACATTGTGGAGTGTGTGTGGTTCTTGGCTTGGTTGAGGTGAGGCTGAGAAACCTCCAGTTTCTCCCGGAACGAGTCCACCTGTTCCTTCATCTCGTACACCACCGCAGGCGTCTCCCCCGCCTGGTTCAGGATCTTCTTCTCCAGACCCTGCAGTCTGGTTTGTCAAACACACGTCAAATTAAAATACTACGGTCCATAACCTTCACAGTGGACGACACCACTTAGGTAAGGTAAGCTAAGGTATCACCTCTGGCCAAAGTAATTGATGACTTGATGGGAATCAAGATAGAAGATGTTTTATTGGCCATTTGCAGTACAATGGAAGTACAATGGAATGCTTACCCCCCCATCTCCTCTTGCAGTAGGAATTTTTAAAACAATACTATAAAAATACTATATACCATAAAAATGAACATAAGAAGAACAATATAGTGACGGATAATATTTTCATGTTGGATGTTTTGAACATTTGTATGAAAATAAAATCTAAGATTCCCGCCTCTACACTATGTTTGTATATATATTCCATTATATATATATATATATATATATTCCATTCCTCTTCTTGAAACACATATTGAACTAAATGTACCGTTTCTCCATGGTGGAGAGGTCAAATCCGAGTGCCACAGCCAGCTCCACACCTGCAGGAAGAACCAACAGAAGATAGTCAGGACTCCTCGGAAGCCACCCTGGTGTAGATGGCCGACGGGCGTTTGAGCTGCGAGGGTCTTCTTCTACAACTACAGCGGGCCAGCTAGACCCTGGCTCGGGGGGGGGGGGCCATAAAGATACCTAACAGCTCACTGTTGCAGTCTGCAGCCACCACCTCCAGCTTGTAGCAGGAGCTGGGCGTGTTGGGCTCCAGGCGTGGGGAGATGTTGATGATGTTCCCCTTGGGGTTGTACAGCTTCAGGATGTCATGGGGTCCCACCTCGGCCGCGGAGCGGAACAGGTCTAGCCAAACATGGGAATCACAGGCTAAATCAATGCTGTTATGATATTGTTATTGTGTATTATCCTATAATCCTATAGGTGAAATTAATAAGAAGTAGAATGATTAGATCATCTTAGATCATTGGTATTATATAAAGGCCTGTACAGTATGTTATGCTATGTAATGTTATAATATAATAGCCTATCATATAGGATAATATAATGGCTGAATATAACTGGGCCTGGCTGATGAATATGAAACAAGACTTGAAGGACAACTGCACTTCATATCTGTCAGCAGCAGCTGTAGCCCAGACAACCTCGCACTCTAATAACCACCTCTAATAACCTCTAATATCGTCCTCTAATAACCGCCTCTAATAACCACCTCTAATAACCTCTAATAACCTCCACTAATAACCGCCTCTAATATCCACCTATACTAACCTCTAATAACTTCTTATAATTATCTCTAATAACCTCTTCTAATAACCTCTAATAACCTCTAATAACCTCCTCTAATAACCTCCTAAGGATAATAACATTATATAATCATATATCATAACCGCGGAACTTGTCCCTGTGTACATACATACTCAAATATATGGATGTGGACTATGGATGTGTTGACATCCATAGTCCACATCCATATATCCATATATCCATATATCATATGTGTTGACATCCATAGTCCACATCCATATATCCATATATCCATATATCATATGTGTTGACATCCATAGTCCACATTCATATATCCATATATCCATATATCATATGTGTTTACATCCATAGTCGACTATTCACAAATCTCGTTTAACAGTAAAACAAATAAACGAATGAGTGATAGTTCCCGCGCGATAGTATGTAGCACACACAACTGGGTTTAGTCACTTAAAAGTGGTTTAAAAATATATAAAACAGAAATGAACGTCCCGACCTCACGAGAAACTAAACGATCTTTCAATCTGAAAGATTGAAAGAGATAGGACATTTACGTAGGGCGACTATGAGACATGGACATATATCTTAAAAACATCTGAAATGTTTAATTAATTCTGTGCAACAGACACTCAATTAGACTCGCGCTTTCTTCTCCTCCTTTTTTTTTTAGAAACACCATGAAATGTGTTCTACTTTTATACCCCCAAAATAACACATTTAAAGTGATCTATTTGCGACATTATGATGAACTTGCCTTTTACATCCTGGGCCGGACAGTCCACCGGGAACTCGGCTTTTTCGGGCCTCCCGTTCACTGTAAAGTAGATTATTTTCAAGGCCATATCAGGGACTCCGGGGTGGTGCTGATGCTGCTGCATTCAGAGGATGCTGTGAGCACTGAGAGTCCGTGAGGTCTCCTCCTGGACATCAATGGAGCGACACTCCTCCCCCCCTCCCCTCCTCACACTCCTCTCTCCTCTCATCTACTGAGGGGTAGGTGAAAGAGGCCAGACATGTTTTGCGTCTTTCAATGAACTGTGCGACGGCTGCAATCTGCCTGCGAGTCGACAGGGGGCGCAGTGAGGCTGATGGTGAAGGGGAGCGTGGAGACTAGTGCTACGGAGTCAACTTGTAATTTTGTCGTTTGTAAAACTAGTTTGTTGGACTCTGATTGATTGTGCATGGAAAAAAAAAACTTCCGTGAAACGTTCCCGTCCGTCGTATAAGCTTAAACGGTTTGCAGTAGGCTACATTTGATTTATGTAGCCTACAGTATGTGTCCGTTTGTCCCGGTTTAATATTACGTCCTACGCCTTTCATAATAGTTGGTGATGGCATTCAACTTTTAGTTGCATGTTAAATCTGTGTATGACCAACCGCAAACCATGTGTGATTTAACTCGTATGATTTAACTTTATATTCCTGCTGTGCACTGGACTGAACTGGTATGTGTCCATAACATGTCGCTATAGGGACTCTCCCCCTGATGGACAGCCATCTGTTGACTGGGTAGGACTTTACCAAAGACACTTGTCGATATTTTTGCGAGATGGTTGAGGCAAATGGAGTGAGATATGGGGATCTAGGACTGAGGAAGGAAAGATCTGAGATGGGCCGGACATTCCTGAGGATAACTGGTTCCAGACCACCTGCTTGATTGACAGGCAATATGGATTCTCCGAACCAATCACAGAGGAGATTCCCATAATTGGTCAGGAATTAGCCAGGAACTGTCTAACATCTATAAAAATGGCCTCATGGCGTAGATGTTCTCAAGGTGCATTTAGATTACATTCGATTCAAATTCAATAATATTGTAATTTCACAATTGATTTCATTCACTAGCTGGCTAACCGAGTTTGTGTGTGCTTCTAATTTATAAAAGCACTTTTTTCTGTTCTGTTCTGTTGAATTCCGTTTTTAAAAAAACCGGTAAAGATATTTCCTGTGAGGCCTGCTATGTGTCTCCGAGTTAACAGGTGGCGCTGTGGTAGATGTGCTTGTCATGAAACAGACCCCTTTCCTGCCCTCTCCTTCTGTCGTTGACTGTCACCACATGGGCCACCGGATGATCACGGAGCAGACGACCAACGTGGTGTGCCGTGGTGTTACTTAAACGTGGTCCACATTTTACTCCTTCATTGAACTAATCCAACCTTTAGAAACATGACAGAAGGCGCTGAACCCGCGTTGTCCAAACCTCCCAAAGAGCTTCTCGCCCTGAACCTTAAAGAGGAGGCTGACTTCAGGAAGAAGGTCCAGTCGGTGAAGAAACGACCCAAGCAGGTACACGCACGTTGTCGTCGTAAAGCACTGTCGTTGAATACCATTTCTGCCGTCGTTTTTGTGTTTAATGACATTCCTAAAGGTCTTATCTGCTTTCACAGGACAGCAGTTTGACCCCAGGCGTGGTCTATGTCGCACATCTGCCAAGATCTCTCGGAGAGAAAGACCTTCAGACATACTTTCAGCAGTTTGGGACAATCGTGAAGTTGCGCCTGGCAAAAAGTAAAAAGGTATGAAGACTACATGTACACTGTGTGGGGGACGTGTGTGTCATGGTTATTTGATATCTGATTTTTAACGGAGAATATCTTCTTCACCGTCCCTTCAACGTGTAGCATGGGGTATGCAAATCCCCCCTCATGTTTCTCGTCGACATGGGATTGTGGGATATGTAGTATATGATTAAATCATTGGAAATGTTCCTCCTGGAATAAAGACTACAATTCCCATCGGCTCACTCTGGGTTACTAAAATACATTTGATCAGTCATATGAAGCCACGTGACTTATCCTTCCGGAACAAAATGAGGTCATTCAACTATTGTAATTGATGCACTATTCCCAGCCGAAAGTTTCACACATTCACTTTTTGAACGTTTGAGCCTGACTCCCTGCTGTGTCTTCTCTGTGCCAGACCGGTGGCAGCAAAGGATATGCCTTCCTGGAGTTTGAATGTGACGAAGTGGCGAAGATTGTCGCCGAGACCATGAACAATTACCTCATACGAGAGCGGCTGATCAAGTGTGAGTATTTAAGTAACCCAGAGTGAGCTGAATGATATTTGTAGTCTTAGTTCCAGGAGAAAAAAACCTTGGTTTATGCGGCACAAACTGAAAATGACCTCAGGTGTACCAGTCTCCTGGGGGCAGATTTCTGTGCCAACAGTAACATTGGGGGCGATTATGCTTATCACCTGCTCTTGCAGGCGGATAAAACCCTTGCCCCCACAAACTTATAGAAGGTTTTTGACTCCCAGAATTAACTGAACACAGTCTGCACATATGCAGGTTAGCCAACATCTGGTTTCACAAATCAGACATTAATAATCTTAGAAGCCTAAAAGTCTATAATATATGAGCTCAGATCTGTGTGAATATTTGTTTGGACCAATCATGTTGCTGGAGGCGGGGATCTGTAAGCGCATTGTCTAACACAAACACGACCAATGGTCTACCATTCTGGGTAGGAAGACAAGCTAAAACATCTGAACAACCAACACTCGGACCAAGAGCCTGTAAAGGTTTTGCATTTACACTGTAGACTAGCCTCTGTAGAAATACACTAAAATCCCTTTCTGAAAGCCTTATCCAATCACACAAAATTGTTTCTCTTTAGTAGAATATCTCTAACAAAACAGGAAACAAGGTGTAACTCCATCCCCTTTTAAGTGTTTGGGTTCCTGTCTCAATGAACACGGAAATGAATCTAAGCTATAAAAGTGATACCCATGTGATGGATATTCCAGGTGAACTGATGCCACCAGAAAAGGTGCACGAAAGTCTGTTCAAGGGGTGCCAGAGGAAGTTCGAAATGCCCACGCTTCCCGCCACCAAGCGCTACAACAAGAGTCACACGGCGGACAGCACGGCCAGGATGACTGAAAAACTGCTGCGCAAGGAGGCCAAGCTCCGCAAGAGGCTGGCGGATGCTGGCGTCGACTACGATTTCCCCGGTTTTGTGCGTTCATTCTTCAGCTTTTTATTATGTTGTAGATGTTAAAGGATAGTTTTGCTGTTTGGGATCCAAGGGCTTTTTCTGCATATTCTCCAGCATGATTCTAGAGTGTATAGACGGCATTTTATCACAGATTGGTTTAGTGTTGGGCGCTTGAATTCTCCCTTTAGTGACCTTGCTGGGCTACAATGGTCCATCTGTCGACCGATACTCGAATATTGATTTTCTAAATAAGTTCAGGCTGCTTTGATACATGTCTCAATATGTTCTCCAGAAAAAGGGGTCACACATAAGCCTTGACTCAAATTAGAGAACCTATGCTTTAAATGCTGGTTAATTAAAATCTCTAGAAAACACATTAACATTTTATGACTTTCAGACACAGAAATATGTTTTTTCAGTTTTTAATCCTCATGGTTATATTTGGTGATGTGTTGTGTTTTTCGTTTCAAAGGCTGCTCAGGTTCCGAAGAAGCAGAAAGCGGAGAATGCTGACGTCTCTACTTGCAGTGTAAGACATGAGCACCGTTTATCCAGGCTCTCTATGACCCCGTGTGGCCCACTGAAAATGACTCCAGGTCTACCAGTGGCCTGACGTCAGATAACTGGTGCCTACATTACTGTGGCCTGTGAATGCTTATCACCTGCTCTGTTGTGTGGCAGCAAGATAAAACCCGTATGCCAACAAACCCTTGGAGAAACTGTTGAACGGTCTAAATGAGTTTTAGAGCAGAACTGGACACATTTGTCCTGGTGCTTTGGAGTTACAGGAATTGTAGTTGCATTGATTTACTGGTTCTCCTAGCTCCAGTCAATGTTGTCATTTCTAAAGCAAGTGTGAAATGCAGCAGTTTCTTTATAATCAGTCCAATTTTTGGAGCTACTAGATTCATAGGTCTGGTTTTTATTTTCTTAATACTTGTCTGCATTGAACATGATTAGACTTTGGTCAGGTTTTTTATTTTCTAATGGTGTCCTTGTTTCTCTTCAGGATATCACACCTTTCTGCACTCCCTCTGTCCTGGAGCGGAGGAAGTCTCAGCTTCCATCGAGTGTCGACACAGAAGATGAGGTCTACTTGAAGCTACCCGGCCTGGGAGACGAGGACAGCAGTGAGGAGAAAGCGGATGATGTCGTTGAGGGCGAGGAGCCGTCAGAGGGAGACAAGGCAGACTGAAGACCTTCTAGAGGCTGTCATGGACTTGTTGTCCATCAGAGCAGAGACTCCTATATATTGGTTATGTATAGTCTCCATGTGTCAACTGGGTTCTGAAGTGCCCCCCCCCCCCCTCAATGCAACTTCTAAATGGACTGTTGATTTATTATAAGTCTGCCTGTACAGGAGGGTATTTTTGTGTGGAAGTTATTTCAAAACCAAATGATGAACCACCCTGGTAGACTGGGGAGTACATTAGATCACTTGTGATTTGTCCTTTGTAGAACCAATTTCTTTGGCTCAGATTGGGCCTGAAGGAAACCTTTTTTTGTGAAATGTTTCCTTACCTTGTAAGCGTAAAGGGTTAATATTACCTTTTATTTATCTCATATGTTGCAGTTTAACATTGCCTACACCTTTCATAGTCTTTGGCAAAGGCATATTGTCCAACTGTGGTACAAAAATAAATATTGTAATGCATTTTTTCCATGCTTCATTGACTCATCCATTCATTGTCTACCGTTAATAAATGTTAAAACGCCAAATGACGGCAGAATTATATGGAATGCTGGTTTGGCATCATTCCTATTCTGCTTTTGCGTCACTAACAATATCCCATTTCTGTAAATGTATGATTTATGTTCTAATTTGTGTTCTGTTGGATATGTGTACGGCGCACACCTAACCCTGAGCTCGCTTAATATGATGTAAGGTAGGCCGGCCAGAAGGTGTCGCTAGGGACTCGAACTAGAAACCTCTGGGCTCCATGCGACAACTCGGCAAGTGCCAACATCATCCCTGGTCGGACGGCGCATGCGCACGCCAATCCCATTCTTGTCCAGCGAGCAGCATTCCGGGGTGGAGAGAAACCAGTGTCGATGCTGACAAAACACAGGAAAAACTAACCCGGAGTGACATTTATACAACAGCTACGCTGTTTGAAAATAATGTGGTGAGTGGATATATAAATGTCTATGGATGCGGTGTATATTTCCCCCTGTGTGGATCACCTTACGGGGTTTCTTTGTGATGTGCTGTTGTGCCTGTCTGGTCGGGATTTTGACGTTTCAATGGGAGGCAGGGCTCTGCTCGGGGCTAGCCCGTAGCCTTTATTCACATGGTACTCATGTGATTAATACAGATTAATGTGATACATATCCGCTCCGTCATGAGATGTGAAAACCCTGTTGGATGTTCGGTGGTCACGGCTCGATATCGGCGGTGCTACGGGACATGTTGAACCCATTGTGCTGGTGCTGTCAGTGGTGTTACTGGTGGTGGTGCTACTGGTGGGGTTATCAGCTAACGCCACACAAAAGCTAAGATCCCCCTGACTGTCAAGCCAACATATAACAAACACAATCTAATTGCAACAACAACAAAAAACGACCAGAAGCCGTGATGAACAAGGGCTGTTGCAGAATTCCAATACAATTGTCATTTATCCGATTTTATTTTGCATTAGTATTTTAGTATTTTTCACAATAGCATAATCTCGTGTATACATGTCGTTAATCTACCCAGTCCAACCCTGTGTTAGCAGCCAGTGTGTCAGGCTATAGTCTAGTATAATCAAGTCCATTTCCTTTAGTCCTACTAATACATGATAATAATGCAGGTGTAATCCCGTCGTAGCTTTTCAGTCATACACAAGTCATTGTCATGCTGCCAAGAACAGAAAATGAAACGCCCCGAGGTTCGAGGATTGTACTCTGTCAGTCAGTCACTATACCGGGTGTAAGTCACATGGGCCATCATCCGAATTGTTTTCGCTGTGCTGTACTTGTGCTGTGCAATGACAATACATTTGAATATAATCTAATCTAATCCCAAACTAAGGAACCGCTGAGGATCTGGCCATGCTCAGGGTGGCAGCAGAATGGGCACCCCTTTTGCACAGTTTTAACATTGCTTTAGCAGCCCCTTCTATCACAGGAATTGGGCGTACAGTTGGCATATGGTATAACATAACATCACAAAGATGCTTTCACAAAGATGCTTTCGAAAAGGTGGCATCACACCAAACGCCCGCCACACATCCTAACAAAGGGTTTATTTATAATGTGTTTATTTTTTAATTTACAATATAAGTCAACAGATCAGGAGTGATAATAATATTGTATGCTGTTCACTAGACCTACACTACTTGTAGGTCTAGGTAAAAAAACAAACAAATTCTGGACTGTAGATGTGTCACACAGTGACCCAGCCCAAGTCAAAACTTGTCCCGCTTGTGACACCGGTGCGTCTGGCTGCATTGTTCCACGACTTGTAGTCTGTAGTTTGGACATTTACATATTTAAGTGTAAATGTTGTTAATATAATACAGGATTCAAGTTGATCTCTCTTTAAATCATAGAATAATTATATTGGTGCACGCTTTTATCCAAAGCAGCCTATGTGAGTGAGTGCATGTTGTTAGCATGGGAGTCAGAGCTGAACTTGCTCTACCAGTTGTTAAGTCACTGTGTTGTCTTTTTGCGTTCATTAGGATCTTTATAGTTTATACGTTGCCTTGGATTGGAGAAGCCTCGAAATCAGATTGAGTGTTGTGAACACATTTAGCTGAGGTGTGCTCAGCTGTCTCAAAGCGCTCTCAGGGGGACACAGAATGCCCTCAAGTGATTGACAGAAGGAGCTGGGTCAGCATGTGACAGGTCTTCTTTTGAAGTGGAAACAGTTCAAGTTCTGCTAGCGTAATAAATGCTAATATAAACCAAGGTTCAAAAACCTGAGATTCAGTTGATTCAACTAGTGCTGAAACCACACACACACCACACACACACACACACACACACACACACACACACACACACACACACACACACACACACACACACACACACACACACACACACACACACACACACACACACACACACACACACACACACACACACACACACACACACGTTTCCATGGTAGGCAATTATCCACCCAGAACATTTACTGCATGGGGAGGGAGAGTGGGTTTTGTCACAGCATCGTTCATACACTGCAAGCAAAAATCCCTCAAATCTGATCAGATGGGATTTGGATCAGAAACTGTGTGAACAGCTCGAATTACATGGAATCTGATATTTTCAACTGTCATTTGGGCCACTTTCAAATGTGGTCCTGAATCAGATAGAGATCAGATTTTTTTGCAATGCTGCCTGAATCTGAAGAAGGAGTCATATCGAAATGCATGGGATTTTTAAGTCACTTCCGCCAGTGTAGAGTTGTGAAACTCTACACTGGCGGGAGTCAGCTGCAATGGAGCTTGTCTGTCAGTGGAGGGACAGTGATAAAATCTGTTTCAGCGAAGCCCATGAAGACATATCCACCCTGCTCGCCAATTAGCTGGTTTCCACTCAACTTCCAAATGAAACCATAAACGCTGACTTCAGTGGCCTCCATGTTGACTTCCGCATGACAGTGTGCTGCATCTGATGTCTTTGTTATTGTTCTGCAGTTCAATGCCGTTCAGAACTGTGACCAGTTCACACTGGTATCTGATACTGGCCACATTCAAAGAGCTCCAATAGTACCACCAGGTGGGATTAGTCGTCTTAAGCTGTTTCAAAATTGTCATGTAGCGAAAATTGTCATTGACAGCACACAGTGGGAGTGTCCGCCCAGATGTATGATGACTAGATCAGTCTACCAGCCCAGTGGGCTGTACCAACTGGTAGGTGTATCTATCTGTCATACATCTTGGGTGGACACTCCCAATGTGTCATGTAACTATGTCAAGGACAATTTTAGGAAGTAGTTTAGTAGTTACGCTAATGACGTTCACACCTGGTGGTAAAATAGGGGCCCTTTAAAACATAATGTCAACAGACAAATGCTTGTGGGTGTGAACAAAGACGTCACTCTCTGTGGGCCCGTTATGTCTACAGAGGACGGGGATTGTCAATGGAACGCTTTAAATTAGCTTTAATTTAGCTGGTATATAAAGAGAACCCTTTGTTGCATCTGTCACCACTTGGGCTAAATTTGCTGAATTGTGTTCCTTAGCAACGCAAGCTTCTTCAACACACTCTAGTAGAGAAAGTGCTTATTGTTCGGTGGATTTGCCTGTTCCACAAAGTCATCATTCCCTGTGGATGAACTCAATGCACCCGTCTTTGCTAAAATGAGCTTCTGATGACATTTAATATTTAGGAGATGCTTTTATCCCAATCCACTTAAAGTGAATACAGAAACAAGTCCTGGTTTGCTCTAGGCCGGCTTCAGGTAGGCAGCAGGCATTGTGGATTGAACCAGAACCAGGTGGAGCAGAACTGCTTGCACCACGAAATATACTAAACTAACACTCTCCTGCCCCTCATTGGAAACATCAGTTTCAAAGGTGGTCCATATCACTGTGAATTAATTAGAAGTTATCTGGAGATAATAATGCAAATGATGATTGTGATCCTAGATTTATGATCCTAGGCGAGCATTGAAGGGTATGATTTGAACACTGTAATCATGATTTTTATATGTATTAATATCTTTAATTTGATATCCTGTACAGTTATTTATCACGTTTCATATCTTCTGTGCACCTCCACAAATCCTTTGTATGTGAAAGCTTACTGGACTCCTCCATGATTGTGTTTCTGGTTCTGATTGGTCCAGGACTATCCAGAGCAGACCCCGGGACAGGATATGGACCTCTAGGCTTTAAGACGAGTCCTCTACTATCGCTCTGAAGGCTCCCCAGCCTCTGTCCTCCACCCACCGCTGCTGAAGCCACCATCTCTGCTAGCGCCCCAGAGGTTGTTTTACTCTGACTCTTCCCACACAGACCCATAGGAAGAGGAACCACAGGAGGGTCAGGGGAAGCAGGTCAACCCCCCCCCCCTTCATCCAGCTACGGACACTTAGCCGCTTTACTAGCTCGTTAGCTAGCACTCGTCGCCGGCACAGCCAAAGATCCGGTCACCCACTCGCACGCATACCCAACTCGCCCACTTCAACGGTGGCTGAACTCGTCTGGATCCCCTCAGGTCAACTACCTAACAGCCGTGCCGGTCCACAGTCGTTTGGTCGTCGGTGAGCTATCGAGCGAGGCATTTGGGACAGGCGGACTGAGGGAGGTGGTGGCTCAGGATGGAGGCCAGCATGGAGAGCTGTCTGACCCAGGTTCTGCAGAAGGATGTGGGCCGCAGACTGCAAGTGGGCCAGGAGATCATAGACTACATCTCCGACAAGGACAAGTCCAGCGACCTGGAGCATGATCAGACCAACCTGGACAAGATGGTAGACGGCATTGCCGTCTCCTGGGTGAACTCCAGCAACTTCAAGGTAAGAGCTTCCAAGAACATCTCAAGCAATGAAAAACATACACAATCACAATCGTTGTTGCAGTGGAACAATAAGGGTAGTTGAGCGTCAGTGCAGTGACCCTTACGGTGTTTCCAGCGGGTGCCCCACATTCTGATTGATTCTACCATATTTAGTAATTTAACAATTTTGTCGGACCCAGACGACCAAAACCTCTCCTGTCTGCCTGGGGGAAACACTCCTGTCTGCTGATTTCAGGATTCAATGCCTTTTTTGCACGTGGGTCTGAACATCCCGTATCCTTATGGAGTCAAATGCACTCCTTACACACAGAACCGGGAGTGCAGAGAAGCCCTCAGGCTGAGATGTTTTGGCTTTTCGGCATTTCACTTTTAGCTGTGTCAGCTGTTTGGCTGCTGCTGTGCTCGTGTACGGTAATGTGCTGAAGTGTTGAAGCATAGCTTGTATGGGTTCTTTAATACTGTAGTGTGGACAAAGTCGCCACGGTTACCAGTGCCCTGCATGGTTGAAATGACTAAGGACTAAAGAGTGGGATGTTGACTTTATTGACTTTTGACTGGCGATACCAAAGATGAGACCTACAGTTCTACATATGGTGTGAGGCTGCACACTTAATATTATTACTACCGTGTTATTGTTATGTTATGATGTAATGATTGTGGGGGAAATATTGGAAAGCATTTAAATGCCATGTGTGTGCTTTCCTCCCGAACGTCTATTTCCTGTTCAGCACTAAAATGTTGCCACTTTGTAGTTTTCCAGCAAGGACAGAAGAATGCAGAGGAAAATAAAAGCCTACATGTGCATCACTTTCTCTTCTGTCTCTCTCCCACTTTGTCTTTGACTCCTGTCCCCTAACTTTCTCTTTCTTCTTTTTTACTGTCTTTGTATCTGTGTCATTCTCTCTCTCTCTCTCTCTCGCTCTCTCTCTCTCTCTCTCTCTCTCTCTCTCTCTCTCTCTCTCTCTCTCTCTCTCTCTCTCTCTCTCTCTCTCTCTCTCTCTCTCTCTCTCTCTCTCTCTCTCTCTCTCTCCCCCCCCCCCCCCCCCCATCCCCTCAAAGGTCTTTTTCTCTCTGGGTCGGCCAGGCGGCCATTCAGTCACTGTAGGCAATGGTGTTGTCTGTTCTGTGGGCCAAACAAGTGTAGCCAGTTAGCTCTGAACTGAACACCACGGCCAGAAAAACAAATACAAGAGGAAGTCAAACCAAACAACCCTGGTGACGGTGGTGGTGTGGCTGGTCTGACTTCTGGAGAGTTTGTTCAGAGAGAGTTTTTACTATGTGGAGAGACGAGGGCCTTTCAGCATAGGGCATGCTACGATCCAGCCAATCAGCAGGGACCTCATGTGGAAAGTATTCGGTCCTGGTGAGAGGGGGGCGGGGCCTCTGAGTCATATTTATTCCCCATAAATGGAGGAGCTTCGGAGAGAAGTCTGTGACGACAACTCTGTTGTTCTTGTAGAGAACCAGAACACTATCCACTTATTACAACAACCTATTCTATATGGATTGTGTTGATACTTTAGATTAAAGTGTTTAAAGAATAGGATCAAAGCCTCGAATGACTCCCTGAAGTCTGCTCCCCAGAATGTTGTCTTTACGGCGGATACTATCTGCGTTTGGTCAGCAAACAGAAAGCTCACTCTGCGCTCAGGCTAGTTAATTAACTTGTCAAGTTAACAAGTTGGCTGACACAGAGATACTAGGGACTATGTAGTGTGAAGAGCTACATGCTTAAAGCATGTAACAGGGCTTTCGAGTCCACCTGAATGACGGATGGGCCCCTAATTGGAATTAATAGCAAATTAGCTTATTGTGCTGGAGATGTACAGGTCAGCATCCGCTTGCCTGACACCACCTGCTTCCCTCAGTGAGGAGGGTGATGCATAATGTAACATGATGAGTTCTGAGTCAGGCACTGACCACTGACCACAACACATGTCAGGTCTCTCTCTCTCTCTCTCTCTCTTACTCTCTAACTCCTTACGGGTCCTCCTCAGTTCAACGGAGGAGGGTGTGACTTCACTAGGCTCCTCCCCCTTCCCCACCCTGTTTCTGTCATGTCAGATTGTCAGATAGTGAATCATGCCGAAACAACAACAAGCTCAGCAAATGAGCATTTGTTCTGGTTGTGGTGTTGAAGAACTTTCAGTGGAACATATTATCTACAAGGATTTGTAGAAAATACATGTGTGTGTGTGTGTGTGTGGAAAGGGGTGTGTCAGTGATGTGTATTGTGTGTGTGTGTGTGTGTGTGTGTGTGTGTGTGTGTGTGTGTGTGTGTGTGTGTGTGTGTGTGTGTGTGTGTGTGTGTGTGTGTGTGTGTGTGTGTGTGTGTGTGTGTGTGTGTGTGTGTGTGTGTGTGTGTATATTAGGGAGGTTCTGCATACTGCCCGTATTAAGGACGTATTAATGACTACGCTTGTGATTTCCTTCTGGAACACGACCATGTGGTCGGCCACGCCCACTTCAGGAGTATCATTGCTGCAGTATCCCATGAGCACTTGGGGCTGACCTGAATACGGCGCCCAGGACGGGCACACACTGAATGAATACAGGTGTTATATCTTCACCTGATCAACGTATTCTTCCATGGTTTAGATGTGTGTGTGTGTGTGTGTGTGTGTGTGTGTGTGTATTTTTTGGGGACATATGAAAAAATTAGATATTGTGTTGTTTTTGTTTGACATGTTTATGTATGTTCTTTGTGTGTGTGTGTGTGTGTGTGTGTTTGTGTTTGTGTTTGTGTGTAATGTAACACATAAATCCACATAAATGCCACTAATGGCATAAATCCACAGGTTGCAGTGTCCAGCTTGACTCAAGATTCAAGATTCAAGATGTTTATTTGCCTTATGCAAAGTACAATGGAACGCTTACTCCCCATTCCCTCCCGCAGTAGGAATTTCCATACAACAATATACTATACTATGTAATATACTTATACTCTACACACTATACTATCACACTATAACACTATGCTATGACAGGCTACGGTCAACCTTTCTCATTGCAAACAGTGAGCAACAAGCAGCACAGGCCATGTTTAAACATATATATGTATATACATGTGTATATATATATATATATATATATATATATATATATATACATATATATATATATATACTTATCCACTCACAGCAACACTCCTATTAGTTGTACAGTACAGTCATAGTGGGATGAATAACCGTCGCTAATACTTGACGGCAGCTACATCAATGTACATACACGGTGTGTGTGTGTGTGTGTGTGTGCGTGTGCGCGTGCGTGTGTGTGTTGTAGCCCGTGAGGAGCTCAGTTTAGCTGCGTGCACATGGCAGTTCTATCAATTTTAATACAATCTATACTTCAGTGGAAAATGTTTTCTGTCACGTGCATTTTCCCCTATGGGCTGGGTTCATGTTGAGTTGGACGATAATAAACTGGGGATTCAACTGACTGTCAGCCACCCCCGCCTCCAGGAACATGTAACTTCACTCCATGTTAAAGTGTTTTGTGAAGCACCTTCTCTTGTCTTGATTTGATTTGATTGATGTTGTGCGCTCTCTCTCTCTCTCTCTCTCTCTCTCTCTCTCTCTCTCTCTCTCTCTCTCTCTCTCTCTCTCTCTCTCTCTCTCTCTCTCTCTCTCTCTCTCTCCTCTCTCTCTCTCTCTCTCTCGTACAACAAACATGAATCTACCTGTAGCATCAAACCTTGTGGACACGTCAGCTGTTTTGAGTTTGTGTCTGGATGTTGACTGAACATGCTGCTGGACCTCTCTCTCTTTCTCTCTCTCTCTCTCTCTCTCTCTCTCTCTCTCTCTCTCTCTCTCTCTCTCTCTCTCTCTCTCTCTCTCTCTCTCTCTCTCTCTCTCTCTCTCTCTCTCTCTCTCTCTCTCTCTCTCTCTCTCTCTCTCTCTCTCTCTCTCTCTCTCTCTCTCTCTCTCTCTCTCTCTCTCTCCTTCTAATTTTCAAAAGATGCGGCTCTTTTGTTAAGTGTATTTAGGGATTAAGTGTGTGTGTGTGTGTGGGGGGGGGGGCAATCCCCCCCCCCCACACACACACACACGTGTCAACAGCTATTTTGTGCTTGTCCTCATGGAATAACAGTGGCAAAGCAAACTTAGCCTAAATCCTGGGAAATGGGCTTGCAGACACGCACACACTGTCCACACCCCTGAAAGAGCTGATGATGCTTGCTATGAATGGCGCTTGCTGTTTGGTACCTCTGCCAGTTATTCCTTAACACAAACAGTACAGAGGCTTGTCTGGAGTTGCTACTAGCCGAGGGTATTAAACATAGACCGTAGTTACAGGTTGCAATGCTAGCGACTGTGGCTTTGACACAGGGTTGTTTGCTATGCAAGTTATGCTTGTTTGTCTGCTAGGAGTTGCTAGGCTAGCATCTTTTGGATTTCATGCCACATTTTAATCAGAGTTTCTTCACTGGTATCTGTTTGTTTTTTACCAGTTTTGTTAGCAGTTGCCATGCTGGTATCTATCGGATTTGAACAGCTTTTGTTGAGTTGATACACTAATACCAGGATTTTGTTACATGCTAGTATCTATTATTGGTGTTTAACATAGAGTTAACACATAGAGTTATGTTCAGAGTTGCTATGTAAGTATTGTTCTGTTATGGTTGTGTATGATACAGCTGGCAGCAGACCTGATGTTTACACCCGAACACAGCCGGGGCTGGATTCACTCTGACACACAGAGGGGAAATGTGTGTGTGTGTGTGTGTGTGTGTGTGTGTGTGTGTGTGTGTGTGCGCAATGCGACTACTCAGGGAGCATAGGGATTTCAAGTCTGAGATGTTTACATGCATGTCTGTGAGGAGGGAGGGAGTGTGAGTGTGTGTGTGTGTTTCTATGCTGTCTGTGTGGGGTTGTGGCTCAGAAACAATATACATTTTCTCTTTCACTCTCTCTCTGTCTCTCTCTGTTCTCTCTCTCTCTCTCTGTGTTCTGTCTCTCTGTTCTGTCTCTCTCTGTCTCTGTTCTCTCTGTCTCTCTGTTCTGTGTCTCTATGGTCTGTCTCTCTCTGTGTCTCTCTGTTATGTCTCTGTTTTAATGAGTTCTTTAATGAAAAATATATGGTGAAGGACACACGTCAAACCTCTGTTCTGTGGTTATTTTTCATTATTTTATAGTCATATTCTATAGTTTTTGTGTTCAAGTATGGGCCTGTGTGTGTGTGTGTGTGTGTGTGTGTGTGTGTGTGTGTGTGTGTGTGTGTGTGTGTGTGTGTGTGTGTGTGTGTGTGTGTGTGTGTGTGTGTGTGTGTGTGTGTGTGTGTGTGTGTGTGTGTGTGTGTGTGTGTGTGTGTGTGTGTGTGTGTGTGTGTGTGTGTGTGTGTGTGTGTGTGTGTGTGTGTGTGTGGAAACAGGACGGCTGTATCATGGAAAATAGAGGAAAAAAGAACAAAAGAGGGAGAGAGAGAGAAACGTGTGTGTGTGTGTGTGTGTGTGTGTGTGTGTGTGTGTGTGTGTGTGTGTGTGTGTGTGTGTGTGTGTGTGTGTGAGAGAGTATTACATAACATTTCTCCAACCAATCCATTCAGACCACCTTTTTTTTAAAACAGACCTGGACAGTGCATTCAAACAATTGACAACTCTTACATACGTTATCTATTATTTTACCAGCTATAATATCGGGCCATATCTTAGGCAAAACAAAAACATAGCTACAAAAAGCTATAGTCAAGCAATGTTGAAGAAGGGCCCTGAACTTCAACAGTCCAAAGGTACGTCTTTGGTCCTGTTGTGTGACTGTGGTTTGTTAGCTTAGAAGCTGTGCCACAGTAGAGTAACAAATGCTCTATGTTCTTCCTATACGGCTATCTCAGTCAAATGAATAATGGATGCTTTTACTTACCATCATTACCACATTAATGACTGTTCCTTGTGTGCTGTGAATAATTAATGCTGAAATCAAAATATACCCGCAGCAATGGCAACGTATTTAAAAACCATGCCACTCACATTAAGTCATTAATCACAAAATGTTTCCTGTAACTTTTCTAACATCTGTAAGCTTTTTGAATCTTCTTTACTCTAGCCTAGCCTGAATAACTATTGGTTGTTCATCTGTCCCATGAATGTTAAGGGCTGGGCTAGATGTGCTTTTTAGAGAGGTCTTTTGTTTGTAACGTATGGTCCCCATTATCGTAACGTGTGTGTCAGCTGAGTATCAGTGTGTTTTGCTTAAACATTCATTTATATGTATGTATGTGTGTGTGTGTGTGTGTGTGTGTGTGGTGTGTGTGTGTGTGTGTGTGTGTGTGTGTGTGTGTGTGTGTGTGTGTGTGTGTGTGTGTGTGTGTGTGTGTGTGTGTGTGTGTGTGTGTGTGTGTGTGTGTGTGTGTGTGTGTGTGTGTGTGTGTGTGTTAATATGTGCATGCTTGACAACAAAACAAGTGAATTTCCGTCTGATCCTCTGATGCCTTGCTCGTTCCCCTTCCTATTAGAGCTCTCGTCCTGTCTGGGCTCTGCAGTGAAGCCACTTCATCTATGACACCTCTGTTACCGCTTATTCAACAAGTCCTCACACGATAACGTGGCAGAGATAACAAGTCTCCGCCCCCCAGATAAGACTTTACACAAACAAGGACCCAGACTTTTTATTGGTGCTTAGTGCAAGTTGACCTCGAGCAGAACAATTAAACAACAACGTAATAACACTGTAATGGTGATTTTAAATAATTAACTGCTTACTTATCAAACCAAGCTTGGGATTTGGCCAAAGGTTGGTCTGGTTAAGTAACCCGACACCCACGCCTGTCTTACCACCAGCACCAAACATACTAATTGTTTGTCCCTAAGCTCCGTCTATGCAGGGCCTTGTTCCTGCTCTCTCTCCCGCCCCGCCAGGTTTCCCTCAGGACGTATTACACAAGAGGCTCCTTGTGGCTCCTCCCACATGCTGCCAGGCTTCCTGCTCAGGTGTAAAGTCTGCAGCGTCTTTTTATAGGAGCCTCTTGTGTTGCTCAGGGGGTGTGTGGGGGGGGGGGGGGCTACCTCCGTGGCTAAGCTACCTGTCACAGAAATGCACTCTCTTCTCCTCTTAAACCAACTGGCATCATTAACAAAACCGCCCTTTGTACACACACACACACACACACACACACACACACACACACACACACACACACACACACACACACACACACACGACACACACACACACACACACACACACACACACACACACACACACACACACACACACCATGCTGTGCTGGTGCTGGTGTTTGTCCTTTCCAGGGAAACACTGGTTAGACGTCATGTTTGCATAACTGAGCGGTCGCAAGTTCAATTCCTGAAACCCTCGGGCCAACGTCTCTGCTCAAAGGCTCCTGGCCTGAATATAGAATTGATCCATTTATTGACATGTATTCATTCACACAATCTGGAGGCTGGGGAGCGAGGCCCAATCCTCTCCAAGACACAGCCAACAGTCCTGAAGCTCAAAGGTGTGTGTGTGTGTGTGTGTGTGTGTGTGTGTGTGTGTGTGTGTGTGTGTGTGTGTGTGTGTGTGTGTGTGTGTGTGTGTGTGTGTGTGTGTGTGTGTGTGTGTGTGTGTGTGTGTGTGTGTGTGTGTGTGTGTGTGTGTGTGTGCAGTCAGAAACAAAGCTCACCTGTGAGCTTTGAGAGAGAGAGAGAGAGTGAGGGACAACAAAGGAGAGGTAGTGAAGTCACTTTTCTTCTTTTGTCTTGTCTCTATCTCTCTCCACTACGTAAACACAGGTGTGTGTGTCAGTCACACAACAGCAGCTAATTGCAACATATTATTTAACTAAATCCCTGTTTAATCAAGAAACATTCAAGGGATGAAATTAAAATGTTATTTTCATTTAATTTCATTTTGACATGACACTGTACTGCATATCAATGGCTACATTTCAGAGCTGTTGACTAGACTGTTGACTAGTCTGTTAACTAGTATGTGGACTAGTCTGTTGACAAGTCTATTGACTAGACTGTTACCTAGTATGTTGACTTGTCTGTTGACTAGTCTGTTGACTAGTCTGCTGACTAGACTGCTGACTAGACTGTTGACTAGACTGTTGACTAGACTGTTGACTAGACTGTTGACTAGACTGTTGACTAGACTGTTGACTAGACTGTTAACTAGTCTGTTGACTAGACTGTTAAATAGTATGTTGTCTAGTCTGTTGACTAGTCTCTCACAGCACTCGCGGTGCTATGGCTACCTTCCAGGTCCTTCCGGCCTCCAGCTCTTGGTTTCAGTTGGTCCTGGCTGATCAACATCCATGTTTTTTTATTACAGCTGGTGGTCAGAACACAGATCACAGCCGTTTGAATTCCTCCCTGCGATTGTGATGCTGGGAGACAGAAACCTCTCTTATTTAGGGCTGTCATTAGCCCTAACGCTGTCCTGGCCAGGAGCCGTCCGCAGAAAAAAATGACTTGTAGGCGACCATGTTGAGAGATTCTGGGCTCTGGGAAGACAGCTGAGATGAACATGATGAGGCGAGTGTTGGCAATGGGTGGAATGGATCCCTGGGGTGAAGGAGACAGCACAGCCAAGGGAGGCATGTTGTTTTATAGATTCAAATGTAATGTTTGTAGTACTTTTAAAAGTACTGCAGGTCTAGAGACGAGACACAAAATAGGTATGCTTTACATACATTCAAAAGTGTTTGTCAGTGAAATTAAGACACTCAAGTTAGGAATTGAGGTAGAGAGTGAGAGAGAGAGAGAGAGAGAAGAGAAGAGAGAGAGAGAGAGGAGAGAGAGAGAGAGAGAGAGAGAGAGAGAGAGAGAGAGAGAGAGAGAGAGAGAGAGAGAGAGAGAGAGAGAGAGAGAGAGAGAGAGAGAGAGAGAGAGAGAGAGAGAGCATCGTACACCTTTTAGCCTCTTCAGGGGCCGTATATCAGTACCTTGGCGGTACAAGCTGTATGAGATAACTTGAGATGATTGAGAATAGCGCCTGAAGCTACAGGCCGTTTGAAGATCTCTTCACACGCTGTTGGCTCTGGTTGGTGTCCACATAATGACAGGGCACTGGGCTATAAAGTACAACATGCCCTCTGTCCATGTATGTGTCGATTTTTATTAGATGCTTTTTTAATTTCATATCTTTCCAATTAAAACATTTTGTGTAGAAGTTTGCGTACACGTATTTGCGCACAGACACAGACACACATGCAGACACAGACACTCATGCAGACACAGACACAGACACACACACAGACACACACACACACACACACACACACACACACACACACACACACACACACACACACACACACACACACACTGGAGAATCTGAAACAGACAGACTGCCCAGTTGCTCTCCAGAGTCATAGGAAAGCACTACAGAAATGTGTGTGTGTGTGTGTGTGTGTGTGTGTGTGTGTGTGTGTGTGCGCGCGTCTGCATGTGTGTGGGCGTGTCTGTGTGTGTGTGTGTGTGTTTTTTTTTACTGTGTGTGTGTGTGTGTTTCAAATTCACTGCTAATCAGATGATGGCGGTTTAGAAGAAAGCCTTGATTTAATTTAAAGGCCGATAGGACTCAGCCAATGAGACTGAGCCAATTGGGAGGGGCAAATAGGGAGGGGCCAATAGGGAGGAGCCTATATGACTGCAGAGACTGACTGCAGAACAGGGGAATCATATATATATATATATATATATATTAATAATCGATATGTTTTGGTCTATATCAATCATTTGCGCAGAAAATTGTCATAAAAAGCCGTATTTATATTTTAAAGAAGGCAGGGTTGGTCATGTGTTGATGTGTGTGGTGGGCATGGGTGGGCATGGGTGGGCAAGGTCATTAAACATCATGCAGAATGTGGTTCCATTACTTAACTCTACTCTCAGCCCTCCTGTAATTGGCTTTGGGTGAAAGCTGCTACGACACATATGGAACATTAAGTGCATACATCATAATCTCTTCAATGTACATTTAATTTGCATATATTGGATTTATCTCTTAAATTTTGCAGATGCAGTTATCTAATGCCACCAACAAAATAGATAAAGAACAATAATTTCTGTATCTACCAACAACTCAACATGCTGCACTATCTCTACCATTCATTGCAACCTAAGAATTCCTGCACAAGTTTGTTTCACATGAGAAAGGGGTTTCCAAAAATTGCACCAGACACTGGGATGACTCCCAGGTGATGCGAATAGTGTCGTTGTGGTTGTTAGCAGGGCTGTCCTCACTAGACGTTCACTGAACAGCTCGCTCACCCCATGACAAGGATAGTTACCTGTGGAGGGGACAGCCCAGGGGCCCTGTCAACAGTACAACGGACTACAGCCATGGTGTCAACTATTCACAGGGTGTTTTGTTTATTATTATTCTTAATAGTCCAAACACAAACTAGTGGAACACTGGTGTTGTGGATATTTGATAAGTGCGCATATTTATATAGAACAACAGAATCTTACAAGAAAGACTCAAAAGGGCAGCTTTCCCATAATCCTTTGCACTCTGGGTGGTGTGCTTTCTTAATTGTGGGCGTGGCTAAGCTGTGATGTGGCACTGATGCTAAATGTCTCCACCGGTGTGAATTTATTGGGTGAGTTTATTTATTCTTTGTCTCCACTAGGTGGCACTGCTGGGTCTGGACCTCCTCTCTGCCTTAGTGACCAGACTACAGGACAGGTTTAGGGCCCACGTGGGAACAGGTAAGATCCCGGTTGTCTCTCGTGCGTCATTGGTTAATCCTAAATGTTAATTAAATTGTCACATAACTGAGTTCATCCTATGTTGAAGTCATTGTACTTGTACTTTGCTGAATTAATAAAGAGTAAATTGCTGGCCGTGTATGAGATGAAGTCCCTAGCCCCTTTGCATAGTCCCTCCATAGAATGAACAGCCATAGTCCCTCCTCCATTGAGGGGACAGCCATAGTCCCTCCTCCATAGATCAGACAGCTATAGTCCCTCCTCCATAGAGCGGACAGCCATAGTCCCTCCTCCATAGATCAGACAGCCACAGTCCTCCCTCCATAGGCAGCCATTAAGGGAGAGGGCTGGAGCTCGGGGACTGCAGAAGCCCTGAGCTATCCGTTACAAGCCCCACGCATCTTTGTCCCTCTGTAGAAAGCACACCTGGGCCTAACCCTCCTACTCAGCTGCTCAGCACATCCATGCAAGGCAGACCGATCTGCTGCAGCTTTGAGACTCTCATCAACATAATCAGTCTGCAACCGTACATGCCTACAACCATGCATAAGATACTATTACTAATATTACTGCTGGTGAATGTTTTGTACTGTACATGTATTGTACTTTTTGTACTTTTACTTGAGCAGATTTGTTAGGAATGAAATGCACTTTTGACTTCTGGTGCCAAGTTGTTCTCTGACCTACCTTTGTTGAACGCAGTATTGTCGCTTTGGAGAAAAGCGTCTGCTAAATGACTGTAATGTAATGTTATGTAATGAATGTCTAGATACTAAGGACATTCTTCCTGTGTAAATATGTGTTTACTCCGACCTTATGCTTAGTATGTTAGGATGCTTGGACTGCTTGGTTACTTACACATTGTGTGGTACTTAGCATAGTAGGGTAATTAGCACTCGTAAGGGTATTTAGCATGCTGGTACTTAGCACGGTAGGGTACTTGGTATGCTTACTTAATATTTTATGCTACTCTGAACATGTTAGTGTAGTTAGCATCCTCCTGAAAATGGTTATGTACTTGGGTTCGTTTAACCTAGCCCGAGTACATGAATATAATATTAAATGAATATAGACAAGCTTTCTTACACCACAGCTGCAGCGCTGCAGATAACTCTGACCTGGGTCAGATGTCATGTGTTAGCGGCGCTGCATTATTGATGCACACATTACTGTGTTTATGTCCTCTTCCCCTGTAGTGCTGCCTAGCCTCATAGACAGACTGGGGGACTCCAAAGACCAGGTCAGGGACCACGACCAGACCCTACTGCTCAAGATCATGGAGCAGGTCGCTAGCCCGCAGGTAAACTCGCACACACACACGCACGCACGCACACACGCACGCAGACACACACGCACGCAGACACACACACACACACACACATACACACGCACACAAGCAGACACACACACACACACACACACACACACACACACACACACACACACACACACACACACACACACACACACACACACACACACACACACACACACACACACACACACACACACACACACACGCAGACACACATGGACACGCTCACACACACACACAGACACACACACACATACACATGCATGCAGACACACACGCTCAGACATGGACACGCTCAAATGCAGACACACAAACACGCAGACACACACATAGACACACACACGCACACACACACGCAGACACACACGCAGACACACACACACACACACACACACACACACACACACACACACACACACACACAACGCAGACACACACATGCAGACACACACTCATGCAGACTCCATAGAGGCGAGCTTCATAGCAACAGTTCTGCATAGTTTACTACTTTGAATGAGGACTTTGACTAGACTCTAATGATACAGACATCAGGCGAGGTGACCATAGTGGGTAACCATAGGTGGTGACCATCGGTGGACTGTAGTGCACTGAACCAATCAAGTGGTCACTCACATGAACTTGTGTTTGCATTCATAAAGTAGCTTTATGTAAAAAAAACTTTCTGTACTAAATCAGAAAATGACCATGATTGGTCAACAGAGATTCCTTAATCTCTGATGACCTATCATGGTAATTTCATGATTTACATTGATAACATATGCTAAACATGCTAAGTGGAAATACTGGCGTCAGGTCGGACGTCTGTTTTGGTTCTGCTCTTTGTTTACTATTCTTAACATATGAAACAATTTGGCACACAAACACAGCGTGCTGCTGCCATGGAAGCAAACTAAACAAACTGGATCAACTGAGATTGTAATTCTTCCCAACCTAAAAAGCCTCGTCCTCTTTCCAAGAAGCTCCATGACCACCGCTGTGCTAAAACACAGAAACATCTTGTCATCTAGTCTTAATGACTAGACTGCAGTCCCGCTTTAAAACACTCTGGGTCATTGTTACATAAGCTTATAATAGGAAGGTGTAGTGATCTTGTTTATATGTTTTTAATAATTGTTCTTTGAATGAAAATGTAATATTAGCTTGTTAAACATAATAACATCTGCTTCTACATGTGTGTGTGTGTGTGTGTGTGTGTGGTGTGTGTGTGGTGTGTGTGTGTGTGTGTGTGTGTGTCTGCAGTACGTATGGGACAGGATGCTGGGAGGTTTCAAACACAAGAACACCAGAACCAGAGAGGGAGTGTGTATGTGTCTCATCGCCACCCTCAGCGCGTACGTACCTACCTGTCAATACAACCAACAAGTACACACAAATACACACAGTCAGCATGCAAGGGAGAGATAGTTAGTGTAGAGACACACATTCAACAGGAAATATAGCAATAATCTTTTGTACTGGTAGCCGGTTACCGCAAAGCACCATGGGTACTTTCACCCTTGTTTCTCGGAACGTGTTTAGCTTGTTTAGCCACATAACTTAATTCAAGAAATTACTGATTTAGGAACTGAGCCAGACATTTGAGCTGTAGATGGAACAGGTGTATGTACTATCGCCATGGCAACCTGGGATCCAGCCGCACTACTATGTTGTGGCAGAACTTCTGGGGACAGACCACACAGTGCCTGGGCAGGAAACCAAAAACTTCAAGGGGGCGGAGTTAAGCCTTGTTTCCTGTTTTGTTTATATTCTACCGAAGAAAACTAATTTACCAGAAATTTACAGAAGGGGATTATAATTCATCTCTACAGTGGCCAGTCTACACTTTTTTACAGTTTACTACCGCTGGCTGAGTTGTGTTGGCTAATTTCCAGCCTACACATTCCTGCCTCCAGCGACGTGATTGGTCCAAACCAATATAAAGTGACAGAAAGTGAAGCGCTCACCATTCACCCAGGTGTGAGCTGGTCTGCCATCAGACTTGATATGAATCAAAGGTGGGATTTTTGTGAGACTATGGTCATGGTAACATTCTCTCTTCCAGGTACGGTGCCCAGGGAATCACCCTCAGTAAAATCGTCCCTCACATATGTAACCTCTTGGGGGACCCCACCAGCCAGGTAAACCCCCTACTTCTATTTTAGATGTTTAAGATACACTTATCTTACAAAATGATGATATTGATGATACATCTAGGCTAATAAGGTGAATCAATGTGGTTTAACAATGTAATATTCATACAAAACATTGGCACATTGACACAGAACATTTATCTAAAAGGCTTTAATACAAACATAAACATTCATTATTTAAATCACAGTGTTGGTAAGTTTGCTGTGTCATGGATCAGCCAGCTAGGTCTGCAGCTCCTTTCTAAAACGAACAGTGGCTGGTGAAAAGGGCTTTCATGGAGTATGGAGCCCCCTTGTGTCCTTGTATAGAACGGCACCCCACAACGTGGAGGAGGCTGTAGATGTAGATATGTATATGTATGTTTTAAATATCTTATACTGCTTGGATGGAAGATCTTTTCATGTTTTGGAAAATATGATATTTTTTTGAAAGAAATTAATGAAATATGTATGAAAGAATACATATTTCATACAGTTAATCTTTCTGTTGATAATTAACCATCTTCTCTGCATGAGGTTGAAGACACAAGATCACATGAGGTTGAAGGTCTGACTCACACAAAGCAAACAACCTCAAATTGCGCCAACCGGTTTGAAATATATTTTTTAAATATGTTTTTGAAATATATTTGATAACAATGCTGGTTCCTTACCAATATTAGTTATATTTTTAGTGTAAATAAACGTAGCTTCCCGGAAACCCTGCTCAAGACATCGGATGATCATTCAACCTCAAAGAGAGATGGAGAGATAGAGACGAGTGTGTAGAAAGCAGACGGTAATTGTGTGTGTGTGTGTGTGTGTGTGTGTGATGAGCAGGTCCGGGATGGAGCCATCAACAGTCTGGTGGAGATCTACAAACATGTGGGAGAGCGAGTCAGGATGGACCTGACCAAGAAGGGTCTGCCACAGTCACGGTATGACCCTAAAAACATACCCTTACCCCTAACTTAACACCATCTGACCCCCTACCCTAAAACCATACCCTTAAACCCAGTCTAACACTATCCAATCCCCTACCCTGAACCATACCCTTAACCCTAACCTAACACTATCTGACCCCTACCCTAAAACCAGACCCTAAACTTCTTAAAGGGGAACTTCACTGCTTTTCAACCAGCTTTGAGTCATTTCAATGTGGGTAGTTGTAATGAAATGAACAATGTTTACCTTACCTCCATGTTGCTTGCACCCAGATCTTACTCGCTACTTTTGTTGTGTTTTTTGGTCATCCTACCCGCCCTCTTATCATATCTGTGTGGCGTGACTCCTATAAAGACAACCAGGAATGTAGCTAGGAATGTTCTGGAGGAGGAGGAAGTGGATTAAAGCCCTCTTCATCTCCATCTTTAAACCAAGTGAGCGCCGCTTCTGACCGTCTGGCCCATAATCCGTATTTCCCGGGGCAGCGAAGCGTGACCGACTGTGGGGGAGCAAGATGCTCTCCCAGTGGGTCTCCAGTATAAATAACCAGTACCTGTAGAGTAGCAAGTGTGGTCACTGTGATCGGAGGGTCAGAGGTCACCCATTAGACTTATTTTGAGCCCTAATGTTCACTAACCTCGTTAGTCTGGCTGATATGTGAGACCAGATTAGGGTCAGGCCGAGGAAAATTAAATTAAATCAAGTTGAAAAAAGGGTGCGTTGCATAAGTAGGTCAATATTAAATGTAGGAGGAGGAGATAACTGTGCTGCTGGGCTTAGGACACATCAAAGCCTCTCGTTATCTCAGGGATTGGCCCTCAAGCTAGCCTGCTTTTAGCAGACGCTTAGAATTGGGTGACACATGAGGAGACAGAACCAGAGTTATGTATCGAAAATATTTAGAATTAATTTGTTTATTTTAGTCACACACTTTTGTTGTGCGTGTCGACATTTTTTTTAGGAAAAGTGTTATTGTGTGTTAATTACGTGTGTTTTATTGAGGGTTCAAATTAACAAAGTGAATTGAGGTCCTTTTCCAGGTACTATTATTAGTAGTGTTTATCTTGGTTTCTACTATTTCTAACTAAATTCCATCCATCCATCTTTCCATCCATGTAAATACATTTTTATGTTAAAACCCAGTTAAAGCCCCTAAAACACATGAAAAGCTAACTGCCATATGGACACTACAAAGTCAAAATCATCTCCATATTTTCAAGATCAATATTGTAGATATGATATGAATCCATATGACTCATCATTTATCAAATGCAGCCATCTTTGAACTTGGAACTTGGTACTCATGCATATTTAATCTCATGCAAAACATGGAAACTATAAAATGAGAAACTCAGTGAACCGCCAGAAATACGTTTCTCCATAACCACCTCTACCATCTAACCTCCATCACCTAACCTCCATCACCTAACCCACAACCACCTCCACCACCTAACCTCCATCACCTAACCCACAACCACCTCCACCACCTAACCTCCATCACCTAACCTCCATCACCTAACCTCCACCACCTAACCTCCACCACCTAACCTCCATCACCTAACCTCCATCACCTAACCTCCATCACCTAACCCACCACCTCCACCACCTAACCCCATCACCTAACCTCCATCACCTAACCTCCATCACCTAACCTCCATCACCTAACCCACAACCACCTCCACCACCTAACCTCCATCACCTAACCCACAACCACCACCTAACCTCCATCACCTAACCTCCATCACCTAACCTCCATCACCTAACTCGCAAACACCTCCACCACCTAACCTCCATCACCTAACCCACAACCACCTCCACCACCTAACCCCCATCACCTAACCTCCATCACTTAACCTCCATCACCTAACCTCCACCATCTAACCTCCATCGCCTAACCTCCATCACCTAACCTCCATCACCTAACCTCCATCACCTAACCCACAACCACCTCCACCACCTAACCTCCATCACCTAACCCACAACCACCACCTAACCTCCATCACCTAACCTCCATCACCTAACCCACAACCACCTCCACCACCTAACCTCCATCACCTAACCCACAACCACCTCCACCACCTAACCTCCATCACCTAACCCACAACCACCTCCACCACCTAACCTCCATCACCTAACCCACAACCACCTCCACCACCTAACCTCCATCACCTAACCCACAACCACCTCCACCACCTAACCTCCATCACCTAACCCACAACCACCTAACCTCCATCACCTAACCCACAACCACCTAACCTCCATCACCTAACCCACAACCACCTCCACCACCTAACCTCCATCACCTAACCCACAACCACCTCCACCACCTAACCTCCATCACCTAACCCACAACCACCTCCACCACCTAACCTCCATCACCTAACCCACAACCACCTCCACCACCTAACCTCCATCACCTAACCCACAACCACCTAACCTCCATCACCTAACCCACAACCACCTAACCTCCATCACCTAACCCACAACCACCTAACCTCCATCACCTAACCACAACCACCTCCATCACCTAACCTCCATCACCTAACCTCCATCACCTAACCCACAACCACGTCCTCCACCACCTAAACCTCCACCACCTAACCTCCACCACCTAACCTCCACCACCTTACCTCTACCACCTGACCCACAATCACCTCCAGCATCTAATCTCCCCCACCTAACCTCCATCACCTAACCCATCACCACCTCCATCACCTAAGCCAAAACCACCTAATCCACAACCCCCAAACCTCCACCACCTTACCTTCATCACCTAACCCACAACCACCTAACCTCTCTCTCTCTCTCTCTGTCTCTCTCTCTCTCGCTCTCTCTCTCTCTCTCTCTCTCTCTCTCTCTCTCTCTCTCTCTCTCTCTCTCTCTCTCTCTCTCTCTCTGTCTCTGTCTCTGTCTCTGTCTCTGTCTCGTCTCTCTCTCTGTCTCTCTGTCTCTCTTTCTCTCTGTCTGTTTTGCAGGTTGAATGTAATCTTCAGTAAGTTCGATGAAGTCCAAAGATCGGGGAACATGTTGTCGTCGTCTTGTTCAGGTCAGTGTTTTAACATATATCTCTCTCTTTAGCTCGCTGTGGTTAACTGGTCTAGTGTGTGTACGTGTGTATGTGTGTGTGTGTGTGTGTGTGTGTGTGTGTGTGTGTGTATGTGTGTGCGCACGTGTGCGTGCTTGTGTGAATGCTGGCCTCTTATAACGCGATGTATACCACCGTCTCCATGGTTGAGTCAGTAGATACTACAACCATTCAACATGTCTAAGTATACTTGTGTATCTACTAGGGATGTGCACAGATAATCTACCATTCCAATAACCGTAGGAGGCATTACTTTTCGAATACTGATATCTATATTTGGTTATGGGAATCATGGGAGTTCATCAGAGAATATGGCGGCTGTCACTAAAAAGCTAAATAGTTTGTTGTGTGCAAACGTGGTCCAACACAACTTGTTTACAGGCATTCAACTTCTTCATAAAATCAAATCATATAAAATGGAAACATCCACGTGTCGTCTTTGAGCTCCACAGCAACGGCAAATCTAAACTGACCCAGTTTTCTGCTACCCATAAATGTGACACGATCTCGGGTGGAAAAACTAAGCAACTTGCATGACAGTGAGTGACATGAGTGACATACTACCCCTCGGGTCTGTGGAAGGCATAGTCATTTGATGAGGTATGTGGAGCTGCTTATTTTTTATTTTTACAGCTTCTCTTATTTTTTTAGAGAGTGAGATGGTTTCACGATCACAATGTAGTTCACAGTTAAATCACAGTTTGCGAATACGCGAATAGCCGGAACACCATCGGATAACACTGTCAGTTATTCGGATGTGAAAAACTCGAGTCCTCACATCACTCAAACAAACTGGTCTTTGGGGTCATGTGTACATTATAACACTCACCTGTACTAGCCTGTAAAAGATAAATAGGAGGGTTCACTAGGAGGGTTTACTACAAGGGTTCACTAACAGGGTTCACTAGGAGGGTTCACTAACAGGGTTTACTAACAGGGTTCACTCACAGGATTCACTAACCGGGTTCTCTATCAGGGTTCACTATCAGGGTTCACTAGGAGGGTTCACTAACAGGATTCACTAACCGGGTTCTCTAGGAGGGTTCACTAGCAGGGTTAGCGAACAGGGTTCACTAACAGGGTTCACCAGCAGGGTTCACTAGGAGGGTTCACAACAGGGTTATGAACAAGACTCACTAGCAGGGTTCACTAACAGGGTTCACTAGGAGGGTTCACTAACAGGGTTCACTAGGAGGGTTCACTAACCGGGTTCACTAGGAGGGTTCACTAACAGGGTTCACTAGGAGGGTTCACTAACAGGGTTCACTAGGAGGGTTCACTAACAGGGTTCACTAGGAGAGTTCACTAAGAGGGTTCACCAACAGGGTTTATGAACAAGGTTCACTAACAGGGTTCACTAGGAGGGTTCACTAACAGGGTTCACTAGGAGGGTTCACTAACAGGGTTCACTAGGAGGGTTCACTAACAGGGTTCACTAACAGGGTTCACTAGGAGGGTTCACTAGCAGGGTTCAATAGCCCGGTATAGATCAAAGACTCCAAAAGGGAATGTTTTAAAGTGTAAGTTTCACTTAGCGGCAGCACACTGACAGTTTAATTAGAAGAGGGGAGATATTTTCATCACCTCCCGAGATGGGACCCCTGACTGGCTCCTGGACACGATTTCAAAGCTTTCACAGCTTTCACAGCTGAGCTCCAATTTTTTTGCACTCCGTCATGAAAATGAAAAAGCCGACAAGCTATTTTAGTCTGTGTTCCTCACAGTTGATCTGTTTTGGATGCGTAGCTCTGGTCTAGTTTGGCAACATTGCCAACTTCCACATCAGCTCCTTGTGAGCCTGAACGGGGGGAGGGAGGGACTCGGTCCCTGCTGCAGGACCGGTCACGTCAGGAGTGGGAATTGAACCTGCGGTGGACCCTGGCTCACTACATTAGAACTTAGACATATGAGTACATAGGAGGGTCTGTGTGTGTGTGTGTGACCTCAAACAACCTTTGCAGTAAAACTTTGCTGTTAGGGTTTTTGAATTTGACCCAATCTTGCATCAAGTCGATTTAGTTAATAGAGAGTCTAATAGAGAAGAAGCGATAAATGTGTTACCGTACTGCACTTACTGTTTGTATTGCCTTGGGTTCCCACAGAGTCAACATGTGGTTTGTAGTCCGTCTTGTCATTGAATGAATGTGGCGAGCGAAGAGACAAGATAGAGCTATTATTCTATGTTTTTTGGCTGTGGTTCAGTGGACGATCATCTCACATATAACTACCGTCTGTTGACTGCATTCAGCAAACCAGACACCCGCCGTGCTCCCTCTGTCTGAAGCCCCAGACCCGATCCATGGCATTGGGCACCTGCCAGTTATGAGAGAGAGAGGAGAGGGGGGGGGGGGGGGGTTCCTATTAAGATGTCACAGGACAAGAGGGGAATGAGAGGGAGAAGAGGAGAGGGAGATAGAGAGACATACGGAGTGGATAGTCCACGGAGGGAGAGAGGGGATAGGCAAGGGGATCAATTAAAACCAACCTATACACCTATATCGGCATTGAATAGACATAGAGCAAGATAAGTATATAGGACACACACACAGCCATATAGACAGAGGAGCGGGGCGAGAGAGATGCACAGAGAATAACAGTGAGAGAGAGAGAGAGAGAGAGAGAGAGAGAGAGAGAGAGAGAGAGAGAGAGAGAGAGAGAGAGAGAGAGAGAGAGAGAGAGAGAGAGAGAGAGAGAGAGAGAGAGAGAGAGAGAGAGAGAGAGAGAGAGAGAGAGAGAGGGCGATGTTCATGTAGAGAGTGAGATGTTTGTGTAGAGAGAGCGATAGAGAGCGACTGAAGAGAAAGAGAGAGAATGAAGCAAGAGCGAGAGCAGAGCAGTCAAATGCGTAGCAGCGCGAGTCTCTCAGTTGCTCCTTTCTACGTACAAGGAATGCTTTGCACCATGACAGCCGAAGAAGGTACGCCACACACACACACACACACACACACACACACACACACACACACACTAACATATTGCAGATGTATAGTGTATTGTTTTGCAGTGATCGCTCTCTGCTATCGAGGATGCAATATGCATGTGCGTTCTCCTGCATACGTGCATCTTTCATTGGCATTTAGTGTGTGATAGTTTTGCTACATGCTACCTCCTTCATTTAAAACTTTATGTGGAGATCGACCACATCGTCACGGGCTGTTGGGTAAGAGAACGAGGACACGGTCGCTGTGCTGGCTCTTGACACCCGAAGCCATGGGGGACCACCACCCCTCCCACCCCCACCGCCTGCTCCCCCTCTCCCCCTCTCCCCCTCTCCCCCTCTCCCCCTCTCCCCCTCTCCCTCTCTCCCTCTCTCCCTCTCTCTCTCTCCCAATGTGGTCAGTGGAGAACCACAGATCCTGCAGCATTCTGTGACGTGGTTGTCGTCATGTGTTGTTGTTGTTGTTGTTGTTTTAGCCTCTCTGTAGCGGCACAGCGCTACATTCTCTACACCCACTTGCTGTTCGTTCCGTTCGTCCCTCGTTCCGTCGTCACTTCTTGTGTTGAAACAAACCGGCCTCTCTTCTTTTTGCAGCGTAGACTACAGTGATACTCACAATACAACTTTATTTGTAAAGCATCTTTCATACAAGAATTGCAGCACAAAGTGCTTCACAATAGTAAACACAATAGTTTGCATAAGAAGACATTACAAAAAAAATAAAAAATATATACATATATATATATATACCTCCAGCTTCTTGAGAGCGAGGAGGAGGTGATGGTGGCACTGTTGAAATGTACATTTCACAACTAGATTCACCATACATCTCGTATTCAACTCACAATCTAGTTGATTGTATTTCCAGTACCAGTACTGTACTGGTCATCATACAGTATCTCATCCAGTACTGTACTGGTCATCATCCAGTATCTGTTTATTTGCGTTGTATTAACTGTAGCTCCCAGGTGAAGTAAATATTACCTACTTACTTTAACTGTTCAAGTAAGATTATAATTAAGGATTTGTAAATGAAGAAATCCCTCATTCATGTTATTTTTGCCTGTTTAACAGCAATATTACAATCCTATTGCCAGTTCTTCGCCAATTCACTACATTTTTTATTTATATTTTTATCATCAATATGTTTTATTTCATTTTATCATCATTTTGTAATCAGTTTTGGCAATAACTGTTTTCCACTTCGTCCTGCACATGTGGATGACAAATTTCCCTTGGGGCAAATTCCCATCTATTGTATTCTCTTGAAACACTTGATCACTGTCCATCCCATGTGCCCACCAACAAAGCTTTGTGGAGAAAACAAACAAATCCTCTCTCTCCCGCTTCCTTCTCTATCCTCTGAGAATGTCAGCTATTCATGAACTCAACACAAGTCCTGATTCCGCTGCCTCCATTTAGCTTTATTTATTTACTCTGGAGACGAGGACCATGTTTCCAGATGCATGGCGACAGGCCCGGAACACAACAGAGCTTTCAGCGGCTAGCATTAAGGTG
>CM051015.1:14168191-14198191 GCA_027704905.1 Muraenolepis orangiensis | reverse complement strand
TCGAAACCCGGGAACATTTGAATAGGAGTCAGCCCTTACCACCAGTAGATGACCTGCCTCTGTTGTTAATGTAATCACTATATGAATCAAATTTTATTGATTGGTGAACACGATGGTACTCTGATATTTCTCGGAAATGCACGGTTTTCCAAAAATTTGAATATTCACATTGACACCCGCCGCCCGCTTAGCACCCACCTACCGCCAGCAGTGGGTCCTCATTGGCCGGCAGCTTGCTAACTCCTGCCCCCTCTCTTCCTCTTCTTGGTGTGTTTCCAGATAAGAACTTTGAGGATGAGGATTCGATGGACGGGGGCCGCTCCACCTCGTCCGCCTCCTCCAAGCCCTCTAGTAGCCGCAAGACCGTGGTCAGCCTCGTCAGGAGGCCCAGCGGCGCTTCCACCAGCAAGATCACAAGTGAGCAGGCTGGACCATAGACTAGACTAGTAGGCCTACAGTGTATTGCCACCTGCTGGTCAAATGACCACACTGCACCTATAGATCTAACAATTCATTTGGACTTAATATGTCACTTTCTTCTTTGTGTGTGTGTGTGCGTGCGTGTGTGTGCGTGTGTGTGTGTGTGTGTGTGTGTATTCCTCAGGTAAAGAGGCAGCTGCAGGAGCAGTGGATGAAGAATACTTCATCAAAGCCTTCGAGGATGCTCCCTCTGTCCAGGTGAACACGATGACATGATACCCACACTGCTATTGGCTGACAATTAGTCTCACAATCACATTGCTGTGGGCGAGGATCTAGACGTGGACGCGTGTTACGTAGAATGGGTCTCTCCTGGAAACCACCGGACCGGCTGAAACCACAACAAACGATGATACGACTGACCTGGATCCAGAAGAGGACTGATCATTTAAACGATTGCATCGTCCTGGGACAAAGTGTCTGCAAAGGTTTTAAATCAATCCTGTGTAGTGAACTGGTCTCTAAAGAAATATATGTTTAACTCGTCATCCGTCTTGACACTGGCAAATTACTTTATCTTTTCTGTAACGAAACAGGAAACTCCGCCCCTCGCAGTTTCTGGTTTTGGGGCCCAGGTTCTGTGCAGTCTCCCCTACAGAAGTTGTGGCTATAGCATTGAAAATCTTCTGGATCAGAGATGAGCTGACAGGCAATCTAACCTATACTGCAATTGGTTGATAGCCAATGATAACTGCTATGGGCTGATAGCTAATGATACCTATGGATAATACTAATATAATACTAATACTAATATATAACAGCTTCCATTGGCAACAAATTGGGATCAGAGATCAGATATCTGAATATCCTCCACACACAAACTGACACCCTGGAAAATCCTGGAAAAGTCCTTGATCGAATGTCCTGCAAAAAATTGCAGTTATTTTAATCTAACACATCTTCACTGTATTAAAGTGTCTTTTGGTTTTCACCACCTCATCCCCTTCTTCCCCGTGTGCAGCTCTACTCCAACAGAGAGATGGAGGAACACATGACCAAGATCAGAGAGGTTCTGTCTGATGAGAAACATGATTGGGAGCACAGGGTGGTGGCGGTAAGATCATTTCTGTTTTATTTCTCATCATTTATTATTTCTCAATCTATTTAGTTTTCAGTTTTAATCATCATTTATTTTTTATATTCACATGAGTTACATTACTGGATATGAAAACAAACTCACTGATACTCTTACAGCTGTAGTGGGAATTACACATTGTGGCCATCAGTTTTCAAAGCTTGATTGAACAAAGCTTGAAAAAATACCTAACAACAATTAAAGTCCATCTTTTTGTCGTCAATCATTTAAAACTCCAAAGGATTGACTACCAAAGTGGATTAGAGTTCAGCCCTGCAGAACCTTCTGGTTGAGTCCTGTTTACCCAACACTGTCACTTTGACTAATGACCAACATTACATCGAAAGGCAAATCACCTGGGGAATTAATCAAGAAAATGCAAAACATTGACGTTTATTTAATTTAGTATTTAGTATTATTTATATTTCCTTTTTATTTAGTATTATTGCTTTGTCCTTTTTATTTAGTATTTAGTATTATTTAGATTTACTTTTTATTTAGTATTTATTTCCTTATTATTAAATATTTAGTGTTATTTAGATTTACTTTTTATTTAGTATTTCTTCTATTTCCTTATTATTTAGCATTTAGTAAGGCCTGTACTTCTGTTTAGTAGATTATTTTCTGCATGCTCAGTCTCAGTTATTGTTTGAGTTAACAGATTGCTTTTCAGTCTATGTATACACACACACACACGCGCACACACACACACACACACACACACACACACACACACACACACACACACACACACACACACACACACACACACACACACACACACACACACACACACACACACACACACACACACACACGCACGTCTGTTCTCCAGTGAGTACCTATAAAGCAATCCTGTCCCCTCCCCTCCTGAAGGTGAGGAAGGTGCGGTCCCTCATGGTCGCCGGGGCGGCTGAGTACGAGGGTTTCCCCCAGCAACTGCGTCTCATGGAGGCTCCCCTGAAGCTGTCAGCCAAGGACCTGCGCTCTCAGGTGGTCCGAGAAGCCTGCATCACGCTGGGGTGAGGGCCCTCTCACACTGTGTGTGTGTGTGTGTGTGTGTGTGTGTGTGTGTGTGTGTGTGTGTGTGTGTGTGTGTATGTGTGTTTGTTGGTATATGTGTGTATGTGTAGGTGTGTAGGTATGTATTTGTGTGTGTGTAGGTAGATATTTGTGTGCGTGTAGGTATGTATTTGTGTGCGTGTAGGTATGTATTTGTGTGTGTGTAGGTATGTATTTGTGTGTGTAGGTATGTGTGTGTTTGTGTGTGTGTGTAGGTGTGCGAGTGTGTGTGTGGGTGTGTGTGTGTGGATGTGTGTGTGGTTTACTATACCTGCGAGAACTAGCCGTTGAAAGCCTACCTTACATGTGAGGATGCTTGTTTGAGAATGATGGTGTTGCATGTTAAATTGCTCCCTTTATTAGCATCTTTGTTAGCTTGTAAAGGATGCTGGTAGGATTGTGAGTCAAGTTAGTAGTTAGCTGTTAGTGTGTATCTAACATAACATAACATAAAGTAAACATCAAGTTTGTCAAGTAAATTAAATCTGGCACTTTTCCTCAAATACATTAACACATTATACATTAAGCAGGTTTAGCAGTTTACCACGTTTCCTTCCATTGGTGCTCGTTAATGAGGAAGAACCATAAGGCTGTTAAATCTGCTACCATACCCAGAATGCATTAGTTCTCCCTGTCAGTCAGCCTCTGCATGGATGAATGGATGGATGTAGGCAGTTATCGTTTCTCCTTTCCTTACTTTTCCTCTCTTGTCTTCTGTCCCCTTTTCCATCCTTCCTGTATCAACCGTTTGCTCTTTAACTTCCTGTAACATATCATTCTTCAAGTACACCTCTTTTCTTTTGTTATTTTGTTCTGTTACGTTAACCCTTTCCCCCGGTGTTCCTCCCATCTCTCCAAGGTACCTGTCGGCGTTGCTGGGCAACAAGTTTGACCACTGCGCCGAGAACATCATGCCCACGCTCCTCAACCTGGTACCCAACAGTGCCAAGGTCATGGCCACGTCCGGAGTGGCTGCCATCCGCATCATCCTCAGGGTACAACTCAGGGCTTAGTCAGCCTCGCCCCGCCTCATCCTCAGGGTACAACTCAGGGCTTTAGTCAGCCTCGCCCCGCCTCATTCTCAGGGTACCACTCAAGACTTTAGTCAGCCTCAACCCTGCCTCATCCTCAGGGTATACCTCAGGGGTTTAATCAGCCTCTACCCATGCCTCATCCTCAGGGTACCACTCAGGACTTTAGTCAGCCTCAAACCTGCCTCATCCTCAGGGTACCACTCAGGACTTTAGTCAGCCACGCCTCATCCTCAGGGTACCACTCAGGACTTTAGTCAGCCTCAACCCTACCTCATCCTCAGGGTATACCTCAGGACTTTAGTCAGCCTCAACCCTACCTCATCCTCAGGGTATACCTCAGGGGACTTTAGTCAGCCTCGCCCCACGCCTCATCCTCAGGGTATACCTCAGGACTTTAGTCAGCCTCGCCCCATGCCTCATCCTCAGGGTACACCTCAGGGCTTTAGTCAGCCTCTACCCTGCCTCATCCTCAGGGTATACCTCAGGGCTATAGTCAGCCTCTACCAGCCTCATTCTCAGGGTACAACTCAGTCGATGATTACTACCGTAATCTATTTTATATAATCTTGTCTGTGCCTCGCTTTTATGGAACTGAATGATACTCAGTGATACTGATAAAAACAACGGGTAACAATTACAGCCTGAGAACTATATTCCTATTTTGGACCTAGAGTTGTCTTTCGTCATCATGGCGGGTTGTGCAGACAATTTGTGACATCGAGAACAACTATTTCCATGATGCCCGTTGAATATCCTACGATCTGATACACAGAGGTGATAGATCTTCATCTTCTTCTTTCACTTCCAGCACACACACTACGCACGGCTCATCCTCATCATCACCAGTAACTGCACGTCCAAGTCCGCGGCCGTCCGAAGGTAAGCTGACCTCCTGACCCTTGGCTAGACGGACTGTGTGTGCGTGTCAGGAGACCGTGGGATGTAAAATGTGACGTCTCGTGTTCCTCCCCAACTAGACGCTGCTACGAGTTCCTGGAGCTCATGTTGCTGGAGTGGCCCACCAACACACTGGAGAGGTGAGTTGTACACACACACATTTCCACTGATGTGTGTGTGTATGTGTGTGTGTGTGTGTGTGTAGACTACACGGGTATGGTAATTAATGAGAGTCACTGTCCAACACACCTGAATCAGTCAGCCTGAATACCACCCGTCCATCTAGAGTGGGCAGAGGATCTTCATGTGTGGTTCCACACATGCTTAATGGTTGGCATTTAGCACCGCTGCCTTCCAGCTCCACCGATTTGGCTGATGAGGCCGGTGAGAATTGATGAGCTCAGGGAGCCGTCAGCATCAGCATCATCATTAGGGATGATTTGGTAACCATGGTAACGGTAGAAGGCCACAGAGCTTTAAAAGAGCCCATAGTGTGGTCTCCACATTCTGGAGAAGAAGAGGAGAAGGAGAAGGGAGAAGAAGAGGAGAAGAAAAGGAGGATAAGAAGAAGAAGAAGAAGAAGAAGGAGAAGGAGAAGGAGAAGGAGAAGGAGAAGGAGAAGAGGAGGAGGAGGAGAAGAAGAAGAAGAAGAAGAAGAAAAGGAGGAAGGAGAGGAGGAGAAGAAGAAGAAGAAGAATAACGAGAAGAAGAGGACGAGGAGAAGAAGAGGAGAAGAAGAAAAGGAGGAAGAAGAGAAGAAAAAGAGGAGAAGAAGGAGAAGAAGAGGAGGAGAAGAGGGAAGAGAGTAGGAGAGTGTATCCTCCCTTCACTGTCAGTGTCTCTCTTTTAAACGCTGCGTGCGTCTTCAGGTTTTTCCTGACTTCCCCCGGGTCACCGTTCTCCACGGGTTCTCCGCTGGTTCTCTGCTGGTTCTGCGCTTGGTGTGTAGTGTTGTGTGTTCCCGCCCAGCCTCACCATGTTCCCCTACTACCCCAGACACGTGGCCGTGCTGACAGAGACCATCCGTAAAGGTATCCACGATGCAGACTCCGAGGCCCGCTCCATCGCCAGAAAGTAAGTCACCCTGGATTGTGTTACGCTGGTTCAGCAGACATGAGAGTTTCAATTGCTTTAATTTAGCTTTTAATAGTTTAACCCAGTTTTTTTCTTGTTCTTTTTTCATATAAGTGTCCGTTATAGTTTTAGTTTGAGGTTTTCAGTTAGCCTTTTGTGTTAGTTACCACTGTTACTGGATGTTTTTACCAACAACAAAGGGAGCGTAACCATTTAAGATTCATATTTACAGATTTAGTTTATTGGTCACATGTATAATAAGGTACAGTGTACAGCGTACAGTGAAATGTCATCGCCAGCTCCAAAGATGTGCTTAAAAATACAGGAACATATAGGTTACAAAAATTACAGAAAGTACACAAATGCAAGAATTACAAAATCCATATAAAATTTCACAAATGTACACATTACACATTTCCAAATTACAAAAATCACAAGAATTACAAAAAACTACCAAATGTACATATTTACATATTGACATACATATATTTACATATTGCATTTTTGTATTGCATTGTTTTTTTTACATTCTCCGCGACCCGGATAAGCAGTAGACAATTGATAAATGGATGGACATTTTTACATATTTACATATACAACAACAATATAACCATAAACAAGCCTTTTGTGGTCCAGATTCAATACAATTTGTGATTGTAAGTTCAGTAATACACCAAACTCGATCGGCCATTCGTCACACTGTATCAAACACTTCCTCCGGTCATCTTTTTCTTTGGTAACATCAATGAAGTGACATTAATGTCTTCATCTATCCCCGGTCTGCCCTTTTCCTCCCTCCCTCCTCCCCTTTAGATGCTATTGGGGTTTCCATGGCCACTACAGCCGGGAGGCGGAGCAGCTGTTCCAGGCGTTGGAGTCGTCCTATCAAAAGGCTCTTCAGTCTCACCTGAAGGGCTCCGACAGCATCGTGTCGCTGCCCCAGTCGGACCGATCCTCGTCCTCGTCGCAGGAGAGCCTCAAGTACTGACAACAAGCTCTTCATTTATCACAGCTCATAGGGACAGCAGTTGGACATGGAGAGTTGCTGGTTCAATTCCTGGATGTATTAAGAATATATGCAGTGTGTATATCAGTGGCGGGCCGTGCATTTCACACCTAGGCCTTCAGTGATGTCCTACACAGTCCTACCTGAATTATTCCACCTCTTAATACCATCATTATGACGCCATGGCACTAGAAACTATACATTTAGACAGAAACGCAGTATAACCGGGAGTACAACAGAGTTATATTACTATTTCCGAAGTATTTATAATCAATAAATCCGCATTCACAATTAAGAGTGTTAAACTACCAGCTTTAAGATCGCTCGGAAACTGTCAAAACTTAGTATGTGAGCTTTAACAAGTTTGTTCACTAAACCCAAAGCAGTTTCATTTAAGAAACGTGACGATAAAGACACATCAACTATTCACTGAAAATAAAACAAAACAAACAAATAATTAGCATTTGTTCATGAGGATATATTTGCGACAGTGGTCAAAGTGTATTCATTCCTAGCCTTGAATGTCCACTTTGATAAAGGTTCAACCAAAACAATTCAAGTCTCCTTGAGCACTTTTACTGCACAGCTGAGCCATATGTAATATATATAATTACTAACTATTCATTTGATTTAATTTATTTATTATTAACAAAATAAAATGACAAAAATATATTAAAATAAAATAAAAGATTAAATGCTTTGTACTCACCAAAACAACTGATTATTTGAACACAAAATCCATCCTCTTTTCTTTCCTCAAGAAGACTTCAATGACTCTGTTGTACAGTTTATCTGTGCGTTTCAGTTCCAAAAAAAAAAGCTTGTAAAAATCTACACAAATTAACTTGTTCAAGTTCAGTTTGCGAGCTCTGCATAGCTCCGCCTCTCAATAGCGCGTATCCAATCAAAAGACGTGCACGTGCTGACGTTATTGAACGCCTGCTAGCTGGCGCCGGTGTCGCCAACTCGAAATCTGATTGGTTAACGCCACAGTTTTGTTTCCGTTCACTTTGAGCCCCAGGCGCCCGCACTGTTGATTCTGAAGGCTTAAGGGCAGATTTCTTGGACCCTGGCAACACATTATGGCTGAAATATGATTGGATAAAAGCTCTAACACAAAGGCCAGCCCTCCAAATCTCGATCTGAGGCTGGAAGCAGCGCAACCAAGAGGAAAGCTATGAAATGAAGATAATAGACTATGGGGAATAATTTAATACAAATTTGTGGAAAAAATATATCAAAATTAAATTTATATTCTGATGTTTAGGCCTTGCTGGCCCTGACGGCCCACCACTGGTATATATTTATATATATATATATATATATATATATATATATATATATAACCCTCTTACATGCACAAAAGACTTGAGACTCGACTTGACATTAACTCATTAACACTTCATTAACAGTTAAATAATGGTCTAGTAGTAATCATTTACTAATGGTGTTCATGCTAACTAAGGTATTCACGTATACATTATTATAATGTAGAAATGAATACCTAACCCCTATGCTAATGCAATATAATAAGGCTTATATAATAAGAACGTAAATTAATGTGTTTTGGTGTGTATCTTGTACTCTCCAGTCGTCCTCTCTCTGTGAAGAGTGTCATTGGAGGAAGCATGACAAGGAGTGAGTGACCTCATGTTTCACACTTAATACTGTCCTTAATACTGTCCATTGCTATCCAGGTCTGTATGTCCTGGACTGTTTCACGTGTGCATGTGTATGTGTTGCCCATGTGTGACCATGTGTCCTCTCCCTCCTGTCCGGTGGTAGGTAAGCTGGTCGGCTCCAGAGCTCCCAGCACGCCCAGCTCGCTGCAGCGCTCCCGTAGCGACGTGGACGTCAACGCCGCCTCCACCGCCAAGTCCCGCCTCTCCACCGCCCCCTCCCCCTCCTCCTCCTCCCCCTTCAACTCGGCCGCCTCCCTGCCCCCAGGCTCCTACGCCTCACTCGGTAAATGACCCATCATCATCTCTCTCATCATCTCTCTCATCGTCTCTCTTTTCTCTCGAAGCCCCTTTCCTGAAACTCTAGAATACAACAGAAGAACCAAGGAAACAGAAGCCGCCTCTTCGCAGGCGCTCTGGAATGTTCTGGAACTGTCTCTTAGCAACCTGTGGCTCAGCAAAACGAGACCAGTGGCTGAGCAACGTCACACAGGTTCTAGAACTTCTAGTGACCGACGTTCTGTTGAAACGACACCTCAGTGGACGCTGTGTGAACGTGGGGAGATTATCAACCTTTTTCAGTGGCTGTTTGAGGACCCGCGTGGTGAGTCTTGCGTTGATACGAAGAGCAGACCAGCAGCTTGTTGAGGTCCGCTGTCACTCACAGACTAGGCTGCTCCTCAGTAAGTTGAGGGCTGGTGGGTGGAGAGAAGATGCAAGCGTTAAAAGTGATGCTTTGTGTTTCTTCCCATTCAGCCTGAGCCTCTCACCGTGCCAAAATCAATCTGGTGCGGTGACATTTTCTTATGACAGGAACAAACAAATAGTACCACAGCCTGGTTCCTAATTAATAGACTGCAATTGATATTTTTCAATGTCTCCGTTATTAATGGAGTTTCTGGACATTTTCTGCAGAAAACTGCTGTCTTTTATCATCCGGTAAACAGAGTGAGTGAATGATCACTAGAGGTGATTAAAGAGCTCTTTCGGCAGGAACTGCAACGTGGACCACCGTGCCTGAGAAGCTTCCAGAATCATTACACACCCCGGCAGCTTTCAGCTGCCGTGCTGATGTTCACTCCAAGTGATGAGCAGTCCTTCCTCTGAAATGTCTCTCTCCTTATATTCTCCTCTGACAGCCCCGTGCTCTTCTCCGATTGGCTCCCAGGGCTTGTTAATAATATCTTCCCCTTAACGCCTTCGGACTCATGATGACCCTCCTGCCTCTCCTGCTCAAATCTCCCGCTCTAATCCCGCCGATATTAATGTTGCAACTAATATCTTCCTCTACACCTCTCCTCCTCTTCCTCACTGCTCTCACGCATTTCTTAAATGCCCACAAGATGGCACACCAGGTAGACTCGATGGTAAGATATGTGTGTGTGTGTGTGTATTGATGTCTAATTTCACAGGCTTTCACAAGCCAGTCAAAGTGAATTGTGTGTGTGTGTGTGTGTGTGTGTTTGATTGTTTGTGTGTCAAATGTGTGTCTTCTCACACACCTGACCCCTCTGCCCTTGCCCTGTTTAATGTGTGTGACCTTTTCTCTCCTCCTCTCCTTTCAACGTGGTTGTCGGCTGTGGGGTTCTGCATGGACTGTCTGCATGGGTCTCCTTCTGTATCTCCAGCTCTTAGCGGCTGTGTTCACCATAACCCGTCCGTCCCTCTCTCAAACTGTCCGGTGACATAGAACTGTTATATATTCCTAGGTTCTCCGGGTTGCTCACATACAGTATGGGGTTTTTCTTTTCTCTTTTTTTCTTCCTTTATCTATCTTTCATTCATTTCTTTCTTTCATTTATCTTTCTTTGTTCCTTCCAGTCTTTCTCTCTTCCTGTCTTTTCCTCTTTTTGTTCGATCCCTCTTTCTATCTTTTTCATGTTTCATGTGCATCTCTCTGTCCTTAATTCTACCTATCTCTCTTGATTTATATTCTTATTTATATTTCTACTCATTTAGTTATATCTCGTTCTTTATTTCTCTCTTTATTTCTATCTATCTCTCTATATTTATAGATTTCTGTCTTTATGTATATCTGTCTTTCTTTAGTTATATGTCTGTCTTAATTTATATCTCTCTTTCTTAATTTATATCTCTCTTTATTTAAATCTCTCTTTCTTAATTTCTATCTCTCTTTATTAATTTATATCTCTTTATTTCTATCTCTGTTTATTTCTATCTCTCTTTGCCGTCACAATGCGGTCAGCCGCAAAACGGACAAGTGAAACTCTTCCTTCCTGCAGATCTTTACGAGCGTCTATCTGTCGATTGGCTGCTTTGAACCATCCGGTACCTGTTATCTTGTTATCGCAGCCTGCATTCCCCAGGGACCCCAGGGTTTGATATGGTCCCTAGAGAGTGGTTAAGTCTTTATCACCGGGTCTGTCCAGGGGAGGTTGAGTCTTTATCTGGTGTTTCGTCACTAAGAGGTTTGTTTGTAGCCTTTATTTAACCAGGTGAAAGCCCCTTGAGATCAAAAGATCTCTTTTTCAAGGGTGACCTGCAGCAAAAGGTGCACAGCTTGGTGGCTTTAATGACGGGCAAACATTTAGTTCGACTTAACTTAAGTTACTTATGGGACTATGGGAGCATTTATTTTTTCATTTCCTACTTGGAAATATATTTGTTTGGAATCCAATACTTGGGATTTCAGGGCTAATTCACAATTATTTGTTTGTATTTTTTTAAATATTTGACAAGGAATGTTTACGATGATTGGGTTCACAAGTTTGAGTTGAGTTGTCAAACAAACCAAGCTGCCCGTCGAATTAAAGCAGGACACGTTTTCTGAAAAGCTATTTGACCGCGAGGTCGATGTAGACTTTGTGATCTGTCATCTCTCAGATCCATTAAAATGTGTTTAATACAAATGTATAAATGTATTTTCACATTTCAAAATGTATTTCTATTTTTAAATGTGCAATGTTTTAGAATTATTTAAACTTAGCTTTAGCAAGCCTTGTCTGGGGCTTTGCTCTCGAGTGGTCAGGGTAGGCATTTCTAAGTCAACAGAGCTATAGAGTCTTCTAGACTACAGACTGGAATGGGATACTGCTCTGTTTCCTCCTCACTCCCTCTTCCTCTCTTTCCTTCCCGCCCTCCATCCAGGTCTAGCCTCATCACTCTGTATGTGTTCTCCCCAAGACTGTGGTGGTGCTGAGGATGATCACTTACAGTCTGTAATGAGGGCAACTGGTCAATCTAACTTGAGCTCTCTCTCTCTCTCTCTCTCTCTCTCTCTCTCTCTCTCTCTCTCTCTCTCTCTCTCTCTCTCTCTCTCTCTCGCTCTCGCTCTCGCTCTCGCTCTCTCCTCCCTCCCTCCCTCTGTGCTATCTCTCTCTCTCTCTCTCTCTCTCTCTCTCTCTCTCTCTCTCTCTCTCTCTCTCTCTCTCTCTCTCTCTCTCTCTCTCTCTCTCTCTCTCTCTCTCTCTCTCTCTCTCTCTCTCTCTCTCTCTCTCTCTCCCCTCGCTCCCTCTGTGCTCTCTCTATCTCCCTCTGTATGGCTTTGTCTCTCTACCAGGTCGTGTGCGTACCAGGAGACAGAGCTCAGGCAGTACCGGGGGCTCCAGCAGCACCGTGCTGGTGGACAGCAGGGGGCGCAGTCGAGCCAAAGTAGTCTCCCAGTCCCAGCGTGAGTGCTGACACACACACACACACACACACACACACACACACACACACACACACACACACACACACACACACACACACACACACACACACACACACACACACACACACACACACACACACAGACCTAGACCTCACACACACACACACACACACACACACACACACACACACACAGACCTAGACATCACACACACACACACACGCAAACACACACACACACACACACACACACACACACACACACACACACACACACACACACACCACTACATGTGTATATCTACACCATGGAGTCAAATTCTAATCAGACGTAATTTGCCATGGGTAACATTACATTGCCTCAGTCAACCCTTAATTATCATTTTATAATACATACAGACACAAAAGAGCTGCAGCCCTGACGGGGATATTATAGTCAAACAGGCCTCCTCCTGCCTTACTAAAGGGGACAGTGCTACATCAGATACGGTGACTGGATCTGAGCATTCAGCCTCTCCATCTCCATGTCACCTCTGCTTCAACATGGCCTCCGCGAGGAGTCATACTCAACTCCAGTGCCTTGACCTGTCTCACTCTTCTCTGTGTGTGTGAGACGCTTGATGCATCGCAACTTCTGTAAGAGGCGTGCGCAACTTCCTTCTTTGCTTGCATGCGTGTCCATGTTTCAATATATAGACCACCAGAGTGTTTTAAAAGACTGTTTTGTCACTCTTGAGGTATTGCTTTAATTTTAATCTTAATATGGTGAAACTATTTTATTACCATTTTAGTTGGCATCTAACTTAGACTTAGTGTCACACTTGGTGGTCTATACTGTGAGGATTTTCTGATGAGATTTGGGAGATCAGTTCTCAACTAACATGTTTCAGCTGGCCAGAGTGCATGCTGGGTAATAGACACAGCAGCTTCTTGTCTCATTTTGACGGTTCTTGATTTCCACCTATCCTGGCGCTCGCTTTCATCACTCAGGATCCAGATCAGCCAATCCCATCAGTGGTAAGGCCGAGCTTCATCCAATCACAAGTCATGCTATAAGCCAGCGCTTGCTCTCTAAGCCCCGCCTTCACATCTCAATGAGCTTTGCATGGCGTCTTGTGTTTAACTTTTTAGTTATACGGTATATACATTTTTATTTCAGGATTTGCATGATCCATCCTTCTTTGTCAGTACCTGATAGCGTTGATACCCCACTATCTCCACGGATATATTGTATATATACTTATATATATATATATAACTTATTGTGCAGTGGTGTGTGTCCTGCCATGGTCTTTTTCCCCTCCCTGGTTGTAATTAGTTAGATCAGTGGTTCCCAAACCTCCCATTTCCACACACAAAAAAATATATCAGGTCCTCCACCTTCATGAACCCACATCAGACAAATCCTTTGCATGCACACTCCTATAGCATTGTCTGTAATTAATACAGAACTGCACCGGCAAATCTAAATAGGAACTAGTCCCCTTTAATTGTATAGGGGACTTGTTCCTATTTCGATTTGCCATATTGCATCATTTATATTAAGCCTTGCGACTGCAGGACCCCCCAAGGGGACGCGCCCCCCAGTCCTGGACCTGGGAGACACACCGCCGTTCTTGGTTGGTTTGGTTGGTTAGTTCTTCACGGATGAATCCATCTCCTTTCGTATTACTGCTGCATCTCCGCTGTCTCCGTGCCGTGTTTCCCTTCCTTCCTCTTCTGTGGTTCGGTTGTCTCTGTGCCGTGTTTCCCTTCCTTCCTCTTCTGTGGTTCGGTTGTCTCTGTGCCGTGTTTCCTTCCTTCCTCTTCTGTGGTTCGGTTGTCTCTGTGCCGTGTTTCCTTTCCTTCCTCTTCAGTGGTTCGAGGGCGTTGTGTTGTAGTCACCCCGGGTTTCAAAACATAAAGTACAGACATGACATGTCTATGTGGTGTTGACTCTGACTCTGATCAATGTCTTGGTTTCTTAAGTGTGGTGTTAAAGAGAGACTTCACACCCCAGCATAGCCGCCTCACTAACACACTCTAATGAAGGCCCTTTGGTTGTGTGTGTGTGTGTGTGTGTGTGTGTGTGTCTTTTCCTGTGTGTGTATATCTGTACGTATTTTCCTCTATGTGTGTGTATGTATTTCTGTGTGTATGTGTATGTGTATGTATTTTCCTGTATGAGTGTATATGTGTGTATATGTATGTATTTCTGTGTGTGTGTATGTGTGTGTTTTATTTGTGTGTGTGTGTGTGGGTATATAGCGGGCAGTCGCTCCAGCTCCCCAGGGAAGCTGCTGGGTCACAGTAGCTACGGCCGGCTGCCCCGGACCGGCCCCTCCTCCTCCACCACCACCAGCACCACCAGCACCACCACCACGCCCAGCGGCCAGCGCACCCGCATCCCCCGCAGCCAGGGCTGTAGCCGCGATCCCAGCCCCAACCGCATGGGCCTCGGTAAGCTCACGGGTCAAAGGTCACATGCTAAAGGTCGGGTCGAAATAACACAGGCATAGCGGTCACGCTATGTGCGTAAACTGCATACCCCTGCTCACTACCTGCTGTGTATACATTTATATATATTTATCCTGTTGATATCACTGAAAAACCCCTGCTCACTACCTTGTATACTTACCTGTATATATATATATATACACATACACCTATAATTCTGCACATATCTCAAACCTACTCTATAAGTTATTTTATACCTGTTTTTATACCTAGTAGACCGTTTTTACATCTTATTTAACCACTGTACATTATATATTACCATGCACTTTATGCTAACATTTGCACTCTGGTTAGATGCCAAATTATTTTTGCTGTACTGTGCTGTGCATGCAATGACAATACATTTGAATCTAATCTAATCTAATCTAAAATGTATGTCAAAAAGGATGCAATATTCATGCTAAAGTCATGATAAAGAACAGGTTAAGATGACGTGCTAAAGGTGATGTTTGATTATGATCAGGCTAACCGTCATGCTCGAGGTCATGCTAAACTGTGTTCTAAGGCTTAGCAACATGCTAACAGGCTCATTCTAGTCACATGCCCAGGGATGCCACTAGGAGGCCCTGACAGAAGAGCGAAGATCATGCAACAACAGCCTACGTTATATAATGTTTTACCTTTTATTTATAAAAAAAATCTGATGTTAAATGTATTTCAATTCGGGAAAAGGTTGTGTTCATGCAAAGTGTTATGTGGAGAACCGGGTCAACGGTCATGCTACGTGCTAGAAGTAATGCTGCACAATAGTTACATGCTACAGATAATGCTGATAGGGGTTCTGTTTAAGTTCATAGTAGAGACAGAAGTATGTCACTCAGTTTTTTTCACATGTTTTTCTTTGGGGAAGAACACATGTTTTGTAGATTAGATTAGATTAGATGACATTCTTATGTGATTAAAGTGTGTCACAGCAGTTATGCACACAGGAACTTGCCCCGTGCTATCTTTGTTTCCTGCAGGAGATAAACTTGTAACATGTTAGTGTGTTATGTGAGTTTATCTCGTGATTATCGTGAGTTTAAGACACACACACACACACACACACACACACACACACACACACACACACACACACACACACACACACACACACACACACACACACACACACACACACACACACACACACACACACACACACATTCTTCTGTTGGTTTTCCCTGATTTTTTTCCCTGGTTTTCAAGAGTTGTATCAAATAGAAAGGATGAATGAATACATTCATGAATGAGTGAATGAAAGAGTCACTTAATTTAAAGTGTAGTAATTAAAATGCATGTATTGTAAAATATGTAATATTTTATTGAGTGTATTGTTTACAACTTGCAACCTTGGAATTCCATCATGGCAATGTCCCGCCTTTCATCCCAGAACAACACACACCATAAACCATCCTGGAATAGGTTGACTGGCCAGTGCCAATCATCTCAATGACCGATCATCTCCCCATCTTGGCTAGTCTTTGATTTGGACAATCCGTCAGTGGTGCAGTGGAAAGGGCCATTGGCTTCTCTTGGATTACGATAACATGTTGTGTTTTTTATTGATTTGACGTGGTGAGGTTAGTTACAACAATCTGCCTTTTTTTAAATACAGATTTAGTCAATTGTTGAAAACACTTCAACAGGGAGTTCTTGTCCATGATATAAGTGTTTTGAATGAAACTAATAATTCCACATATGTAATAACAGATATGCATTAACCATTGTATGTTCAGCCCGCTCATAACCAGCTGTATGGCTCACCACCATCACCCTCCACTCTCTCTGTCTTTCTCCTGTCTGCGTGTCTCACCCTCACCCCCTCACCTCGCCCCCTTCACCTTGTCAGGCCTGTTAACCTTGACACCTTGTCCCCCTAACCTGTTGTCCTTCGACAGCCAGGCTGTGTTGTAAAGCTCTTGTTCCTGCTGCTTCCCCCTACCGTACGCTAGCCCGGAGCCGCATCCCCCGGCCCAGCATGTCTCAGGGCTGCAGCCGCAACACCAGCCGCGAAAGCAGCCGGGACACAAGCCCCGCTCGGGGCTTCACTACTCTGGGTGAGTACCGTCTGTCGAGAGCTTCCCCCCCCCCCGCCCCCCGTCTGGAGCCCAGGGGGGGGCGCTTGGCCTGAGCGGTCTGAGAATAATCCACACTTGGCCACACGTGGCTGCATGTGTCTTTCGGTCTCCTCCGTCTGCACTCGTCTGTGTTTGTGACCCTGACGTGTACCTATAGGCCAAGAGATAGTCTGTTGTCTCACCTGTGGTCTGATCACCCCCTTTACCTGTGTGGTTCCTCTTCTGTCCATGTCTATCTCCGTCTCTCTCTTTCTCTGTCGCTGCATGTACTAACTTGTTTGGGGAAAACTATTGTTTATGGTCATTAAAAAATGATTGTATCTTTTTTTGTTCATCTAAGTCAACGTTACGGAAGTGTGTGGATGAATGCAGTATTGCAGTGTACCATGTACCCATGATAAAACATTTTCCAAGAGACCACTTGAGAAAGAAAGAAAGAAACAACACAGCATTAAACATGTCTGTATGCATCAATATGACTACTTCCTGTATTAGTTAAGTAGCACAGGAAGTGATGTCGTATGTGGGAAAAGGCTTTTCTCTTTGTCACAGCTGACATAGATTAGATTAGATTGACTTTATAAATCACACTGTGGTACACATAGTTACTGTTCCTTAATTTGGGATGTGAACAGCTTGGTTCTGAAATGTCATTACATAATACATCTAAAAGACTTGACAGCATCTGTAACAGTACCTGTAATCATACTTGTAACAGGAGGCTACCTGTAACATGTTTCAGTACCTGTAACCTGAATGTTAGATGTACATGTCCCTTCAAACAGTAACTCTAACATGTAATAGTACATATAGTACAATAGTAACTTGTAACAGTACATATAACAGTACATGTCACTTGCAGCAGGACACGTAACTTATAACATTACATCTAACTTGTAACAGTACATGTCACTTCCACACAAACCTGTAATGTTCAACAGTACCTGTAATGTGTAACATTACATGTAACTTGTAACAGTAACCTGTAAATTGTAACTGTACATGTCATTTTTGTTACAGTACCTGTAACTTGTAAAAGTGTCACTTGTAACGGTACCTGTCACTTGTAACAGTACCTGTAATTGTATCAATGTAATTGCATTGACTGTATGTTGACAGTAGCATTGTATGTTGTACACACCAATAGCCCTACAGGTAACACGTATCAGTGCCCTTCACTTTTATCAGTACCGATATTGTCACCATTAACCCCTCCCCGGTCGGGGGCGACCCTCTTCCTACAGCCTCCCGACATCAGTCCCGCTCCACCAGTGCTCTGTCCACAGCAGACCCCCACAGCCAGTCAGGTGACCTGCATGCCCCAAAGTACCGTCCTACCCCCCTCCGCCACATCAACCTCTGTTCCCTAGTCCCAACCTCATAACCCACCCCAACCTCCTCCCTTTGATAAGCCCCTCCCACTCAGTGAGACATGGGGAGCCGTCTGCATGCACCCGAGCACGAGTCTGCGATGTCATGTGACGGAATAGAAAACTGTGATTCATTTTGTTTTGTATTTGGATGTTTTGTTTGGTTATTCTTTTTCGGCTTGAAAGGAGACAATAACATGTGCGTTTGACGTTGCCTTTTGAGGTTTTTTCATGTATATAATGTACTTTGTATATATTTATTATATTTGTTTAGCTGTGCAAAGAACTGTACCTGACTTGTGAAGTATTTAGTCACACACATTTTTTGGTTTTGTTGGTGTTGCTTGTGATTGTTGTTGGTGTTTTGTTTACTTTTAATTTCCCCCAACTCACCCTTCCACCTTGGTTCAGAGGAATGTGGGATTCTCAGTATGTTAGTTTTTACCTTTATACTTTGGCTCGGGCCTCATTGGTTATGTCATGTGTTTTGTTATGAATGCTTCCCGTTCAGGTGACTCGTCCGTTGGAACCTCTTTAAAATCTCCCATACACATTTCCTGTTGGTGTTCTTCTTCTGTGGTGGATGGCTTCCCTCTGTGTCCCTCTGGGACCTCCCAAGCTGTCCAGATGCCTCATTTTACAGCCTCGGTTTCCTTCCTCCATGTTTATCGCCTTGTTTCTTTCTGCCCCTCTGAGTATTCGGTGCTTGGAAATGTAGTGGATCTTCTTCTCCTCCCGTAACCTTTGTCACTGGACTGAAGAGTTCGCTTAACGAAGCGTCCCTCAAATTGCATTGTAGGACACAAGTTTTTATCAAGATAAGATAAGATAATAAAATAACACTTTATAAATCCCAGACCGGGAACAGGACAGAATAATTAAAAAAAGGATAAAAACTATAAGCTATGGTAACATGACGGGCGGTCGAGGTTGATGGAGGTAAGTTCCCTAGCGTGTATCCTAGCTTATCTTCTGTTTGTAAATACCGTCCCCCCCCCCCCCCCCCCCTCTCTGCTCCAGATCGCTACGGTCTGCTCCACCAGGCCAGGATCTCCGCCTCCGTCAACGCCATGCGGGTGCTGAACACGGGTACCGAGGTGGAGGCCGCCGTGGCGGACGCTCTGGTAGGTCACCTGGAAGCTCCTCCCCCTAATGGAGTGCTGTGATGTAATGGGTCTTAACGGGGTCATGTGAGATCTAGCGCTTCCTCTTATCACGTTTTACTAGCTTACTAGTGTCTTACTACTGAGATTGTCTAAGTAGATTGTTAGGTAGATATTGTTCTATGTTGTTGGCCAACTTATTGTACATTTACACTGGCTAAATTCTTGGAGACTTGTTAGGAATGAAATGCACTTTTGTCTTCTGGTGACGAGTTGTTCTCTTACCTTCCTTTTGTTGAAACACACTATTGTTGTAAGTTGCTTTGGATAAAAGTGTCTGCTAAATTAATGTAATGTAATGTACAACGTGAGGAGACTGAGGTCCTATTTACGCATTAGCGTATGTAATGCACTCTCACTGCACAAATGTGTGACTTATTGTAAACAACTAAAGTGTTTTTGGGACATAATCTAAATATAATTACCTATTACCTATGACTTGAGAATGGAGGCTTGACAAAGTGCCACCTTAGTTTTTTAACAAATAACCGTGTTTTTCGCCCAGAGACCTGCTATAGATCAGTTGAAACTGATGTCTAAATCAACCTTCTACTGTTTTAAGCTCAAACTGTTCAATCCTCGCGCCTTTTTAAAACCCTTTCCCCTTCCCTCTGTCTGTCGGTCTCCCCTGGTTGTCCTCCCTCCGCAGCTATTAGGAGACTCCAGGAACAAGGTAGTTGTCCAGATCCGTTTGTATATGTACATTACCCCCCCCCCTTCACTGTAGTCTCAGCTCTTCTTCTCAAACCAATCTCAAATGCCCTCTTCTGAACGTTTGTTCATTGTGTATCACACCTTGTCATAGTGTATTGTGTGTTTCATTGTGTATACTCTATGTTTTCTGTACATTTTGGCATGTTTTAGTTTGTGTGTCTTGTGTAAATTCAGCCGGATCCACTATTGTTACATTTGTATTTGCTAATTGTGCAGCTGTGGTTGTTACCCCTCTTTCATGTTACCAACTTTGGGATTACAAACCTCTGTGTCATGTGCATGGCTACTAGAGGATGGATGCTGTCTAGTATCGTAGATCACTAGTTCCAGCGCCTAATAGCTACACAGCTGCCAATTACCGTAACCGCAATAAAACACATGCTAAGCTCTACCATTCTTTAGCTTTGTCATAAGAAAAACGATGTGTTTCCACCACTGTGGAGTTTTGTCGTAATCTATATTCGCCCCCCCCCCCCCACAGAGAAAGCCCATGAGGCGTCGGTACGAGTCCCCGGGGATGTACTCTGATGACGACGCCAACAGCGACGCCTCCAGCGCCTGCTCGGAGCGCTCCTACGGATCCCGGAACGGCGGCATCCCCCACTACCTGCGTCAGACGGAGGACGTGGCCGAGGTCCTCAACCACTGCGCCAGCTCCAACTGGTCCGAGAGGAAGGAGGGCCTCCTGGGCCTTCAGAACCTCCTGAAGAGCCAGAGAATACTGAGGTGGGCGTGTGCTTATTTCACTTGGTGACTCCGTGAAGTGTCTCGGTGTTCCCTGTCCCTGCTTCAGCAAACATCGTAACTCAGGGGGGAACGTTGTGCTCGTTTCAGGCCAATGGGCTCTGACCAACTTTTGAAAAGGGCTCAATTTATAGACATGTTTACGTTTAATATTCTTACTTCAACCCAAGATTTGTAATGATCAGTTTGAATGTTTGAATGTGTGCAGCCGGGTAGAGCTGAAGAGGCTTTGTGAGATCTTCACCAGGATGTTTGCCGATCCTCACAGCAAGGTAGGACACAAAGTGTTGATAAAACGCTGATAAATCTGCTAATCCGTTACTGTGTTTTACTTGATCTGTGCTCACGATAAGCACCATATCCGCTGTGCTCTAACCACAATGCATGAAACTGAAACTAACTGTGTTTCTCTCTTAACCGTGGGTTGCCATGGTGTGCCATGACCTGAACCACAGAGGGTAAGTGTGTGTGTGTGTGTGTGTGTGTGTGTGTGTGTGTGTGTGTGTGTGTGTGTTTGTGTGTACCACAGCACTACTACACTCCTGCAGTCAGCTGTACCGTTGTAGGACCACGCTGACCCGGCCATGTGTCCCCAGGTGTTCAGCATGTTCCTGGAGACCCTGGTGGACTTTGTCACGGTGCACAGGGAGGACCTGCAGGACTGGCTGTTTGTCCTGCTCACCCAACTGCTGAAGAAGATGGGGGCTGATCTGCTGGGCTCCGTCCAGGCCAAGGTCCAGAAGGCTCTGGACATCACCAGGTCAGGCCGTACACGCCAGTCCATTCCTCGCTTATTTTCTTAATGTATTCTTATATTTTATTATTGTTCTGCATGTTATTTGCAGTCACCAATTTCCCCTATTCTCATTCCCTTATTTAATAGTGAGTACTATTAGGTATTATTATCATTATTATTAGATATGAGTGGAATGGGATTAGAGATTTGAATGGGATTTGTTGTGGATGATTTATTGAACAGCAATACATTCTTTCCCAGATCATTTTCTTCAGGGTTAAACCATTCAACGTGACGGTATTTCAATGTGACACGCTGTTCCTCTCTCCTTGTGTCCTTTAGGGATTCCTTCCCGTTCGATCAACAGTTCAACATCCTGATGAGGTTCATCGTGGACCAAACTCAGACTCCTAACCTGAAGGTCAGACTCTCTAACCTCTAATCTAATGTTACACTCTAATCTCTAATGTTCACCAATTTTTATTACTTAATGCTCTCATATTTACATATAGTATATAATATATATAATATACCTGCTGTTCCCTGCTCTATTTGCCTATTTAGCTTTGAACTTCTTGAAGTATTTATATAATTTGTTTTCCGGTTTGCCAAGTAAGTTAGTTGTAGTGGCTAGGCCTGAGCAAGGCACCCTCACCTATTGCAGCTCCTGAGGTTCATCTGGATTCTCTGTAAAAGTCAATATAAGTCACTTGAAATGGATGAAAGCCTCTGCTAAATGAATAAATATAGCCAATAGCGATAAGCACAGTCAGTGCTTTCTGCCCAACATTCAACGTAAACCGTGTAGGCCCGACGCCATCGGGACCGAGAGGTGGTTTGTTGAGCCGGTCGTCGCTCTGTTTGTCAGGTCAAGGTGGCCATCCTGAAGTACATCGAGACCCTGGCGCGTCAGATGGACCCCGGAGACTTCGTCAACTCCAGCGAGACGCGACTGGCGGTGTCCCGCATCATCACCTGGACCACGGAACCCAAGAGCTCCGACGTCCGGAAGGTAGGAGGAGCCACTGGCAGGTCGTACACCACCCTCCACCCCCACCTGTAGGGGGAGATGACACACCATCCACATGAGTTTTGACTTTAACACACAATATCCATATATATATATATATATGGATCATTTCATTATAATGACAAGTATAGGGGAATTTAAGGTATTATTTCAGACAAAATTTCTGATGATAATTAATAATCAATTAATTTCATTTTAGACAAGATCTTGGTTTTGCGATCATGTCCTCTTCACAGTAGTTATCAACACTAAGCCCACCTCCTTCCACTCCACCAGTGTCTGCTTGATTGATTCATGTTCGCATGTTCAATGGAACGCTTACTCCCCATTCCCTCCCGCAGTATGAAATTCTGAAACACAATATTATAAAAAATACTATACACAATAAAAAATGAACATAAAAGTGACTGAAGGATGATATGTACATGTGTAGAATTGTGCAAAGAGCATTTAAAGCATTTTAAAGTGCCATTAGTGCAGCAGCACAATGGCTACAGTGCAGTGCAGTGTAGAACAGTGCAGTAACTGTAATGAGTCCAGAAAGTCCAGCAAAGTATGATCGTGTAATGTTAATGACAATGTTATGATTGTGACAGCACTCCTAGCGGGTCAGTAGGCGCACTGCCTGTGGATAAAAACGATGGTAACCTGATGACCTAATTCAACAGCATCCCTTTGCATTAACTTAAGTTATTTTGAAATGCTATACTACCACACTATTTATCAGTGATGAAATCAACTCAAATTGTAAGATTGTTCCTTCCATTGTGATTTAGTGAAAAAATAAGAGAAACAGGTTTAATGTCTAATTTATCCTTCCATTGAAAATGAACCGTGTTACCCTCTTTCATACCTCCCAGAGTTTATAATAATTCTGTGGAACGCAGTGTTTGTTTAGGGGCAGTTGTAAACTTTGATAATAGGCTGCATGTGGCGTGGCCTTGGCGAGCCTCATCCATTATCTTCCTCCATGTCTGAAAGACGTCCTATGTTCTCTCCCTCTGTCCAGCCTCTGTTTGTTTTTCCACCACTGTCCTCTTTAAGTGTTCTCATTTCAAAACAGGGCCTGACCTTTCCAGGGTCGTTCACAACTGAAGCTTAGTGTTGTGGTTGTGGAGTTTTACGACAATGTTGACCTACAAAGATTTATGGTGACTCATTGGTAAAAATTGCGGCGGTGGGAGGACTTGAAAGGCTAGCGGTTAACCCCCGTCTCGCCTTGCCCATGTGCCCCAGACCCTGCATAGCTGGGTGAGCGAGGAGCTGGCTGGCAGGGCCGGCACGGTGCCCTCACTGTCCACCGAGGGCAGCCGGCAAGAGAGGTGTAAGCAGGTAGAGCCCCCGCCCCTCCTCCTCCTCCTCCACAGTAACCAATGAGCACATGCCAAGCATGCAAACGCCCCGCCCTACCTCCCACCACCCACCGCCCCGCCCCTCACCCAAGCCTGTCCAGTTCCTACTATCTTATATGCAGTATATCTGGAGAGTGGCATTCTGTGTGTGGCATCTCCATCTTTCTGCACCGTTCTTCTTCCCTCCTTGTCCGTACAGCCTTGATATATCAATCTACTATGCTTTGCCAACTCACCCTTGACTAAAAATAACAATTTAGCCTTGCCAACTCACAACTAAGTAACAACGAAAATGGATAAGAACAGGTCCAACCATAATTCCACCTCACCAAGGGTATGTTTTGTTTTTGTTTTTGTGAATGGAGAAGGAAGCAGTCAGATGTCATTGGGTAAAAGATTGACATGAATCCTGAAGTTAATGTTTCTGTTTCAGTTAAAGAGTTCTGTGGACCTATTACACCCGGTCATTGACCTGCATGTAGGATATATGCATACATAGCTGTCAGATGGGTATGTCAGTCGCTTGGGACATCAAATGCATGGGAAGGCAGTAGCTCAGTCTGTTGGGATTTGATTGGGAACCAGAGGGTTTTTATTCTATTTTTTATTCTATTTTTATCTATTTTTATCTATTTTTATTTTATAACTGCTGTCTGTCGTCGGGTATTGCACACAAGAATTTCACATCACTGCTTTATACTAAACTGTAAACTGTGAAGTGACAATAAACTTGACTTGACTTGACTTGACTTGAGAGGGTTGCCAGTTCAAGTCCCCGAAAAAAACCCCGCCAGTTCACTGCCAAGGTGCTCTTGAGCAAGGCACCAGACCCCTACACTGCTCCCCGGGAGCTGTATGTACATTAGCTGCCCACTGTTCCTAATACTAGGGTAGGTGTGATGCAGAGAAACACATTTCACTGTGTGTGTGATCGCATGTGATGTATCTGACCAAAAAAGAGGATTCAATCCTGCAGATTTAGATTTTGTATTGTATTATTGTTAAAGACATGGTTGTGTTCATGTTTTGGGCGGCCATGCTAAACCAGTGAAAAAGTATTTATTTGATTGTGTTTCATTTGCATGTATCAATGTTCTTACAAAACACAGCCTGCATCTTCTAATCCTCACTCGTCCTAACAAGATGTTTCTCCGTTCTGTATTCTGTGTTCTGTGTGCTGTTCTCTCTAACAGGTTCAAATGATGCTTGCCGTGTTTCTTGATGTATTTTGAGCTTTTCCAACCTGGTTCTCTACTTGTTGCTCCTGCATATTAGAAATATACATTTGTAATTTTCTTAAAAAATGTACATCTCAAAAAAAGTGGTTATTTAGAATATTTATAACAATGTAACGTCAGTCTTTCCCATTTGAATCTGAATGCATAGCAGACACACTATGCAAAACTATGCCCCCCTCTATGACACTGATCCCCCAGGTGGTCCTAATCTCTCTCTCTGTTCCCCCAGGTGGTCCTAATCTCTCTCTCTGTTCCCCCAGGTGGTCCTGATCTCTCTCTCTGTTCCCCCAGGTGGTCCTGATCTCTCTCTCTGTTCCCCAGGTGGTCCTGATCTCTCTCTGATCCCCCAGATGGTCCTGATCTCTCTCTCTGTTCCCCCAGGTGATCCTGATCTCTATCTGTTCCCCCCATGTGGTCTTGATCTCTGTCTGATCCCCCCAGGTGGCCCTGATCTCTCTCTGATCCCCCCAGGTGGTCCTGATCGCTGTCTGATCCCCCCAGGTGGTCCTAATCTCTGTATGTTACCACCTGCTGGTGGCCCAGGTGGCCCTGATCTCTCTCTGATCCCCCCAGGTGGCCCTGATCTCTCTCTGATCCCCCCAGGTGGCCCTGATCTCTCTCTGATCCCCCAGGTGGCCCTGAGCTCTCTCTGATCCCCCCAGGTGGCCCTGTTCTCTCTCTGATCCCCCAAGGTGGTCCTGATCTCTGTCTGATCCCCCCAGGTGGTCCTGATCTCTGTCTGATCCACCCAGGTGGTCCTGATCTCCTGATCTCTGTCTGTTCCCCCCAGGTGGTCCTGATCTCTGTCTGATCCCCCCAGGTGGTCCTGATCTCTGTCTGATCCCCCCAGGTGGTCCTGATCTCTGTCTGTTCCCCCAGGTGGTCCTGATCTCTGTCTGTTCCCCCAGGTGGTCCTGATCTCTGTCTGTTCCCCCAGGTGGTCCTGATCTCTGTCTGTTCCCCCCAGGTGGTCCTGATCTCTGTCTGTTCCCCCAGGTGGTCCTGATCTCTGTCTGTTCCCCCCTGCAGGCGGCCCAGGTGGTCCTGATCTCCCTGTTCGAGCTCAACACCCCGGAGTTCACCATGCTGCTGGGAGCGCTGCCCAAGACCTTCCAGGACGGAGCCACGAAGCTGCTGCACAACCACCTAAAGAACTCCAGCAACACCGGCAGCAGTGTGGTGGGCGGGACTAAGCTTGACCTTTAACCTTTAGTCTGGGTTATTTTATCATTGGTCTCATAGCGAGTGTGTATTGTACCTTGGTGGTATATTGAACCTCCTTGAACCTCCCTGATCGTAGCTCACAGCATAGCTCTCCACAGGGGCAGCCTCTTATTTATAGCATCTGGAAACCAAGCTAGCCTTTTAGCTAACCCTTTATTCTTTTTTGCATTTTGTTCCTGAGTGTCAGAACCACTAGAAGATTCTCTGAATATATCCCACTTCATTCACAAAACACAAACATTATTATTTAAATAATACTAATATTAATTCATACCTATCTGTTACTGAACTGTAGAGCGTCTTTGTTCATTGGTTCCCATTGGTTGTCACTCAGGGCTCTCCGAGCAACACCATTGGCCGGACACAACCGCGCCACACCCCCAGCAGGACCAGCCCCCTCACATCCCCCACCAACTGTTCCCATGGCGGCCTATCACCAAGGTAACTACCTCAGATGTCCTGCCAACTGTCCCCTGTGGCCATGACCTTCTGACCTGTCCTCAAATGGACAACATAGTGCTGTCACTGGTGACCTATTGGTTAATTTACTATGGAAAAAGAATCATTGTAGTTTACAAAAGGCGTCTGAAATAATAAGGTCCATTCCAGGTGATACTACATGATACTACAACTCCCATGAGCACTGTGTGCTTATTCCATTGGCCAATCCACGGCTCTCGTGTGTTGCCTCCTCAGTCAACTGCTGGCAGTATACCACCTAATGTTAACTAGTTAACAGTTAACAGTTAACCACTTCACATTTACTAGTTAACAGTTAACCATCGGAAATTAACTAGTTAACAGTTAACCACCTGAAATTAACTAGTCAACAGTTAACCACCTTACATTACTAGTTAACCACCTAGCGTTAACTAGTTAACAGTTAACCACCTCACGTTAACTAGTTAACAGTTAACAGTTAATAGTAAAACACATCACGTTAACTAGTTAACGGTTAACCACCTGATGTCAACTAGTTAACAGTTAACCATCTCTCGTTAACCAGCAAGAAATACAATGTGGCGGCATATTGTGTGACAAGACCAGGCAACACGACAACAAAAAAGAGAAATAAGAATGAGACCAAGAGAGAAATAACTAACAAAGTCAGGAACAGGTTGTTCCGGGGAAGTGGAGGTCAGGTCATGAGTGACAAGGTTTATGATCTGACGAAAAACCCTGATGTTCTCAGAAGAGTCATGTAAAACATTAGCTTGAAAAAAGGAGAAACGGTGAACCGTAGTGGTTGTTTTACAATGTTCGACCATTACTATGAAAGTTGGATTTGTAAACGGGGGATAGTGACGGGCTAGGAGGTTCACACGCCGTCACTTTGGGACTCAACACTCGGCATGTACACCAATGTAGTAAAGGTGTGACATCACAAATATTAAGCAAGGTTAGCGTTAAAGATGGGTTAGCCCCTGAGCTCACTGGCCTGCATGTCTGCTTGACTCCGTGGGAGTTTTCTGCTGTGTTTCTGATGCTTTGCTCTCAGTAAACGGCTGATTCCTCACACACCTTTCTTTTCTCTCGTCTTTTCTCTCCTCCCCCTCCTCCTCCACCTCCTCCTCCTCCTCCTCCACCTCCTCCTCCTCCTCCTCTACCTCCTCCTCCTCCTCCTCCTCCTCCTCCTCTACCTCCTCCTCCTCCTCCTCTACCTCCTCCTCCTCCTCCTCCTCCTCTCCTGCATTCATCTTCTCTTCTCATTCTTCCCCTTTCATTTTCTCCTCCTTCCTTGGTACGTCTGTTGTCCCTCCCTCTCCGTCTGCCTCCCTCCCTCCCTCCCTCCCTCCCTCCCTCCCCCTCCCTCCCTCCCTCCCTCCCTCCCGTCTCCCTCCCTCCCTCCCTCCCTCCCTCCGTCTCCCTCCCTCCCTCCCTCTCCGTCTCCCTCCCCCATCAGTCGGTTGTGGGGTTGTGGTGTCGACGTCCTTTCAAAGCCCACCCCCCCCGCCCCACCGTTTCCTCCTCTTCCTCAGCCGCAGTCCAACCCCGCCCCTTCCTCCCACAGGGTGCTGCGCAGAGCCTACTCTCCCAGGTAACTCGGAGGGCGTGGTGGGGGGGGTCATAGGTCACAGCCTTCCTGGATATAGACCACCCCCCTTTTTATGTAAAGCCAAAATATGTAATCACTTTGAATCTCCTCACAACCTCAACCAAAACAACTACGACTATAACAACGACCAAAGCAAATCGAACAAATAAAATACTTAAAATGACATAAGGAGACTAAATGATACTGGAGTACGCATCTATTTGATCTTATGCTGTGGTGTTTCAAAGTTATTATTGTTTCAGTCAACTAAATATCAAAATGACTGTGTGTGTCTGTCATGTATGTGTGTCTGTCATTTGTGTGTCTGTCCTGTGTATGTGTCTGTCATGTGTGTGTGTCTGTCATGTGTGTGTGTCTGACATGTGTGTGTGTGTGTCATGTGTGTCTGTCATGTGTGTGTGTCTGTCCTGTATGTCTGTCTGTCCTGTGTGTGTGTGTGTGTGTCTGTCATGCATGTGTGTCTGTCCTGTGTGTGTGTGTCTGTCCTGTGTGTGTGTGTGTCTGTCCTGTGTGTGTGTGTGTCTGTCCTGTGTGTGTGTGTAGCATGATGGAGTGTGACACGGAGAACATGAACTCAGAGGAGATCTACAGCTCGTTGCGCGGTGTGACCGAAGCCATCCAGAGCTTCAGCTACCGTAGCCAGGAGGACCTGAATGAGGCCACCCGGCGGGACGGCAAGCGGGACGACGGGGTGAGTAACCCACTGCTGTCCAACACTAGTCGATTTCCATCACCATAGTTCGATTCGCATTTTGAAGTATTGTATTAGAAAATGTTGATGGAAACGGCCAAATTTCGAATCAACTTCCTCTGATTCGCATAAAAGTTGATACGCTCGCTTGAGCGTGTCTTTTTGACTGATTTGAATCAAGTTCATTCGCAAAAGCAGAGATGGGAACAACTTTGCCGAATCAATTCTGACGTAGCGAACTTTGAACTCACGTGACTTACGCTGTCGGCTTCTTCTCAAGCATCCGTATGACCTGAAAACATGGCTTATCTCACTGCCAAATATCCGTCATCGCTGACGTAGTTTGTTTGGTCCAACTAGTTGATGGAAACACAACTAATTCGCATTTCCTTTTTTTTGTTTTGTGCGAACTTCCAAAAGTTTACTTGGAATTTGCTTTGACTGAAACCCAGCTATTTCCAGAATCAGAATCGCCTTTTATTGTGATCAAACAAGTCAATTGTGTAGCAATCCTCATGGTCACTCTTAACACAAAACAGCAGTTAAAACATATAAATGATTTAAACAAAAACAAAACAAAACAAAACAAACCGATTTAAAATGACAGAATATGAGTTAAGTTGTGTATAACCATATTGCAGTTGAGAAGGATGAAAGTTAATCCTTTGGGATTTGATTGGTCGGTGTGAAGAGTGGGAATTAAACCCTTAACCCTGGCAGTTTGAATGCTTGGCTCTACCAATTGAGCTACACAGGACCACAGGAGGAGGAAGTAAAAGTATGTAATGTCAAATTATGATATTAAATATACTTATTGAAAAACGTTCTATCCCCGGGTTTTTGCTTTGACATGTTCTCCCTTCTCTCCTCTCCTTCTGTCCTCTCCTCCTCTCCTACTCTGCTCCTCTCCTCCTCTTCTCCTCTCTTCCTCTACTCCTCTTCTCCTCTCCTCTCCTCTCCTCCTCTGCTCCTCTTCTCCTCTCCTCCTCTCCTCTCCTCCTCTGCTCCTCTGCTCCTCTCCTCCTCTCCTCCTCTGCTCCTCTGCTCATCTCCTCCTCTCCTATTCTGCTCCTCTGCTCCTCTCTTCTCCTCTCCTCTTCTCCCTGCCTTCCACTTCCCACCCTCCACTCCATGTCTCCTCATCCCATGTCTCCTCACCCCTATCCAACATGTTTCTCCCTTCCATCCGGGCAGGCGGGGAGGGAAG
>CM051015.1:14133191-14163191 GCA_027704905.1 Muraenolepis orangiensis | reverse complement strand
GTTGTTCTCTGGTCATGAAGCACCATTTTTCTAGGGCTGTTGTTCCAACTGCTGTTCTCTGGTCATGTAGCACCAGTTCTCTAGGGCTGTTGTTCCAATTGTTGTTCTCTGGTCATGTAGTACCAGTTCTCTAGGGCTGTTGTTCTCTGGTCATGTAGCAGCAGTTCTCTAGGGCTGTTGTTCCAACTGTTGTTCTCTGGTCATGTAGCAGCAGGTCTCTGTGGTCAGTGTGTGAGTGTGTTTCTTGTGTTGTTTTCAGATGAAGCTGTTGAACCTGTACATCAAGCGAGCCCAGACCACCAACAGTAACAGTAGTAGCTCCTCCGACGTCTCCTCTCACAGCTAATGGAGGACGCCTCCCCCATCCTCCTGCTGCCGGCTACCCTCTCCTCTGCTCCTCTTCCTCACTCCGGGATGTCGACGTGCCTCTCTCTCTCAGTCCCACAACCACGCCTCTCTCTCTCTCTCTCTCTCTCTCTCTCTCTCTCTCTCTCTCTCTCTCTTTTAAAAACTGTTTATTTTTGTTTTATTTACATTGTAACTGAAGTTCCCTTGACCAATTTGGTTTTTGTGAACCTGCATGTCACCACCTGTCCCCGTCCGGGGCCGGTTCTAACATGTTCTGAATGTAGTTGAGGTTGTTTTAAACGGTGGGAGGAAGGGGGGGGGAGGGGGGGGCTGAAACACTCACACACGCTCCTCAGCTGAACTGTTGTGGTTGTTGTTTGGCTCGGTGGACGATGAGGACCCGGGAGGCTGAGGTCAGGTGGTGGATGTTAGAGGGACACACACCGGGTCGGAGCGGAGGAATCCCTCAACCCGCCGGTTTAGGATTGAGAATAAGAGTCTTACAGATCGAAAGTGTCTGCTTTTTGAGGTCTTAAAATCTCTTTTTGGGAGTCCAATGGAAAACCAAATATTGCAAATTTGAAAGGTAAAACAATATTTAAAATTTAAAAAATGTATTTTGTTGTAAGGGACCCAATGTTTTCCTCTTTTAGGTTTGTCGATCACTTTACAATTTGTTTGATCCCCTTTAAAGCAAAAATAATAATCTAAATCAAAAATGCAACAACACATTCCAGGTGTTTTCCTTCCTTCCGACAATCTAAGAACAAAAACACCTGTTCAATACTAACTTCCTAGCTGAGGCTGTTTCAAACCACAATCCTCAGCAAAGGATTTTTCAATTTCAAGTCACAAATCCAAAAAACTGGATTTCCGCGATAGCTAAAGCTATGTGTTTTCGGGTCAAGACGTGGAGGGAACCAAAATGATCCAGGTGCCCATCCAGCTTCCACCAAGTAACTGACGTTGGCCCCCCCGGTGTTGGGTGGTGTCCGATCACTTGTGGTGAGGATGATGAGGATGCTGCTGCAAAGTAAAAAGAACATTGGCTGACCTCCTCGGTCCGAGGAAGTGAAGAGTCCTTCTCTTTGTAAATACTTTGAATGTTCTTTTTCCGCCAATGCCTGTCCAGGGTGAGCCATCCCAGACATGTCAAAAGCCTTATTCATTATACACACACACACACACACACACACACACACACACACACACACACACACACACACACACACACACACACACACACACACACACACACACACACACACACACACACACACACACACATACAACACACACCCTGGCACATGTATGGCACTCTCTCTGTATGTGAGTGTGAGTTCAAATAGGGAACTGAATACCGGCTGGTGTTTGTGGCTGATTGTTTGACTAAAACACAGTATTATTTATTAGTTAGTCCATAAGGTTTCTCTGCTCTCCATCCAAAACAACACAGCAAGTCAGCCCGATGTGTTTGTACATACACTTTTTGTAACACTGCTTCGCAAAAAACCTTCCATGATGTAATAAGAAGACAAACAAAAAAGTGTCTGGCTATTTAAATGTTGTTTTTTTGCACACTCACTTGCAAGCTTGCATGGTATTAAGCCACCCCCTTTTAAAACCTGCTGTGGTGATTGGCCCCCCGGGGGACTCATCTGCTGTAGAAGTGCACTTGTGACCACATGGATTAAGTCATTCCTGGTTTTCTTTCAGTAGGGAAGGGATCATGATGCTCATAGAGGTAGTGATAAGTTGCCCCCCCTTAGGCCAGCTGTGACCAATAAACTACACTTCCCCCGTCCCCCTGTTTTGTACTGCAGGTCACAATGCAAACATGCACTATCGGGGCTGGGTGTTGGGGAAAATGGATAAGCAACGGTACAAGAGTTTGAGAGTCATGTTATTAAAACATAACGTTGGATTGGAGTTCCATACAATGTCCTTTTTATTTTTTTATTTTTCGTTCTGTAATTGATGTACTGTAGTAGTTGTCAGTCTTATCACAGCCCCTGTGAGTAAAGGTTACGTTTGTACTGATGACCCGACCCGACGAGTACGAAACACAAAACATTTTTTTATTTTTTTTTATTCTTTCAGCTAGAGCTAACGTCCGTGACAATCGTGTACTGCTTTGTAAAAGGAGGGTTATGTTGTGCTGTACACTTTAAAGTGAGAGTGGAGGAATTCAGAAAAGTAATCCTCAGGTATTTTTTTTATTATTTATTTATCATTCCGCTAACTGACCCTTTTTGTCTATGTTATTTTAAAACCTGGAGGCTAATACTTCAATCAATGACTTAATGTACAAACCCGATTCACTAGCTGTGACACTAAATGGAGGCCGCCAAGTGAAACAAGGGGGAAAAGGCGTTGTTGATGTTTTCTTGCCAAGTTGGTATTTAATTTGAAGCATCACTGACTGATACGGTTGTTGAAAGACTTGTTGTCTGCCATACCCAGTCCTGGATAGGTAGACTTAGGGGGGTTTATTTGTCGACACAGTTTTCCCTTCACTAGATTGTTTGCTTGTCTGTCTGTCTGAAGGAATGGCAGCCAGTGGTGTGGTTGTCCCCTGCCTCAGGGTGGGGTCAAGGAACACACAAAGGAACCCCAGCACCTTGCAGATCTACTGTTCACACATCCCTGTATTAACAACTAAAAGATGGTATTCCTTACAAACTGCTCACTATGCATGTTAAGAGTTGTCCTTTTTATGTTATATCTCTATTTATACTTTATTTGTTTAATTTTATTTTTAATCTATTTTATTTTTTTGTTTTTATTGTTCATGACCAACTGTACAGAAGGATTTTGTTCAATTTCAACCTGCGATAGATTTGCAACCATGTAAAAACATTTTGCTCTAGAATTAAACTGACCTAAGAAATTCAACTGTTGTTTTCCCCCTGAATGGTCCTATAAAGGCAGGCTATGGGTCCTATAAAGGCAGGCTATGGGTCCTATAAAGGCAGGCTATGGGTCCTATAAAGGCAGGCTATGGGTCTTATAAAGGCAGGCTATGGGTCCTATAAAGGCAGGCTATGGGTCTTATAAAGGCAGGCTATGGGTCCTATAAAGGCAGGCTATGGGTCTTATAAAGGCAGGCTATGGGTCTTATAAAGGCAGGCAATGGGTCCTATAAAGCCAGGCTATGGGTCCTATAAAGGCAGGCTATGGGTCTTATAAAGGCAGGCTATGGGTCCTATAAAGGCAGGCTATGGGTCCTATAAAGGCAGGCTATGGGTCTCATAAAGGCAGGCTATGGGTCTTATAAAGGCAGGCTATGGGTCCTATAAAGGCAGGCTATGGGCCTTATACAGGCAGGCTATGAGTCTTATAAAGGCAATGTTATGTGCAAGAATCTCAAAATAGCACGTAGTTATTAAAACGCTCACAATACACACTTATTCATTCAAATCAAACATATAAATGATATATCTAATGATGCTATGTGGCTTAATAACTCCATATTTCTGTGTGGAGCTGATGAATGGCCTTGTTGCAGAGTATGATTTTGGGCCGTCGGTCTGCACAGAGAACAGTTGAAACATTAACCTGAGAGGACCCTTCGGGTGTCCGACATGCAGCCTGAGTACACACGGCTGGGGGAGCATTACGTGGCCTACGGCCCACCCTTTTTGTTCACTTGTATTTTGTTTTTTTAATGTGCATCTTCAATCGGTGGGTCATTCAAGCGGTCTCCCCCGTTTTCCAAGCCTCCCTATTTTTTTCATACAATATACAATGAACTGGAGGTGTAAGCCTATCTTTACTGCCGCTCTCCGCCATGTCAACACGTGTGGTTGTCCGCGCCCCCCCGCCCGGACCCCTCCCCGCCTTTCAAAGGTCACCCAAGGTAAGCGAATGCTCGAGTGACATCACGGCCCGCTACATATATATATATACTGGTGGGAGACGTTTGCCAGCACAACCGTCGGTCGTGCTTTCTCAGAGGGATCGGACCGGTCCTCGCAGGACGCTCTGGAGGAGATGCTGTTCTGCCCCCCGCAGCCCGACTCTTACCGCCAGCACTCAGCCGCTTACATCCGGTAAGACGCTTCAGCTGCTGCCTCGACTGGGGGCTCATGTTTTGAATTTTGAATTTGCAAAAATATTTAAAAGCATTTCAATTGCCAGTAGTGCAGCATCATCATGAATACAGTGCAGAACAGTGCAGTTACTGTGAGGAGTCCCGAAAGTCCAGCAAAGTATGATAGTGTAATGTTTATGACAATGTTATGAAAGTGGCAGCACTCCTAACAGTTCAGTAGGTCACTGCCTGTGGATAAAAACTATCCTTAAACCTGGTAGTCCTTGTACGGAGGCTGCTCAACCGGCGACCGGACGGTAAGGGGGAGAAGAGATGGTGCCCAGGGTGGGTGAGAGGGTGTAATAAAACATAGGCCACCTCGGTAACATACTCGCTCAAATGACACTAGAACTAGAGAAGCAAAAACATGACTTGCAGACAAGCCCCTGTAGGCTACTTCCTTGGTTGAAACTAAATAAAGAGGCTTGGAGGATGGAGCGAGGAGGTAGGGTTAGGAGGTTCATCACCTCACTCCTGTGCCCCTGCTCCCCGTCCCTGCCGGCAGAGAGGCGTTGGCGCCCTTCCTGAAGCATGAGGCACGCCACGCGGAGGAACACGCCTCCAAGAGGAACCCCTTCCAGTATGTCCTGTGCGCCGCCACCTCTCCGGCCGCCAAGCAGCAGGAAGAGACTCTGACCTACCTGAACCAAGGTAAGGCTCCCAGGTGATTTAGCTTGTGGTACGTGGCGATTGAGATCGCCACTAATTGGAACCAATCAGAGTAATTTCATAACCCTTCTTAATGCTGTCCTATGAGACCCTTTTTTCACCCTTATTTACGCAGGGCGTCGCTCATATGACTATGAATATGGGTAGGCTCCTTTGATGTAGCGGGGCACCTGGTCCGTGGTCCACATGGGTTCTCTTCTCTAGGGGGTCATCGGTACCCTGGTACATCCAAACCCACGATTATTGTTATTATGAGTGACCCCTGTGTTTGTTAGTCCTTCTGAAGATGCCTCTGTAAAGGTTCCGTTAACGTGTTGGTGTGGAAGCTCATGCTGTTCAAATGGGGGACTACTGCCACAGTCCCACCAGCTCGTCTCATGAGGAGACGGGACTTCTGTTTTCTCTTTGGACCATTGGAGTCTCCGTCCACGATGAGCTTCACCGTTCATTGGACTGCATCTCATTTTTGGTCTTCTCATCTTGTATTCCCTCCTTCGTTATGATTTCATTTCTTCACACCCTTCTTCTGCTTCTCTAAACCACTGGATCTCAATAAGGGACTTGTTTTGTGTCTGTATTTTGACATCAACTGATCATTTTTAGTGTAAAATGTATTTGATACATTAAATGGTTGTTATTGATTGAACATTTGAGTACAGTTTCAACGCGTTTACATACATGTAGTCCTAAGAATTAACAGGCATTAATCATTGCCTGGTGATCTTGTAGTACTAGTAGTAGAATGTATTGCATGTCAGGCATTATACACAGTGGACACTTTGAAAGGCTTTTCAGGGACTGACCTAGATATTTAGATCTGACACAAAACACCAAGGAAAGAAAGGGTTATCATTTGACTCTAACCAAACTGCCCTCCTTTTTCTGAATTCAATTTTAATCAGGTTTTTTTTTTTAATGTTTTAAAATGTAGGTCAGTCCTACGAAATCCGTATGCTTAACAGAAAACTAGGGGAGTATACACATATAAGCAGCAAATATGTAAAGGTAGGTTAAAGTTATTGTGTATTTATTCTTTTTTTATGTCACTTCTTCCTTTTTCTCTCTTTTCTATTTGTCTTCCTGTGTCTTATTTCCTGTTTTGTGACAGGTCCCCTCTTCCTTTCACTTTTTGGTTGGGCTCTTCTGAGGCCTTGGTGTTTGCCACCCACACCCACCCACACACACACACACTCACTCACTCACTCACTCACTCACTCACTCACTCACTCACTCACTCTCAAACACACACTCACTCACACTTACACACACACATATCATTACATACTGTATATGCTTTTGTCATTTCCTGTCATTGTTTATCTTCATTCCCTTTCCTTCGTCTGTAGGCCTTCTCTACTCTACTAAATGCCTCTTGTGGCTTATTGCTCAAGAGGTGAACCTCTCCTGACCCAGTAGACAGGAACTTTTGCTTGTTCTAGCAATGTGACATATGTTGTTTTCCATTTGAGTAACATTGAGTAATAGGGGTGGTATTGTATGAAAATATTCAAATGTTCTTGTTCATAATCATACGTTTATTGACTGAAACACTTGTATGGAGGGATTTTTATATATACCTCTATATAAGTCGAGGCTAACAGTGTAAATTCAGTCTTGTGTGACCGTGTGTGTGTATATACAGGAGAGGCCTTTGTTGTCAAGCTGTGGCAAGTAGCTGTGGCGTTGTAGCTCAGCCTAGTGACCAAAGGATGGAGCAGGCGCTCATTCTATTAGTGGCTTGTGTCCCAGTTAAGGTTGAAATTTAATACTGAGGGCACGACAAAGCTATACTGCCATTGAGTTTGCTTGCTTTTTAGGTAAATAACGTTGAGTGGAAAATAGTTTAACTAAAGTTATAAAATGTTTTTACTTTAAGTGAACAGCCCTAACCCCGACCGGCTGTATTAATCGGAAAAGATTAGCCAGAATCTATCTGAATTCCATCAGTGTCACTATCGTCTTTTGCCTTGTGTGGTGTCCATCAGTCGTCCTGGACCAATTTCCACACAAGCGAGTACAGACATATGTACAAAATAAGTTGTGTATTAAGGCATCAACTTTTGTTTTTTCACATACCGGTACACTCATTTGTGTATTTAAATGTTTGCGAATGTACAGTTAATTCACAGGCCATTGCAGTGGTATTGTACCTATGTAATATGTCAGTGTTTATAGTGATATATATCATATTAGATTAGATTAAAATATATAGTGATATATACCATATATAGTGATAGATAACATATTTATAGAGAAATATAACAAACCCAAGGTACAATATTGGGGGGGGGGGGCGAACAAACAATGAGGTAATGGTTAACTGGTCTGTGAGGCTCCTGATTGGCTGGCTGGCTAACCGCTGTCTGTGCCCGCCCCGCAGAGCGCGGTGCGCGTGCTGTTCCACGACCGCCGGCTGCAGTACGCCGAGCACCAGCAGATGGAGGGCTGGAGGTGGAGCCGGCCCGGGGACCGCATCCTGGACATAGGTGAGAGCTCCAGGACACCACCCTCCACCCAAGACCTAAACCTACAACTGTAGAACCACCCAACACCTTTATTAGATTAGATTAGATTCAAATGTATTGTCATTGCACAGCCCAAGGACAGTACAGCGAAAATAAGTTGGCACCTAACCAGAGTGCAAATGTTACAGTAAAGTGCATGGTAATATATTATGTAAAGTGGTTGAATAAGATGCAAAAACTACTACTAAAACAGGTATAAAAGTAGAGTAGGTATGAGATATGTGCAGAATTATAGGTATATATATATATATACACAAAGGTAAATATTTAAAAAAAGTATGAACAGGTAGTGAGCAGGGGTATGCAGTTATATCAGCAGTTGAAGATTAATATATATACGGTAAGTACAGTAAAAATGTTCATAGCTATCAAAGCACCTACACCTTGAAATGTAGAACCATCGAGCTATCGAACACCTAGATCTAGATCTAGAACTGTAGAACCGTCCAGGAAAACACTCAACACGGAGTCCTGGAACACTTGCATATGTTCACCGGGGCATTGATATTATGACAGATTTGGTTAAAATAATGTACGAGGAAGCAAATGAATAAGAAGTTGTAAGAACCATAATATTCAGACCCAGGAATGGACTCATGGGCTCTCATTGAACCACTGACCGAGACCTAGAACTGGAGAATGACAAAAATATTCTATTCTATTCTATTTCAATCTATTTCTATGTATCTATTTCTATATAGAACCAATCAACAGTCCACCCCCCAGGCTTATGTAGATGAACTATGTGATGGTAAAGAAGGACAGACTGAAGGAGGCTGGTGTTGTTTGTTTCCCAGATATCGCTCTGTCGGTGGGAGTCATGGAGCCCAGGGCCCCCCCTCAGCTCAACACCATCGAGTTCCTCTGGAGCCCAGAGAAGAACGCCTCTGTGTTCATACAGGTAGCACGGCTTGGCTGACTGCACATTACGTTACATAACATTACAGTCATTTAGCAGACGCCTTTATCCAAAGCGACTTACAATAGTGCGTTCAACAAAGGTTGGCAAGACAACACAACACCAGAAGTCAAAAGTGCATTTCATTCCTAACAAGTCTCCAATAACTGAGCCAGTGCTCAGGTAAGAGTACAAAAAGTTCAGGTAAAAGTACAATAAGTTCAGTGAAAGTACAATAAGCTAAAGGTACAATAAGTTCAGGTAAAAGTACAATAAGGTAAAAGTACAATATGTTGTCAAACACATTTATTTTGTACTTCTCCATCACTGCTCTGTCATCCTCTGCTCTCCTTTCTACTCATCTCATCTCATCTCTTCTCCTCCTTCCTCACCTTCCATCCTCCTATCCTGTCTTCTCCCCTTTCCTCCTCCACCTCCACTCATCTTCTCCTTGTCTCCTCTGGCCACAGGTGAACTGCATCAGTACTGAATTCACCCCCAGGAAGCATGGTGGGGAGAAAGGAGTCTCACTCCGGATCCAGGTGGACACCTTCAGCGCTGACCAGCAAGGAGACTACCTGGAACCCGTCCACTCCTCCAGCTGTCAGGTCAAGGTCTTTAAGGTGTGTGGTAATATGTGGTCTTATCTTATAAATATATATCAACTATGGGTGTCTACGGTTGTACTGTTGTCTAGTTGGATGAGATCCAGTATTGTATAACAATAGCTTGCCCCACTAATGTGCTAAGTAAGCATGTTGGTGATTTGCCTTATAGTGATCCAAGTTAGATTCCCTTAAAAATTTATGAAATATCAGAATGACAGTAATACCATAAGATGATGCACGGCAGTGGAATTAATAATTGGGGACTTTTTGTGGTCGTTTACATTAATTAATTCTATTTTCTTCTAAAGCCAAAAGGAGCTGATCGCAAACTGAAGACCGACAGGGAAAAGATTGACAAAAAGTCTCTTCAAGACAGAGAACGCTATCAGCCGTCCCATGACACCACCATGCTAACAGAGGTGAGAACATATTTGAAACCCCAAAATACATTTGATGGACTGTCCCGATCCCTAAGCCTTCTGAGAGAAAATATGACTGGCTGCTCAGAGGCTTCTGACTCAAAGTGAAGTAGTCACAAGTAGTTGATTGGTCTTGAGGTCCATTTCATCTCATGAAAGCCCTGGTCGAATAGTACGATGTCAACACAGTGAATTGTGTTTGTACCTGTTTGGTTGTACTCTATTTCTCTCTCTGGCCCCACCTCAGACATAGCAGCATATACCAGAGCTATCACCACAGGCCCCAGTGGCTTTGTCTATCAGCTGTGGGAAAACCTCCCTAGTTGAGAATAACACGTAATAAAACGTAATACGTATGTCTGATAAGAAGTAGGACATGCAGTCATGCAGCAGAATCTGTCCCCAACAACGTTGATATTTGTTGACAAAATCACCACGAGCAGAAGCCAGGCTGGTGTGTGTTTCCCTGACAATGTGGTTTGTGAAGTCTGTTAATGATTGGTGTTGTTTTCGTCCAACACTGAAGTCACAAGGTGCTGTTGTGCGTCAGTGCCCGTCCCGTAACTTGGCAAAGTCTAGTCCATTGTGTAGATAAATACTATTTTTGCCTCAGCTTCCTCGCCTTTTGGTCGAACTTGTACTTCCTTCTACTTCACCAGCTGTGGATTGTCTTAATGTAAAGAGTTACGTTAAACGTGTAAAAAAAGTGTAAAAAAAGAAATGTGACGAGAAAACCACATGAAAACCACTGTTTCTCCATTCATAGTGTATCTCTGTCTATCTCTCTCTTGGTTTCTCTTATCTGTGAATGTGTCTCGCTCCCTCCTAGAGTTCCCCGTGGCCAGATGCTTTGAATCTCAGCAATGCTAACAGCAATGCTAACAGCAATGCTAACAGCAAGGCTAACAGCACGGCTAACAGCACGGCTAACAGTACGCCCTCTCCGGTGTACCAGTGCTCCCCCACATCCTGCACATTCACAGATGGGTGAGTACTGAGGACACCCCTCTAACGTGGAGATTTTGTATTCCTCATTTGTAGTTTTTTTACGGTTTTCGTGATTAAGTGTTAACTTTTGGACTGGGCTGTAAATAGTTGACCCACGTGTCTAATAGTTCTGGAAAATGCAGATTGCAAATTGCAAATAGTTATCTCTGAGAGAGATGATAATGGAGGTGTAAAGGTGAGTTGGTTTTGACCCCCACCTTCAGTGTCTGGGATGTACATACACTTATACATATACTCATGTATATTTACATGGCTTATCTGACCACACAAACCTTCAGGGACGTCAACACCGTTGAATAACATGAGTCTAGTGTTACGCAACAAATTGGCTAACCAGGTTACTCCTAGCATGTTGAAAATGAACACGTCCCTTTTTAAAGTATTTCCTTTAACCGTAAGTCAGAGTTCATCCATTAATCTCGTCGACAGTAAAAAAATATCTTCGAGGGGGTAGTAAAAATAGTTGAGAACCACTTCTATAGAGTCCATATATTCCAATGTGCTCTCTCTTCCTCACACGCTTTTTTTGTTTTGTTATAGCAACTGCTCTCCAAACCAGCAGGGGGAGCTGCTCCTGCCCAGCTGCTCCGATGTAAGTAACAGTGAACAGCATTTCAGCGTGACAGTGTTAATGCGCCCACTCTCTTGTTCATTTAAGGCCGTTCATTTGGAGATAGTGGATGCTGTGCTGCGACAGTACACTCATTTCAATGGACTGTTTTCTTTTGGAACATGCAGCACCTACTGCCCTCTGCCTCACCACCAGACACCCAGCAGTGGCTCAACCAACACAGGTTCTCGCCTTTTCAGAGGCTCTTCTCCAGCTTCTCAGGTAACATGACCTGACCCTACTGCCCTGTCCGAAAATAAATGAATAAATAAATAAACTAAGAGCCCCACAGACTATTCAAGAGGAATCAAACACTAAAATTGAAAACCACACCTCAGAGACTATCTGGTGAAATACAGGGACCGACGTCACCTTCAGCCAAACAGAAACTGAAATGGCATACAACTACCCACCACACGATGGCGCTGCTCCCGCTGCTTCATTCTAGTGTAGAACACTGGTACGTCTGTGACAGAGTGTACAGTCGGCCTGTTGTATTGGGAATCACAAGCCTGTTTTTGTTTGAGTCTTGGAAGTTGTGTGTGGTAGTGCAAGGCTTGGTTTGAGACACTGACTGTTCTGACAGTTCAGTGCAACTACAATTCTGTATTGCAATCAATACTACCTACATTACCGAGTTACAAAATGCAACTTTGTATGGATATACATTTGTAATTTGCGCTACTGTACATTTGGCACCGCAATATGTATATATACATCTATATATATATGTATATTTTAAATAATTTTTATTTTTCAATTGCTGTTTGCCCTGTTTGACCGTGACGATTGCTTGAACATTTTGTTGTACTTGTACAATGACAATGAAGGAATTCTGATTCTGATTCTGACTAGGACCAGATCAGGACAGAAGCAAGTGGTGACTGGTGACATCAAACACGTTGTACTAATACATGCCCTGATGTGTCAACGGTCCAGGGTCCGATTTGCTCAGGATGAATAAGGACGATTTGGTTCAGATCTGTGGGCCTGCTGATGGCATCCGTCTCTTCAACACCATCAGGGGGAGGTGAGATAGAGTTGAGGGTCGGCATCATCACAAAGTCTTGCAAGAGCGTCCAGTGAGGCTTTTTTTCACTGAAATGAAATAGAATGTTGTTGATTATTTCTCCAAGATGATGTATGTATGAACCATCCCTCGAAGGAGGGCTCCCCTTCCACTCTGCGTTCCTTCTCAAGATGTATTCCTCCATCATTAAGGGAGTTGCCCTTAGGGGGGCTAGGGTTGGGGGGTGTTGTAAACATGTGGCCTGTGAAGCCCTTTGAGACTGTAGCTGTGATTAAGGGCTAGACAAATACAACTGTAGTCACATTGTATTTGACTTGACTTGCATAACTGCTTGTGTAATAGATAGAAAATATGAGTTCTGAAAAAGGTCATTATTTTTTCTCACTCTGTGCATGTGTGAGACCCACACTGGGTTTGAACTCACGACCCCCGGCATGAGAGACAGACGCTCTAACAAGGGAAGCTGAAACCCACCGGTTCAGAACCCATTTTATGTGTCGGGAGTGAGGTTTACTCACTGCACAGCACCACCTGCTGGCCTCCGTTACACATGGCACCACCTCCTGTTGACACAGTGACCATGAGGAGAAGAGTAAAGCAGGCTTTAACTATGTATTTAGTTAGCAGATGCTTTTATCCAAAACAACTTGGAATTCTGATACAGGTGGGGACATTGGGCACCAGAACATTTGTGCTGACCCATGACCCCATGATGGTGTCCCTGTGTCTCTGCTTTGTGTTTCCTAGGTGCATCCAGCCACGTCTCACCATCTACGTGTGCCAGCAGCAGAGCGCCAACCCTCCACCTCGGAAACCGGGCGGAGGAGATGGTACGCATGTCTTACACCGGGCAAGCTGTACAAAAACAATACTATACTAACCTACACTATACTGTACTATATACTATAAACAACACTATATATGATCTACTATACTATAAAGCACACTATATACTATAAACACGCTATATATGATCTTCTATCTACTATACTATATTCTATAAACAACACTATATACTTTAAATACCACTATATATTATCCACTATATACTATAGTATAGTATATAGTGGATAATATATAGTGTTGTTTATTGTAGTATATAGTTTAGTGTAGTATATAGTATATACTATGCTATATACTATAAACAACACTATACTATAACAATACTTTACACAATAAAAAGTACAATAAAGTGTCTAATAAGTGACAGAAGTGCAGCTCCTTAGTGAGTGGTAGCACCATCATAAATAATAAAAGTACAGAACAGTGCAAGATACAAGATGCTTTATTGGCCATTTGCAACAAGTACAATGGAATGCTCACTCCCCATTCCCTCCCGCAGTATGAATTCTTAAAACAATACTATGAAAAACAACAATATAGTGACGGATGATATTTACATTTAAAAAGCATTTAAAGTGCTAGTGGTGCAGCAGCACCATGAATACAGTGCAGTACAGTGCAGTAACGGTAATGAGTCCAGTAAGTCCAGTAAAAAAGTAAGACAGTGTAATATTAGTGAAAATGTTCGTCACAGCACAATAGCAGAAACCTCTTGGTCCTTATCTGTCCTCCTGTGTTCCTGTAGTCTACCACGCTCTCTACCTGGAGGACCTGACGCTGGTGGACCTGTCTGAGAAGATCGCCTCGCTCTACAACCTCACTCCACAGCAAATCACAGCCATCTACAGGCAGGGGCCCACAGGGATCCACATCCTGGTGTCTGACGAGGTACACACACGCGCACACACACACACGCACACGCGATTCTGAGCCCTTGCTTAATAACAAGACATCACCTGTTCTGTGGGCGATTCCCCAGATTCTCTTTAGGTTTCTGAATGATGTTGATATTCTTTACACGTGTGTGTGGTCACGTCTCGTCACGGACGACACACCCAGAAAGTGATTTGCGAGTGAACTAACCGTGTATGTTTATGGTATTATTGTTTGTTCCTTGCTTGTTTTAGATGGTACAAAACCTAAGAGATGATACAAACTTCGTCATTAGCACAATACGAGGTAACTAACTGAACAACAACGGAAAATATATCTGAATAGGAATGATTTTATACATTGTCATACATTGTTCTGTAGCTAGTAGAACCACATTTGATGTACATATGCACATTTTTATGTTTAATGGTATCCTGTTGTTTTATTTGCTGTCTCTTCACAGATGAAAACACTGAAGGTTACCATGTGGTGTTAAAATGACCAAGTCTGGTACCCAGTGGAGATGCTTTTGTCTTGGTCGTCAAACAGGCCTTTGTCACCTAGTGGCCATCTTGGTTCCATCATGGTTCCATCTTTGTTCTAAACTAACCAAGTTTAGAATAAGGAGGGCCCCTATGTGTAATATATACATGTTATAGTTATAAAGCAACTGGTATTGACCAGGTTCCCTTCCTACAACGTTACGTACTTTTTGTTACGATATTATCCAATGAAGATCAATATCATCCAATGAAGATCAAGATCAATTTGCATTCCGTGTAGTCTTTGGGGAGGTTCATTTTATCCTCTTGGTCTTTTTTGTGTTCTCTTAAGTTATCGATTATTATTTGATTATTATTTGTCTGTGTCATTTGCGGTAACCAGATTCACCGTGTACAACTTAAGCTGTCCACATGTACATGTTTTAGTAGGTCAGGAATAAAGTGTTTTTGAGGTAAAATACTTACTATACTAATAATACTTTTTTAGACATACTCATGGTCAAATTAAAGTAAATTCCTTACATATAATATGTCCAAATGAACAAAATGATGTATGTGATATTAATGGCAACATAAGTGTGTTATGCTTGGTCTCACTTCACTCCTTCTCAATCCTGGTTTGATTTCCTTTATTATTCCTTTGTCATTAATCGCTGCAATCCACATTTTACATAAAGTACGACATTTAGGGTAGGAAGAACTCATTCATTCTGTTGGCCGGATCCATACCTCTGGTTTACTGTCCAATACAAGGAGAAGTTTGGCTTCTGTTCCATGTCCTGCTGTACATACTTCAGTGGCCGTTGCTTGATAATGTGAAATAAATAAGTAGACATTTAACAATATAACAACAAGTGTGAGCTTGACTGTAAGTATGCAGCCTCCCAGCAAACAGGGAACGTCCCCCGGACGTTTACCAGACATTTACGACGTCCCCTATTGGTCCCCACCACGCCGTTCTCTGTGGGACCTTACCGGGACGTTATTGACATTCATAATACGTTCTAGTATGGTCCTTGGTCCCTCGGATAACGTTCTCATTTGGTCCTTCAAAAACGTTCCCAGGACGTCCTGTGTTGGTCCCCTATAACGTTATAAAGGGGTCCATATGGGACTTTCTTAGGACGTATATATATTTGTATTTCATAGCCAAAACCTGCCTGACCAAAGAACCTAAACGAGAAAACTGAAAATAAACCAAGATAATCAGAGATGACCGCCATTTTCAGACCATTTAAGGATTTGTAGTCTTCTTTATAACACACTAATACAATACGGATTAACCTACAATAAGTCTTGACCCCAAATACAATTCTGACGCAATAATATGAAAATGGCTTCTTTTAACAGTTACATGTTTTATTGGTAATCCCGTCGAAAAACAGATAAGGACATCTGAACAGTCAGTGGCCAGTTTATTTAATGCATCTATGTGTGTGTGTGAGTCTGTGAGAATCAGGTGGCGCTCTGTCGTCCTCCTCTGTCAGGCCTGTACCAAAGCACCTGGTAGTCTCCTGCAGACTACACTTTCTTGTTGTACTGTTGCAGCGTTAAAACAACATTTAGAAATATACTGTATATGCATTGGTGTGACAGAGGAGGCAGAGCAGACAAATGCCGGGGGCCTGAGCAGAAGTCCCTGCCACCACCCCCCCCCCCCCAAGGAGGGGCCCTAAGCCCTATGAGGCCCTCAGAACAGCTGATTGCATTATTCCACAGCAACAACAATTGTGTGAAAAGATTCAATGAATCTCATATTCATGTGAATTTGTTTGTATCTATCAAAGAACAGAGAAGCTCTGATTACAACACACCCACAGACGGAGTGTGACTTCATTCTTGGCTCAGGACGCAATTACTCCACAATCTTTCAAATAGTAGTTTGCTGCTATATTACTGTTTAAAATATCATCTATAGCACCTTTCAGAACCATTTTTTGAGAGACAGAAAATGTTGTACATGGATGCCAAGAGTGACGGATCAGAGGATGCTAGTTTGGACTTTGCCCAAGAGATACATCCTTGCCATTTGAAATGTAAGTAATCTACATATATCTAAATTCATTCATGAGTGGGCATTATAATACATGACATTATGCATTCCATTATGCTAAATGGTTTCACCTACATAGTTATTGTTAATAACGAAAGGTAAGCTATAGCCTACCATATTGTATAAAATAAGATTGCTAGTCTCAAGGCTTACATAGTTACATAGTATTTACATAGTAAATAACAGCCCACTGCAGGTAAGTACAATGCAGCACATTTACGTTCTCAGTGTGGGTTTTTTAGGCCTAGGATGCCTGTCAATCTATGCAGACGTTGGTGGTGTTGATTCATAGACAGGCGATAGACGAGTGTTTATAGCTGGCTTTTTATATATATATTTATTTATATTATATTAGAGCGTATTTAGAGATTATATATTGTATATATTTAGATCGATTTTTGTGTTGTTATTATTAGATAGCCATTAGTAGGTTTTGTTTGTATGTTTGTATATATATATACTTTTATCTTAGTTTGTTTAAGTGTACAGTGAGTATTTACGTTGTACCATTTACGTCCTTACCTACTGCTTATACTGTGTATACTACGGTTACCTGTTCTTACGGTAATATGTTAATATGATGTTAAGAAGGTGACGTCACTACGCAGAGCACGTACTCTGCGTCACGAAGAGTGTGAGACTTGCGCGCCTCAGTGTGTCTGTTCATGGGAAAATTCATGTAAGCCAACTAAATAAATCTGCCGGACAGCTAAACAAGTATAACGTGTCTTTTCGATGAGTTAAACACTCAAAGAATATACGAAGAAGAAGTTCACGAGACAAAAATACGAAGAAGAAGTTTGCGCGAGGCAAATAGCACGCCGAAACTAAAAGGCTAAGCTAACGTTAGCTTAGCAAGTCAAGTTTAGCTAGCAGCCACGAGATCGCAACATGGCAAACCGAGCGACGAGCGGTATGTGGTCTCAGCTTATATTCGACCCAGAATGAAGATCAAGTAACCTTCATAGACTTTAAGAGAATACTGCAAAACTATGAACAGGCTGAAAAGATGAATGCAGCAGAGTCGTCAGACAACGTAATGAAAATGTATGCGAGACCAGGCCGGGGACCCGGCAAGACAAATGCTAATGACCGAAGAAGCGAGGACGCCAGCATGGTGTGCTTCAAGTGCGGCACAAAAGGTCACAGGGCAAAAGCATGTCGACGAAAGACATGGTTTAACAACTGCAAGAGCAAAACACACCAGGACTCTACGTGCAGGCGGAAGGATATACAGGATGGTGTCCGGAAATCTTCGAAAAAGAAAGCGCAGATTTTCTCTTCAACGCAAGTAGCGTGGAGAGCCGACCCTGGAAGCCACGAGACAACGTCCAGACGAGAGGCCTCATGGTGGATGCGGGAGAGACATCCCATAGGCAGACGGGACCAAATGCAGCGGAGTCGCACAGCGAAGGGGACGTGCGATAGTGTACTTGTTCGACGAAACTGGACAACATGTCAGTGCAATGCTACGTGGAGCGCTGTATATGCCTTCATACCCCCAAGACATCTTCTCAGTCGCAACAGCAACAGACAATGGAGCCACCGTCATCTTCAGGAAAGGAGAAAGCGTCATGACAAGCAGCGACGGTACAATGTTTGACATCCATGAGTATGGCAAATTGTACTACCTTCATACAGTTGATGACATTTTGGGTCATTGCAATTACGAAGTAATTGAACGAAAATTACAAGAAGTAGTAGAAGGCATGAAAATAAAAGGCAGGGCCATCAGACCAGTCCAGTTATGTGAAAAATGTACACAAGGCAAGTTTACCCAGACGAGAAACAGAGACCCAGATAGGAGAGCAGAGAAGCCCCTACAGCTAGTGTATACTGACTTAGCCGGTCCTATGCAAACTGAGTCCATAGATGGACATAGATATGCACAGTCATTCACCGACGGTTACACTAGTGCTGTATTCGTATTTCCTTAAATCCAAAAGCGATACAAAAGAGGCTACGGAAAGGTTCCTAGCAGACATAGCTCCGTATGGAGAAGTAAAATGTATTCTTTGAGATAATGGAACAGAGTTTACAAGCAGGGGTTTTCAGGCACTGTTAAACAAGAAAAGGATTAGACACAAAACATCGGCGCCTTATTCGCCTCACCAAAATGGCACAGCAGAACAGCAGAAAGAGGCTGGCGAACACTTTTTGAAATGGGCAGGTACATACTGTTAGAAAGCCAGTTACCTAATAGGCTGTGGAATCATGCAGTCCAGACAGCAGCCCATGTAAGGAATAGGTGCTACAGCAGACGCACAAAACAGCCAAATGTGTCCAAAATGCAGAAGTTTGGATCTGAGTCCTTCACATACAGACAATAGAAGGGGAAGCTTGACTCTAGGTGTGACCAAGGTGTTTTCGTAGGCTATGACAAAAACAGCCCAGCTTACTTAGTGAACTACCCAAATGAAGAGAGGGTTAAGAAACACAGGTTGGTCAAATGTATGACCAAGGCAGCTAAGGCAAAATAAACACAAACACAAGAGTCATACACAGAGCATGGCACAGAGGTGCATCTTAGGGCTAGCAGTATCGAAGAGAATACTGCCAATGAAAGTGTGGAAAATGTACAGGAGCAAAGCGTACAGGGTGTTCAAAGTGATGTTTCTGAGACCATACCTGAACAGACTGACCAAATACAGCCGGTATGTACAGTGAACAGTGAAACGGGGACTAGAAGGAACCCACCTAGAAGCAAGAAAAAGCCACCTTACCTAGAGGATTTCATAATAAGCGACACAGGATAAACTGCAAACATGCGTAGGCTTTTGTTACAGAGCCATATGTGATATATCCTTCAAACCTACCAGGACGCTATGACGTCAGTCAAGTCAAGGCTGTGGAAAAATGCCATGGATGAGGAAATACAGTCATTAGAGGTAAACATTCACCCTCACCAACTTGCCACCCGGAAAAAGGCCAGTGGGGGGCAGATGGGTCTATGCTGTAAAAAATGACATTGACGGATCAGACAGATTCAAGGCAAGATTTGTGGCTAAAGGCTACAGTCAGAAAAAAGGGACTGACTATGAGGAGACATTCTCACCCACAGCTGATATGACAAGCGTGATAGTGGTTATGCAAAAAGCGGCACAAGATAATCTAATTCTACACCAAATGGACAAGACAAGAAATAATAAGGATTTTAAAAGGAATAGCTTCAGTACGTTTGCATTGCAGTGTGGAGAACGTTTTCATACGATGTCCCAGTCGTGAATTTGGGATCCTTTGGCTCACGATTTCTCTCTCTACCTTTTGATATGGCTTAAGGCAGTGACTCCCAAATGGGGGAACGCTATGGGTACTTTGAAGGGCCGCAGGGGGTAGTTGAAAATTGTAATATTAATTGCATCTGAAAACTTACATGTACACTTTCTGGAAATATATCCGATGAATGACAGAACACATAAGCAAAGTCCATGTTTTTCTCTAAAAAACTATTTGAACACCCATTATGTCCATCATCATAATGTCACAAAATAATATGCACATACATTATATATATATATATATATATATATATATATATATACTGTATATGTATATATACTGTATATGCAGTATATATATATATATATATACTGTATATGTATATATATAAAATAATAATAAAATGATTTGTGCTGGTGAATGGGGCACTTCGTGGAAGAAAAGACGTTGGATGGGGGTAAAAAAAAAATTGAATTGTAGAACCCATGGCTTAAGACGATCTCTCCCTCGCTTGTTACAACCGCTACGCGTTACGCAAACGGTGTACGCGATGACGTCACCTGGCTACTTTTGGGGGCTCTTGCTGCTGAATTGCATCTGCGTGCATGGTGGGCTTAGGTTTCGTTTCTGGGAAAACTAGACTGAGAAGACTTGCTCTTCTCTCCACTCTCTTCCTACGCCTCATTCGCAGTTGAGCATTGCAGTAAACCACTGCTGCACAACGACCAGGTCACACGAGGAGAGTCGACTTTTGGATCTGTACGGTACGTCTGCATTATTTTTGTTTTGATGTGCCCAACTAACCTAGTCCTACCAGTACTGTATGTCTGAATGTTTTAATGTGTCCTACTAGTACTATTATGTCTGAATGTTTTAATGTGTCCTACTAGTACTATTATGTCTGAATATTTTAATGTGTCCTACCAGTACTGTATGTCTGAATGATTCAATGTGTCCATGTGGTACCGTGTCCTAGAAGTCGGCTAAGCCTGTGGCGCAGACTCGAGTAATATGTGTCGACAATTCAAATTCTTATAATTCTAATTTATATATATATCTCGTATATCATATATCACCTTTCCAGCCTTCTGGTGGGAACACGTTACAAAATGCTATTTAATACTATCATAACGACCGCGCACCAGAACAGATGACAACAATATTCAATTGTGTTTTATTAAACGTACATTTTGATCAAACGAGGATAATAAAAGTGTCGGAAAGGAGATGAGAGGACTGGAGGGAGGTAGGAAGCGAGAGGAGAACACTAGAGGGAGGGAGGGAGGGAGGGAGGAAGCCAGAGGAGAACACTAGGGAGGGAAAGGTGCTGGCATCAGGCTTTAAGCCTCTCCTTCTCTCTAGTCCCTCTCTCTAGTCCCCACTCTCTAGTTGTTATTCGGTGAATACCAAATGTTTTTCTATTTTCTATAGCTTATGAATTATCCACATATTATACAAATGGTTAAAAGTCCTCTTATCAGGGGATGATGAAGAACAATTTACAGCCTTCACTGTATTTGTCAAAATACAGTGAGTACAGTTGAAGTCAAGTACAGTTGAAGTCAAAGAAGTTAGGGAATAATGAAGCTGTTCCCTCACTTGTAACGATACCAGCTCAATAACGTTGTGTATATATTTTTTACACACATTTTACAATTCTAAAATAATACAATCATTTCATTTAATATTATCTTTTTATATTTTTTTCTGTGTGCTTAGGTTTCATTTCTGGGAAAACTAGACTGAGAAGACTTCCTCTTCTCTCCACTCTACGCCTCATTCGCAGTTGAGCATTGCAGTAAACCACTGCTGCACAACGACCAGGTCACATGAGGAGAGTCGACTTTTGGATCTGTACGGTACGTCTGCATTATTTTTGTTTTGATGTGCCCAACTAACATAGTCCTACTAGTACTATTATGTCTGAATGCTTTAATGTGTCCTACTAGTACTGTATGTCTGAATGTTTTAATGTGTCCTACAAGTACTCTTATTTCTGAATCAGGGTTTCCGCTAGGATTTTTTTCTTGCCGGTCAAGTGTCCGGACAGATTATCAGTCTATATTACAAACGCAACTATAATGTACACCTAGATTGACGAAAGAATGACAAAGACCTCAAATAAATTTGACTATTTTGTCATGGTTACGGTGGTTGGCGTGGCCAAGCCACCTGCGCTGGCGGCGCACACACACACCTGTCAACAAGTGTTACGGTGGTTGACAGGGGGCGTGGCCAAGCAACACACACACACACACACACACACACACACACACACACACACACACACACACACACACACACACCCGTTACCCCGGGGTTACGTCATACGTTGTTCACGTTAAGTCGTACATTCTGGACGAATCGCCACGCTGATGTCCCGGAGATCCAGATCCCGATCCCTTGCCTACCCCGCCTGTTGAGCATAGTAGACTTATACCTTGTGTCTACTTGCGTAGCTGTAAGGTGAATCACCTTACCGCTACGCAAGTAGACACAAGGTATAAGTCTACTATGCTTGGCGTGGCGTGGCGATTCCGTCCAGAATGTACGACTTAACGTGAACAACGTATGACCTAACCCCGGGGTAACGGGAAGCCAGGGTATATACCTGTGTCTACTTGCGTAGCGGTGAGGTGATTCACCTTACCGCTACGCAAGTAGACACAAGGTATAAGTACAAGGTATCAAAAGGATCGTACTGTCCAGACAGTTGTCTATGTTTAGCCATCTAACTCGGCTTAATTTATTCGCGGAGGAGAAAACACAGTGACTGCTCTCTTTGGAGTTTGGGTTAGGGTTAGGTTTGTCAAGAGGCAGATAGAGCTGCTTTGCCAATCTTTATATAACTGCGCAACAGCGCCTCCCCCTGGACAACAGTGGTAGTCACAGCTACTCACATACATCTGATACACAGTAACACACATGCAGTCATAATATATACATACTTCTATGTTATATCTTAACACCGCCGGTCTCGCGTTACTCTCGATACGAGCTCCCCGGTCATTATAATTACCTGTCCAGTACCTGTCGCTACTCGACCTCCCGGTACCCAGACCCCTGGACTGTCCCTGATCACTCTCTTGTATTGTGTTTGAGTTGTGTTGTGCTTTAAATAAAGCTTTATGTTATAGCTCCACTGTCTTGGTCTGCGTTGGTCTGGGTCCCACCGAACAATCTCACTCGTGACATATTTAATGAACAACAAAACGAACAAGAACGATTGAGCAAAACCTCGTTAGCCGCAAAAGTCACAAGGCTATTTCAAAACCCCTGTAACATCTGTAGTCCGTTTTAACATAGGCTACATGGCATCACATTGACCCTGTAGGCTACCAGGCTACTTTTTGCTTCCTCCTTCATTTCATTGCGGCAAAGTCCTCTGAGCCGAGCGGAAATCAAAGGTGTCTAATGTGTCTTTGCAGCTTGCAATACGCATAAGATCACTCTCTCCTCCTCCACGTCATGAGAGGGGCGGCAGCTGATTGGTCACTTCATGACCAAAACCCAACATTTTGACTGGCAGGTTTTTAAATTACCGGGGTTTTTTTATTTTTTAAAAACCCGTAAATACCGGCTAACGGAAACCCTGGTCTGAATGTTAATGTGTCCTACTAGTACTATTATGTCTGAATGTTTTAATGTGTCCTACTAGTACTATTATGTCTGAATGTTTTAATGGGTCCTACCAGTACTGTATGTCTGAATGATTGAATGTGTCCATGTGGTACCGTGTCCTAGAAGTCGGCTACGCCTGTGGCACAGACTCGAGTAATATGTGTCTAAAATTTAATTCTTCTAATTCTAATTTAATAATTTCGCTCAGTATCGCCTTTCCAGCCTTCTGGTGGGAAAACGTTACAAAATGCTATTTAATACTATCATAACGACCGCGCACCAGAACAGATGACAACAATATTCAATTGTGTTTTATTAAATGTACATTTTGAGTAAACGAGGATATTAAAAGTGGCGGAAAGGAGATAAGAGGACTGGAGGGAGGGAGGAAGCGAGAGGAGAACACTAGAGGGAGGGGGAGGGAGGAAGCCAGAGGAGAACACTAGAGGGAGGGGGGAGGGAGGAAGCCAGAGGAGAACACTAGAGGGAGGGGGAGGGAGGAAGCCAGAGGAGAACACTAGAGGGAGGGGGGGGAGGAAGCCAAAGGAGAACACTAGAGGGAGGGGGGAGGGAGGAAGCCAGAGGAGAACACTAGAGGGAGGGGGGAGGGAGGAAGATAGAGGAGAACACTAGGGCGGGAAAGGTGCTTGGATCAGGTTTGTTTTATAGGCTTTAAGCCTCTCCTTCTCTCTAGTCCCCAGTCTCTGGTCCCCACTCTCTAGTTGTTATTTGGTGAAAACCAAATGTTTTTCTATTTTCCATAGCTTATGAATTATCCACATATTATACAAATGGTTAAAAGTCCTCTTATCAGGGGATGATGAAGAATAATTTACACCCTTCACTGTAAAAATGTTTGTCAAAATACAGTGAGTACAGTTGAAGTCAAAGAAGTTAGGAAATAATGAAGCTGTTCCCTCACTTGTAACGATACCAGCTCAATAACGTTGTGTATATATTTTTTACACACATTTTACAATTCTAAAATAATACAATCATTTAATTTAATATTATATTTTTATATTTGTTCTGCAGCTCGGATGAAGACCTTACCTTCAATGCCAACACGTGCCCAGTCATGGCAACACAGGATGAAATAAAGGTAATAACTTAACTAACAAAATGTTATGTTTGCAGTTTTTCTCGATTGCCTGAACATATTGGTCCATTCAGATTGACACACAGGCCTAAACTCACTGGCTGAAATGACACCTTCTCTTTAAAAAATGCTCTTAACCCTCACACATTAAAAAGCAAGTATTTCCATCAAACAACACAACTTATGGTCAAATGAATCAACAAAATCAATATGAACCGGTTCAACCTTCATTTATGCTATCTGCCTGTGCCTTTAGTTGATACTTTACATAGTTATAGTATTTGTGTTTTGAGATGCCCTGTTGAAATAAAAACAATGACATATAAGACAGACAGACAAATTCAGACATTCATTATAGTACAGCTTTTTGTACAGCATTTACGGATGGATGAAGCAACGGAATTTCTTTAGACACAGTTAGTTCTGCCAACAGGGCAATACAGTAAAGCTGAAACGCACAGTGGTATACAGGAACACCTAAAGAACGAGGCATGTTGATTTAAATTTCATTTAAAACTTGAGCTCTATTATTTGCATACATGGATGGAAGAGGCCAAAGGCCGGCAGGGAGTTTGCTTTACTTTAGGGAACAAAGGAGCAAGAGGAGTAAAGGAGTTAGCATAGTATGCAAACACAGAGGTAACGTCTATTATAGTGGAAAAGGACTGATTTAAAGATTGAAGAGTTGTTCAAAGGAGTTTCACAGGTGCATTAAATATTTAAAGTTATGCAAGTCATTTATATGAATAGATGTGTTCCTTTTGTTTAACACAGTTTATCCAATAACAATGTGGGTCTTTCAATGAGATCTGTGTTAACTGTTTTGAAAAAGGGTGTGTGTAAACACAATTAACACGTGTTCACACATTGCAAGAGAGCACTTCTGCTGTGCTAAGAAGGTGATGATGAAGATCCCAGTTTTATTAACTATGTCTTGGCAATCGAGAAAAACTAACAAAATGCATACACAGTTTCAAACAAACAACATTCACAAACAACATACAGTAACATACAAGTAACATTCAAATGTACCATAGATCATCTGATAGACCATTCAGCCATCTAATTCTGATGTAATCTTTTATTTTAGAATGAAGAGGAAAATCTGTCGTCTGACCTGAGAGAGTGGAGCAAGCAACAAGTCAAATATTGGGTTTGCAATGTTGTTGGACTTGATCTCAAATTTGCCAACTTGTTGTACGACCAGGACATTAATGGGTCTAGTCTGGCCCTTTTGGAAAAATGTGATCTCATTGATTTGGGTGTGACTCTTGGACCTGCAAAAGTACTCATTAATTCCAGAGATGCACAGTTGGAAAGAAGCATAGGGTTGCTGCCGGTTAGCCAGACTGTTAGCCATTGCAAACCTTATCCATTTTACAGATACCACGATTCACACCGATACGTGGAGAACACCATTCTAGATGTCATCGAATCTGGCCCCTCAGACTTTATTGAACCATGTCATGAGTACAAAGGTTTTAATAACACACCAGATGAATACAAAATGACAAAGTTTACAGATGAAGTCGTACGCTTTGCTGCAGCCTGCATGAATAGTCGTACAAATGGGACTATACATTTTGGAATAGGAGACATGCCAGAGTTCACTCATGGCCAGGTGTTGGGCATTTATGTTGCAGACAAAGAGGCCTATGAAAATGCACTGAAGCACGCAATTAATGGTCATTTTGAACATAAACATGTCGGGGCAGTAACCTTGTGCATCAAGCCAACAAGGTTTGTCGGTGTTCTCAACAAGGACACAACCTCGTCAGAAAAGTGTGTAATAGAAGTGGACATTGTGCCCGAATCCACTATTTGTGAAACAGACATGTACCATACTTATAGCCTGGATACAAGGAAGACAAAGAAAAAAGCCAAAGGCAAAGAACCGGACCAAGGAGAGAAACAGTTAAAGCAATTCTTTGTTCGTGATGGTGGTAGCAGCAGGAATCTCCTCGCTCCAACAACCTCTGCTAAGCCAATGGTAGACTACAACACGTTTGAAAACAAATTGACACAGCTAGTACAACTCAGAAAACAAGCAGAAGATAAGCAACTCAAATCAGTTAGAAGCAGTGTCCAAGGCTCAAAACTAAGTCAAATGATTACTGGTGGGTCCCAGTCTTTAGATAAGTCACATTTTGAGCAGTATGTGGTTGTTGCTAACAAATCACATTCAATCCAATTGGAATCGCTTCGCTTTGTAATTGAGCTGAATCCGGTAGCTGTTTTGGACTTTGATCCTGAGTCGGAAAGAGATGGATTGCAAAAGTACATTGGAGCAAGAAGCGCAGTCAACATCCATTTACCAGTAGAGTATAAAATTACAGAGGCTGTTGAAGACATTGCGAGCAAGTTGCAATTGACTAGAAATACCAGCTGGGTGTTTTGTAATGGACGTGTCGATGGGGAGGTGCCTTCCGACATAGACACCTGGTTAATGGATAAGGGAGCATCAGTTCGAGATGTGATTTCCTTTTTATGTCGAAAAGACATGCTCCCAAATAAGCGTTACCTGGTGGTCTTTCTCCTACTGTCTACTGTAGGTGAGCACAGCGATCCTCTCTTAGAGACCTTCAGCATTTTCCGGCAGGAGCTGAAAGGCATCGAACAAATTCTTTGCATCTGCGAAAATGAAAACGCATTCACCTGCTGGAAGGACCTGATTAAAGCTCGTTACGGAATCGACATTTCCGGAAGATGCATATATCAGCTGAGTTTTGCAGAGATTGACGGTACCATTCTTAGTCTGCTCTCAGAAAACCGCAAAGCTTGCCGTTTCCTCCCCTGTGGTGGTGGCAGCAAGGTGCTGCTTGAGAAGAAAGTGGAGGGCAGCCTAAGCGCCTTGGATGTTCTCTGTGTCAATCAGTGTGAAGGAGGAAATGGAGATATGGCCACAATAGAAGAGAACTTTTATAAAGGCGGTAAAGTCTCATGGTGGAATTTCTTTTTCTCTGAGCAGCCTGGCTGTACCCCATTCATCAAACGGGACAAATTTGACTTCATCGTTAACACAGTGATCCCAGATTTGCGCTCCTGGAGAAAAGTCTGCGCGTCTTTCAACCTCCAACATGTGACCGGATGTGGTGGAACGACGTTAGCTAAGCACATCCTTTGGAATCTGAAGAACGACTTTCGCTGTGCCGTCCTAAAAGATCACCACAGTGATATGGCTGCAACTGCTGTCCAAGTGGTTAAGCTGTTGACCTTTGGCTACAATGAGCTGCCCCCTCAGATACCTGTGTTGCTTATGATAGATGGCTTTGTAGACACGGACATGGTTTCAGACTTGCAACAATGCATTGAACAACAGTGTGTGAAGGCGAAGATTCAATCTACTTCCCCCAAAGTGATTATTTTGAACTGCATGAGGTTGGAGTCAGAGGAACAGACCGAAACGACAGTGGAGGATGTATTCATCGGCAACAAACTCTCAGATAATGAACAGAGACTATTTGAGCAGAAACTAGTGGAAATAGAGAAAACGTACAAGAACGCTGAAACATTTTACGGTTTCATGATAATGAAGAAAAACTTTTTGCCAGAGTATATCCAGAGTGTTGCCCGTAACACTCTAAAGGGCTTCAACATCAGTCAGAAAAATGCACAGCTAATAGCTGTTCTAGTTTTGTTGGATGTATACTGCAAGGGAGCCTCACTTTCTGTCTCTCTTTGTGAAGATTTTCTTGGCTCTCAGCCAAAGCCATTTTGCAGGACTGATGCAAAATGGACTGATGTCTTTGGGAAGTTTTCTACTCTAATCAACAGCGACATAGTTGAGGCTGAAGTAAGATACACAGCTGTGAAAATGATTCACTCAAGTATTTCCTGGCATTGCCTACAGGAACTTACCACAACTTACAATGTGCAACGCTCTGAAATTGCCAACCTGCTACTGAACACTGATACATTCTTTGAGTGTACACAAGGAAAACGCAAACTCACAGAGGCTGTTCACGACATGTTAGTGAAGAGACGTCACACAAACAATGATGAAGACTCACAGTTTTCTCCATTAATTCAGGATATTAAAAAAGAAAGCACTGGATTTGAAGAGATTGTCCTAAACAATGCTGCCAAAAGGTTTGAGAAAGATGCCTTCCTTCGTCAAGTGCTGGCCAGATATTATCTAAAGGATAACAATTTCAAAGAGGCAAAATTCTGGGCATCAGAAGCAAAATGTATTCTCAGAGACAACTCTTATATAGCAGACACAACAGGGCAAGTAATCAAGCGAGAATTGAAGAATGCCATTTACACTGATAAAGAGGTCCCAATTAAATCAGAGAAGTTGAATGTTCTCCTCAAAATGGCCGTATCCGCAACTGATGCGTTCAACGTTGCCCAAGACCTTGCAAAAAAAGAGTCACTGAATCGGCTTAAAAAAAGAACTGACAATTGCCATTTCAATTCATCAGCATGCATAGGAGAAGTTCAGGTGGCAGTGATTGTCATTGAAATATTAGGCAAAACCCCAATTTTTTCTTCAGGAAATGTCCATCATGACATAATGAGTAGGGTTCTTTCCAGGGAAATTACAATTCAGCAAGTGGAGACAAATGACCCCAAACGCAACAAACATACCCCTTACTACGTTGTCCTAAGAGGGTTTGAGGAATTCCTTTGCAGCCTAAGAATCCGGATGAAGAAGCAGTTCAACTTCCTCGAAAATTTCTTTGTCAACTTGAGATCCAGCTCAGGGGAGAGAGGCAGGCATGAGCTGATGGCCCTAGAAGAAGTCTTCAAATGCTTTAAGCGATATTCCGACCTCTTCTGCAGGACCGACAGCAAAGATCTACTGAGGAACAAAACCATGAACATTATGCTGCAGGTTCACCAAGCAAGACAGTACCTGGATATGCGCAAAGTTGATACTCATTCAGGGGTTCTTAACTGTCTCTCAATCGGCACTTCAAGTGAAATAATGGAGAAGATCGCTCGACAGTGCAAGTTTGTTCTTGAAAAGGCTACTACTGTTAGTGTAAGGGAAAAAATAAACTACATCTATGTCAATGTTGTCCTGAACTGCACCAAACCAGGGTCCCAATTGTGTGTTGCATACAAGATCCTTGTGGACAACCTTTGCAAAGTTCTCTGTGGACAGATCCCACTAGAGGACCACTTAGCCCTGCACTTCATCACCGTTTGCTTGTTGTGGCCACACGTTTCCTCGTTCAGTCCTGCTGAGACTAAACGTTTGGAGTTTTATATATCACAGATGATAATCTCATATCATGCAGTGATGCAGGAAGTGTGCAATGGCAAGTGGCCTGTTGTCCACTTCTACCTGGGAAAGAAGCAAGGTTACGGCCAACTCATACACCATGCAGCCATCCACAGCTGTATTAAGGAGCCGGAACAAATATGCTCATTGTTTAAAAATGGCAAAATATGGAAAGATAAGGAAGTCGAGGCCCTCCTCTGCAGAGTGACTGGAGAGGTACAGGACAATGTTATACTGGCTGAAACCTGTATCTCAGATCTGAAGATCAAAGTACATCCAATGTACCGAAACCAGCTGAGTGGAATAGCTTATGGGTCAAAAGTTTCATTCTTTCTTGGTTTCTCAATGAAA
>CM051015.1:14105419-14132191 GCA_027704905.1 Muraenolepis orangiensis | reverse complement strand
ACAAGTATATGTGTTCATTGGTCATATGCATGAAAAGATCGTTTTTTCCATGTTTCTAAACCCCTTCCTTGTACCATAGACTCTCTGTCCTTAGTCTAAAACAGCTGTCTGTGGAGTGGGGGGGGGCATAACACAATGACATAACACAACTCAAAATATCTGCCAAACAATGGTTTTTTTTACATACTTTTTTTGTGGCAGAAAATGCAACGGTTGATGAGTTCCCATTAGAGCCAGCAGAGGGCACTAAACGCAGCAGTGCTTGGCTGCAGGCTGGGGGCCTCCTCCCGCAGGGCCACTGGGCCTCTTGACGCCTGTGGCCTCGCCTTGTCCAAGTCTGCGACGGGGAACCTCGCAGACTTGGCCACCGTTACGGCCAGACACCACCAGGGGGTCTGGGAGCAGAACCTGGGAGAGTCCTTGACCTTCTTCAGGAAAATCCCGATGCCGACCGAGTAGTGAGGATCAAACACGAGCCTGCATGGCCAGGAGCCACACTGATCAGGGACGTCCAATCTATGCAAGAAGTTGTATTCATTTAGATATACATTGATGCATTTATTATTATTACAATACATGTGCCAAACATTTACATTTACATTTAGGACATTTGGCAGACGCTTTTATCCAAAGCGACTTACAAGGAGTACATTTGTTGAAGTAGACAATAGCATAACGCTGAGGTACGCAAACATAAAAATAGAGCAGTTCACAAGCATTCATATTAACAAGATGAATAACTTTGTTAATTTCGTACTGCCAGGTCACCTGCTTAAGTAGCTGTGATAAGAGCGTGTTATCAACATTAAGGATATACACTTGCTAGAATATACAACATGCTAAGAGCTATTAATGTCAGGACTTGAGCAAGTTAGGGGTTCACAAAGGTTCATGGAGAGTCCAGGTGGACTTTGAACAGGTGGGTCTTGAGTCTCTTGCGGAAGCTGGCGAGGGACTCTGCCGTCCTGACATGAGACGGGAGTTCATTCCACCACTGTGGGAAACACCATGTGTACCCGCTAATTAGCATATGATGGCCGTCGTCCTGTTTTGATTTTCTCGTCCTGTTCTGTTTTGAGTATTGTTCGTATCGATGAGGTATTCATTTAAGAAGAAAGAGCAAGTTCAAACACCTAATTTAGACACACACACACACACACACCACTCAATATGGCCTCACAAGTGTTTCAGAAGACACTCCGTTTCTTCTGCCCTGCCAGAGGTGAAACATGAAATGTGTTTGGTTAGGTTTGAAAGCAGGTTATGTGCGATGCAGAATATAAATAGTTCCAAATCTTTATCTTTGCGTTCCTCGACAAACGATTTCCAACTGATTTACTGTAAAATGCCACTATTATACCACTATTATGTATGAGTGTGATTAGTCATTACAAGCCGTTTCAAATTAGCATTGACATCACACAGTGGGAGTGTCCACCCAGATGAACTGGTGCTTCGTGACCAGAGAACAACATTTGGAACAACAGCCCTAGAGAACTGGTGCTACATGACCAGAGAACAACAGTTGGAACAACAGCCCTAGAGAACTGGTGCTACATGACCAGAGAACAACAGCCCTAGAGCCAACAAAACTGAATGCTGGTGAAATGGAGAGGAATCATTGTTAATAGGCCTATGTCACACTTCCTGCTTCCGGAGCCTTAAAAATCGCAGAGCAGTGTACTCTTACTTCCGGTAGTCACCCCAGATACGTGACAAACTGTGGCCGCCTCCCCTCCTCTCTGTTATTGTAAGTGTACCGGCTGCTCAACGTCTAAACACAGACAGCCCTACTTCAGTTTACACGATTTCCCCAAAGACAAACTCCTCCGCAAGTCTTGTGTGAGGCTGATAAGGAGGATGAAGGTCCCTCGTTTCATGTTCTCAGGGGTAGGTATGTCTGCAGTTTGTCGCGATATACGATATATATCTTTTTATACAAATTCGGTTTTAACTCAATGCCACAAGTATCACAAGCACTTTTATTTTAAGACAACTCATATTCACAAGAATAACAGGCATTCCCTTTTAGAAAATATACAACTGCACACTACATATTAATACGGAAATTAAAAGGTACATTGAAATAATCAAAATCCATCAAATAAATCGCCTATATTAAATACATAGGCATACCTCTGCTCCTAAACAAAATCGCCTTCGTTCTATGGCGATATATCCCGATAGAGCCACAAGACACAATCGGGGAATTGTATGATTCGGATTCAGACTTCTTCACTGTAGTGAAGTACACTGTAGTGTAGTTCATTCACTAGTTGAACCACATCGCCTGGACCGACTTTTGGAAGGTTATGCAGCGATGTTGTCCAGCGATAACTGTCCGCCATGGTGAATGCCAATGTGAATGCATTAACCGGAACTTTGGATACACTGCTTCAGCGATTATTAGGGCGGACAGCATTCTGCTTAGATTAGATTAGATTCAAATGTATTGTCATTGCACAGCAAGTACAGTACAGCGAAAATGATTTGGCACCTAACCAGAGTGCAAATGTTGAAAAATGCCTGCTTTGGATTAAGTGATTTTTATTTTTAATCTCAAACTTGAGATATACTCAAGTACTGAATACTCAACCCCCCGAACTGCTTGTATTCATTTCCTCTCTCTAACCCCGAAGTCTGATGTTTTACTTTCTACTTAATGAAAAAATGCCTTCATTACCCTTGCCTATATGACATAATACTTAATTAATTTGAATGAGATATGGATATCGTTAATAAAGATAGTCTGAGTGGGTGGTGACTAGACGTAATACATCCTCTCTTGTCATTCCTATCAGACTATCTGCTCAGACTATCCGCACATTTTCTTACTAACTTTCTACACATTTTGTCTCCATGAAAGGGGTATCTGGTTTGATCAAAGAGAAGAAGGATCCCCAGAGTTCACCAGATGAAAACCAAGGGAACGGATAAGGGGGGGGGAGACGCTCTCCTTGTCACTTTTTATTTGAATGTATGGACGCATGCTAGCATGCTAGTTTCCCACAACCCTCCTGTGACGCAGCGCCCCGCCGGGACTTTTGCTGGACTTTCTGGACTCATTAAAGTTTCTGCACTGTTCTGCACTGTACTGCACTGTATTCATGATGCTGCAGCACTAGTGGCACTTTAAAATGCTTTTAAATCTTGTGCTTAAGTGTTGTGTTCCATTAAAGGTGGTTTCACCCAATCTAGGTCAACTGCCTTGTTAATCGGGTGGGAGGGGCCTGCACTCCTAGCAGACTCTCAGTCAATTAGCAACCAGTGTTATTTAGCCACTTCCTGAAAGCGGCAGATTTGGAGCGGCAGGCAGACAAAGGCAGAATAAGGCTACAGTCGACTTTTTCATGTTCGACTTCTTCGACTTCTCAGGTCGGCATCTTATTGTACTGTAATCTACCATGTGTGGCATTGCGGTACACACTTCTTTGCGGAGGTCACACAGATGCTGGGTCACATCCAGGCGCCGCCGTGATCCCACAAACCTCATTTACCCTACTCTGTCTACCCATGTCGAGCTAGTGGTAACTGGGGGGCCAGTCGGCAGTGCAGAAAACTGAGTTAATCTCAGGCTATGCATCCTTGCTTGCCCTGAACTTCCTTGCTCTTAGTGAGACTTGGATCAGCCCTGAAAACACTGCCTCGCCTGCTGCTTTGTCAGATGTGTATTCTTTTTCTCACACCCCCAGAGTCGCAAGACGAGGCGGAGGTACTGGTCTGTTGATTTCGCGTGACTGGAAATACTCCCCAATTTCCATTCCACAGTTCTCCCCCTCTTCATTTGATTTTCATGCTGTAACTGTTTTCCATTTAAGCTCATTATTGCAGATGTTTATCGTCCACCCGGCCCAGCTGGTGACTTCTTGGAGGAGCTTGACATGCTTCCCACTTCCCTGATGATGGTTCTGGCCTCATCCTTCTTGGCGACTTCAACATCTTGACTGAGAAGTTGGACCCTCTTCTCTCCTTCCTCGCCACCTTTGACCTTTCCCGCCGCCCCTCTCCTCCGACCCACAAGGCAAGCAACCAGCTGGACCTCATCTTCACCAGACACTGCGATACAGGAAACCTTTCAGTTACTCCTCTCCATCTATCCGATCACTTCTTCATGTCCTTCTCCCTCTTCCTCCCTTTCTCCCCTCCCACTCTCCCCCTACCAAGATGGTGACGTCCCGTCGCAATCTCCGCACACTCACCCCTGCCGATCTCTCCTCTTCTGTTCTCTCTGCCCTCCCTCCTCCTGATTCGTTCTCTGTTCTACCCCCTGATATTGCCACTGACCTTCTTCTCTCTACCCTGTCCTCCTCTCTGGACACTCTCTGTCCCCTCACCTCAAGGTCTGCACGTCCAACTCCACGTGCCCCCTGGTTGTCGGACTCAGTGCGTACGCAGAGGCGGAGCCTCAGAGAGGCGGAGCACAGGTGGAGAAAGGAAAAACCCCAGAGGATCTTCTCCATCTTCAAGGGCTCCTGTCAAACTTCTCCTTGTCGCTTTCATCCGCCAAAGCTTCATTTTACTGTTCCAAAATTCAAAGTGCAGCATCTAACCCTAAAAAACTGTTTGATACTTTTTCCTCCCTCCTCCTTCTCCCGGATGATTTCGCCAACTTCTTTGACAAGAACGTCAACGATATCCGATCCTCCTTCCCTGACCCTGGATGACCAACTGTCGTTCTCGGCAAACATTGCATCGGTGACACGCTCCTGCAGTTTCCTCCTCTACAACATCAGGAGGATTCGGCCTTTTCTCACTGAAAAGGCTGCGCAGGTGCTCATCCAGGCTCTAGTCATCTCCCGGCTGGACTACTGCAACTTTCTCCTTGCTGGCACCCCGGCATTTGCCATCAGGCCCCTGGAGCTCATTCAGAAAGCTGCAGCTCGCCTGGTGTTCAACCGCCCCAAGTCCTCCCACACATCTACCCTCCTTTGGACTCTACACTGGCTACCTGTAGCTGCTCGCATCCAGTTCAAGACCTTGGTGCTAGCCTACAAGGCAGTAAAAGGTACTGCTCCATCCTACCTCCAGGCAATGGTCAAGGCCTACATCCCAACCCGTCGACTTTGCTCGGCTTCTTCGGGCCATCTGCTTACCCCCTCACTTAAGGGCCCGTGTGGCCGATGTACGCGGTCACGGCTGTTCTCCGTCCTGGCCCCAATTTGGTGGAACAAACTCCCCACGGAGGTCACGACTGCAGAGTCACTCCCCATCTTCCGCCGCAGGCTGAAAACCCATCTCTTCAGGATCCTTCCTCGTAGCGTCAATTAAGTCAACACACTGTAAATCCTCTCACTGTAATTTTGCACTGTAAATTCAATTTCACTTTTCACATGTCACTTTTTCAGTACTCATGAATTATTTATTTAATAGTATTTATTACTGCCAATTTGCACTATACGCATTGTTGTATATTGTATATACCTACGTATTACTGTAATAATACTGTAAATTGTACAATTCATCTGTCTATACATTTAGATTTCACTCAGTTATATTTTGTTTATACTAGTTTAGTTTAGTTTGTTGTTATTAGTTTTAGGTATTGTATATTTTTGCGTGCATTTATTCCCCGTTTCAACTGTTGCACCTTAATTTCCCTCGGGATAAATAAAGTCTCTTGAATCTCTCCCAAGCCAGCGATACTTGTTATACTAACGTTAGATATCAACATGAAATTGTCACACACGGACTAGATTAGAGACAAGATTATTTAACGTCATGACATTAAAACTATACATTAAAACTATACATATGAATTGTAAAACAATCAAACAAACGATCATGTTCATTCGTTACATTAATTCCATAAAACCATAAAACCAAAACCATTCCATAAAACCATCAGTCGTTACATTAATCCCATAAAACAATCCCATAAAACAATCAAATGATCATGTTCATTTATGACATTAGTTACATTAATACCAAATTACATCACGTACTTTGATCAGTGAACGTTAAGTGTAACCTTTAAAAAAGACGTAGGAGCGTCTTGTGTCTTGTCCTGTCTCCACACAAGTGTTCACGGAATGAGTGTCGGAGACGCCTCTTCAACCATCTCGAAAGAAACTCGAAAAGCGCCACAAAGTCGTGGTGGCCAAAACGTATATTACATTAGACTCCCATAGAGAAAGCTTTAAGGCTGAAGTTAAGGGCCCCCATAGAGAATGATAAGGCCACCGAAGCTCATTAGGCTTAACAATACTTGGTGCCCGTCATTAGGCTTAACAATACTTGGTGCCCGCGAAAGCCCCGGTTCGAGACCGGGCGGAAACAATTTTAGATTTTCCAAAATAGCTGCAGCAATTCTATCCTGTCAACATATGGTGGTCCGTCAGTGCCCTCAGCTGGAGAGAACAGGAACAACATGCTATCAATGGGCAGCTGCTGAGGGAGTGGCACCCATTACTCGGCTTATGATTCAGTGAGAGATATTACATGTCAAACAAACAGGGAATTAATCATTTGTAATTAATTTGTTACACTGATGTCATTTGGTGGCACTGTATTTGAGGCAGCATGTTTTTAAAAATCGTTTTAATTTATTTATTATATTATACATTTGTTATCTTTGAATTGAGTCTGTTCCATGAACAGCACAACATCACCTGCCGGTTATTTTCAACTAACCAGAAATAACTACGTACAGTATTTAACCACTGATGGTGTTCTTCTGATATACTCCTTTCTTCTGTCTTGTGCACACAAACTGTGTCACAGAACACTTCTTGAAATCCATTAAAAAAACGTTATGTAACCCAAACACGTTACATAACTATGTAACGTGGACAATTTGATTTTAACTTAAAAAAATGTGTATGTTTTTAACCCGTAAGGTTGATGTTTATGATTACAAAAAAAAATGGTTTATATAATCTCCTTTATCTGCTTATAAATGACAGTAAAGAAACATGAGGTCCCTGTTGTTTATGACTACCTTGTGACCAAAAGGTGAACAGTGAAAGAAGAAGAAGGGTATTTAGGATGGGAAGTAATCACCCGGTACAATGTCATTTGTGTGGTCGGGATTGTAGAGGACCAAGCGGTTAGGCACAAGGATGTATTTGAAGAATCCATAAAGTGTTCTTTCCTAAGCTGGTGGCAAACACTATTCATTGTCCTGTCAACCTTCAGTTCGAAAACAACCCACCTTTAAACTGAAACACAAGGCGGTAGTATTACTTATGCAAAGAGAATCAGAATCGCAAGGCGTTCAGAGAACGCCTTGCCTTGAAATTAAAGTACGACGAAATGGTCTACCAATACTCAAGACAAACAATTGAAAAATATAAATGATGAACTAAACTAAATAAACTTGTGAATTGTATTATTATTTCCATTATATGTTTTTAGTGAAGGACAAAAAGAGTGATACAAAGCATGTAATGTTCTTCCATTTTATTTTGATTTCCTCAGAGCTAACCCACCCATCCCTCCCACCCCCGCTCCCCACCCATCCGAAAACCGCCCAACGCATCGTTGGACTACCCCTCCCTGTAATAAACACTACCCACCACAAACGGTGTCTGAGGAAGGCACCACAAATAGCGGAAAACCCCTCTCACCCCAACCATGGACTGTTAGCCCTCCTCCCCTCCGGGAGGCGCTATAGAGACCTTGTTCCAAGTCAAGCAGGCTTAGGAACAGCTTCTTCCCCTCAGCTGTCATCTCCATGAACTCTGCACCACGAAGACAGCCCCCCCCCCCCCCGTAACTGTAAAAAACGGTATCACAACTACCTACCTCTACCTATAGTTTACATATGTATTGATAAGATACCTGTTAATGTGTACATTTTTACTGTACCTGCCGTACATATACATTTATATACGCTAACTACCTTGTATATACATTTCGATTTATATATATTTATCCTGCTTTCAATAATTGCATACCCCTGATCACTACCTGTTAAATACTTACTTACCTGTATATATATCAGTGGCGAAGCGTGTCTATCACAACTGGACCTTCTGTAGACCAGGGGTTCCACAACTTTTCAGCCCGCGACCCCCAACATAACAGACCCCCCCCCCCCCCCACTATCACCGGAGGGACTGAAACATTAAAAACAACGTGTGCACAGAGCTTCACCATCGAGAACATCGTGAATGGGGACGGTCTAACACGCTTCACGTGAAAAGGCTGAACGTAACTTTGGAACTTTAAGTTCCAAAATAGCGATCAATAATCACCAAATGTCTCTGGCATATGTCTTGTCATTAGCACTTTCACCTGTCAAAATGAAAGTGAAAAGGTGAAAGTGCTAATGACAAAACATATGCAAATTAGGTGATTATTGATCGTGGTTTTGTAACTCTTAGTTACCTCTTAGTTAAGTATTTTCACGTTAAGCGATGCAAAGAAAGATCAAGTCAAAACTCTCAATTCAAATGCACAACAATGCTTAACAAACCCAAGACAGCCATTAACTAATCAGTCAACAAGTGTGTGGAAACAAAATGCAACAACCAGCTCAACGAGACGCAACACAGAGACAAAACCAGCAAAGACAAATGAGTCTCACTCACCAATGATGTTCACTTAAAGACCAAATCCATTCTCCTGTCCTTCTGGATGAATGGTTCGACCACCATCAGGTCATAAAGATGATCGCTTTTCAGATCCAAAATAAGTTCCAATTCCCTGCTCTCTTGTCGGTCCCGAACAGCAACACTCCCATTAGTAGAGCCTCTTGTGGCTAGTAGAGCCCGTTAGCCACGGGTATCGTTCCCAGTTGCTACTCTGAAAATGGCGAACATAGCCTGCTTTAACTACTCGAGTCAGCTCCAGATTGTCAGGTGTTGGACGGCCTTTTTTAATAATGTCCATTTTAACATTAAATGGTCGTCTTGAAAATGGTTCACACAATAATTCCGCCACGACATCATCTTCACCTGTTGCCATTTTGGCGTAAAAAAAACAACGTAGAAAACGTAACATTACGCTAGATCCACTCTCGCGCCAGCCACCACCTTGCACCCACTAGCTCCATAGGGCCAATGTCAGCGGGAATACTTTGGTTGGTTTACGTTGGATATTCTTCCCAGCAACCCAGAAACATATCTGATTGGTTGCATTGTTTTTCCAACACAAAACCACTCAAATGCGTCGTGCATGGACCGAGAAAGACAAACAAATCAACGTAACACTGTATTATAACACAGATACGATTCTCATTTATTCATTTTATTTAAATTTTATTAAATGTTATTAAATTGTATTACATTTTATTAATACAATTAATTCGATTCTTTGGTTTCATCTGAGAGTTCCAGGGTCTTATCTGAATACCTTGAAGGCCCTGACGCTTCACCACTGATATATATATATACCTATTATTATTATTATTATTATTATTATTATTATTATTGTTATTATTATTATTATTATTATTATTATTATTATTATTATCATGGTCATATCCCACTTAATACCTAGTAGACTGTCTTTTAGCAACTGTAAACTGTAGATTATATTACCATGACCTTTACTGCAACATTTGCACTCTGGTTAGATGCTAAATTATTTTCGCTGTACTGTACTTGTGCTGTGCAATGACAACAAATTTGAATCTAATCTAATCTAATCAAATATTAAACAACATGGACCTTAATTATAAATCCATGAACAGAATTGCGCTGCTTCTGACAACTGCCTGCCACATAACATTACATTAGTCATTTAGCAGACACTTTTGTCCAAAGTGACCCTAATGCCATGCCTAATGCAAAATATGAAAATGACAATAAAAACATAGCAATTAAATTCACATCGCATTGTATTGCATTTTGAGTAGAAACCTTTACAAGCTTCCACCTTGATTGACACAAATGATTGTGTGTGTGTGTGTGTGTGTGTGTAGACCTAAAAGGCTTACACTGGTTAATACAGTCGAATCAAGTACGCTGTATATAAAATAGTCCTAATACTAGGATGAATTTAATTCAGAGAAACACATTTCACTGTGTGTGTACATGTATGTGATCAATAAAGAGGATTCTATCCTCCTGATTTAGATGTAGAATTGCTGCAGATATTTTGGAAAATCTAAAATTGTTTCCGCCCGGTCTCGAACCGGGGACCTTTCGCGTGTTAGGCGAACGTGATAACCACTACACTACGGAAACTAACCGACATTGCGTAGCAAGTAAGAGACACCAATAATTACTCATAAATCCAATGCGTCCAATACAGTACGTGGTGTCTACTTTTCCAATGCATCTATGTGGTAGTGTCTTACACTATATGGAGAATAGAATGGTGGAATAATATATGTTCATGGTCACATGTTGGTAAATGGTGGTTTTCTATTTTGGTACTTTTGTGTGTTCATAGTTTCAGTCAAGTGACTGAAAGGGAGTGGGAGCCCTGGCGTTCAGTAAGTGCGGTGGTACAACAACTGTCAATGTCCCACCCGTTTCAAGCAGACGACCATCTAGAATCGAGATGGTCGTGAGGTGATCTAGATTCTAGAGAGGTGATCTAGATTCTAGAGAGGTGATCTAGATTCTAGATCAACTCTCTAAAGAAGAGAAACAAAGAGAGGTGTTGTTGTATCCGCCGCAGTATTTTAACCACTAGGAACAGCGACGTCCAGCTGCCAGAGTTTTGGAAGTACTCTTGATTTCATAGGTTAACATAACATAATGTAATGCTGGTGATATAATGCAGAACCCCTCTATCCCTCCAACAACTTTTAACATTACTTGTCAACGGTCCACGTAAACGAACCATGTCAGAACGATTACGTAAAGAATACAACAATTAAAATACTCAGTGTTTAGCTAACTTTTGATTAAATGTTCACTGCAAAGACATGTGCACTTATACAATACTTATATACTTACACAATACTATATTGTGTACAATACATTGTATGCATAGGCGGACTTTGCAGGGGGCCCCAAGTGGCCGAAATGTGTTACTGAATCTAGTCTAATATCGAGTCTAAAATAGTTCCAATCCAAATATTTATTGTATATAGATCACCAAATACTTTAATAGATGTAATTAAAATACAATTATTGTAACACAAAAATCTTAATTATATTATGTTTTGTTTTTAATCAATTCATTGTTGAACAGTCATGTGACATGTGACGTGTGCAGTTAGACACGTGTTCCATCTAATGTGCATTTAGCGATTGGGCTAGCTATGTTTCTGTACGCTGTTTCTGTACACTGAGCAGTAATGGACATTCGGCGATTTTTAGAACGTATAGGGACGCAAACAAAGGCGTTTACTTCTGCACTAAGTAGGGCACTGATTATTAATATTTACAAGCCTACAGTAACAACCCTGAGCATTTTCTTATTTTGTGCGTGCCATAAGTTGGACAGTGAGTGCTTATTTAATCGTTTTTAATGTAACACAAAATGTGTTTATGTATACACTAAATCAGGGGTTCCCAACCTTTTTTGGCCAAGGACCCCAATTTTAGGTCAGTAATTTTTCGAGACCCCAGCTATTTCCCCCCCCCCGATCGGACATTCTGTGGCCGCGATAGCACCCCCCGCCCCCCCAATGATCAGACACTCTGTGGCCGCGAGAGAGGTGGGTATTCTCTGGGTATTCTCCTCTTGCCCCAAACCAAAACTCCTCAACCGAAACACGAGAATGCCGTCCTTTTAGCGTCCGATCGCATGACAGCTCAATCAGCTGTTCGATGGCGCTGGCTGGCAGATCCACAGAGCCCGCATAACTGAGGAATGGGTCGATCACCCAGTCAAACTTTGACATATCCAAACCTGGAAAGTAGGTGGTAAAGTGCTCCTCCAGGCATTTAAGATGATCAATCATTGTTTGTGCGGGGCACTGATCAGCAATGCTGTTGTCTGTCAAAAACTTGCACAGCTGTGGAAACGGGGCATCATTTCCTTTTGAAAGGTTCTCTCGCCAGAATGCTAGTTTCCCCCTGAATCCATGAATACGGTCACTCATCTGCATTATATGTTTGTTTCGCCCCTGCATGCTCATGTTCAGATCATTAAGTTTACCAAATATATCCGTTATATAAGCAAGGAGGCACATTATGTTCTGGTCACATAAAAAATCAACTAATTCAGGTTTTTTTACGTCCGTGAAAAAAGCCAACAATTCATCTTTCAGTTCGAAAAATCTCTGCAGCACTCTGCCCCTTGACAACCACCGTGCCTCTGTGTGAAAGAGCTAATTATCATGCTCAGAGCCCATATCACTGCAAAGCTTTGCAAATAGGCGTGCACGCAGTGGATGTGGCTTGATGTAGTTGACCATGGTACTTACCTGCTGTAATACATCTGCGAGGGCCACGCTCAGTTCCTTTGCTGCCAGTTGCTCGCGGTGTATCATACAATGCGTCCATATAGCAGACGGGGACACATCCATGATTAGCGTGCGTAGGCCTGCCCGCCGGCCGGCCATTGACGGAGCTCCTCCACCATCCGATCCCATGGAAGTTGTCTCTCCTCCATAAACTTTTGCAGGACAGCAAACATGCTCTGTGCTGTCTCGTGCTCAGGAGGTTGAAGGCAGTACAAAATATCCTCATGAATTGCATTCTCGTGTGTAGGTAACGAACAAAAGTCAAAGCATGGGCGTTTTCCCTTCCGTGCTAACGTCCATCTGTAGAGCATATGCGGAGGAGTTCTGAAGTCGCTCAGTAAGAGTGCTCTCTTGGTTTTTAGCTATGGCCTCAATTCTTCGCTTATTAGATACCGGTATTTTCTTTAGTTTTTCTGCTTCTACTTCGCCACACATTGTTTTGACCATATCAATAGCCGCGGGTAGTATCAATGTCTTCGACAATGCTGTGCGGCTTCATAGCCTTGGCTACGCGATAGCTAACTTCAAAAGATGCTCGCTGAGCTTTTTCACTATTTGTCATGGTCTTTCTGAAGTGCACCCGCTGCCTGCTCAGCTCATCACGTTTTCTTTCGAAATATGATTTTGGCTTGCCCATGTATTCTTTGTGCGTCGTTTCAAAATGTCTTTTAAGTTTATTTGGTTTCATACTCTCCGTGGACAGCACATTACCACACAAGAGGCATTTTGGTTTTTCTTCATTATTTTCGATGACGCTCGTAAATCCATATTGAAGATACGATTCGTCATATTTGCGAGACCGTTTTGAAGCTAAATGATCAGTTTCACTTGTTGATGCGGATGGGGGAGCTGGATTGAGAAATCGGTCCATTTTCTTGTTCACTTGCTAGAAAGCTCGCTCATACGTGTTGGCTACCCAGAGAACAGCGTGTAGGCTACCACTGCGCTGAATGACAGGTCGCATCACGTGCAGTCGCATCACGTGCAGTCTTGTGAAGTTCAAGGTTCATGCAACATAAGCAATTCATCTTTTAATACGTTTTCTTATTTAAATGAAACTTGTAAGAAACAAACTTGAAAAAAAAAATTATAATAATTATTTTTTTTATATATATATCTGTTTTAGACTATTTTCAGGCGACCTTATTTGCATATCAGGCGACCCCATTTGGGGTCGCGACCCCAAGGTTGGGAAACGCTGTTGTAGGGGGAGGAGGTAGGGAGGTGCCAGGTCATTTAGGGCTTTTTAGGCAGAGTGGATGAGGGCGTTTGGGCCGATGAGTATTTCCGATTGATTGCAGTTGAGTTGGAGAACGTTCTGTTGCATCCATGTTTTTATATCAGCAAGGCAAGTGATGATGACTGAGTGGGTGGTTGAGGTGATGGTCTTGGAGGAGAGGTGTCGTCTGTTGTGTGTCGTCTGCATAGCAATGTTAGCAGAGGCCATGGCGACGGAGAATTTGACCCAGGCAAAGTATATACAGGATGAAGAGAAGGGGGACTGAGCACTGATCCTTGGGGGACACCATGAGTGACTGGGGCGGTGGAGGATTGGCAGTGGTTTATGGAGATGTATTGGTGTCTGTCGGAGAGGTAAGAGGTGAACTAGGAGAGGATAATACCGGAAATGCCAAGGGAGTGAAAGCATCCAAGTGAACAGTGAGTCCGGTTTTATTAGCAAGTCTTTTAAGTTGCCGGCCCTTGGCTTTGAGTTGGCAGAGTTGATCGGTGTACCAGGGGGCGGAGTGAGTGAAGGAGTTTATGGAGTTGAGTTTACGGAATTTGATGTTGGTTTAATGCTGGTATTAATTAAACTAGACTGTTACTATATTCCTACAATAAACACATGCTGATTATAAACAATATTTACATCCACATATTGGTAATTATATCTGTTATCCACATTGCCACTAAAATAGTATCAATCAAGGGTCATGTTCCCCACTGTAATTATGATTTGATCTGATTAACTGTTCACAATTAAAGGATTACTTGCTCTGTAAAACAAAAGTGGTCAATGTAAGGACAAGTTCATGCAGAACATATATTTTAGCACTCAATATTAAATTTGACCCATAAAGTACATGAGATGCATGTTCCCCATTACTAACCCTAAGCACTGTTGTCAAAGAAGTACTAAGGTAAACGTAAAAGTGTGCTATTTCGTTTTTATCACAGATTTTGACAGCTGATTTCCCCCAAAAAAATGCTTTATTTACACTCTGTATGTTTACTTTATGTCTATCCATACATGTATCCAGAAAAGTGAGATGCAGAGAGTGAATGTGCCCTTCTAAGAGAGACATGGTAGACAAAAAACCCAACCCTACAGGGACACAGGGGAGAGATTTGGAGTCCAATATATGTTGCGCCACACTGTCCTGTTCCATAAGACTGGGATAAGAACAAGTCCCAGTAGACACTCCCAACTACATTGGCTGTGGAGACACTCCTGACTACAGTGGCAGTGGATACACTCCCAACTACAGTGGCAGCAGACAGGTATGTATAGGCTGCAGCCCTCTGTCATAGACACCTCTCAGGTAACACTAGTCATTTTCAGATTCAGATTCAGACCATGTTGTTAGTCCCAAGAAGGGCAATTCATTTGCACTTTACCAGTCCTTACAAACAACTCAAACACTCAGAGATGGTTCAAGATAGTTATAATTATATGTCAAAGGCAGCGATACAACAACCGGCAGTAGATAATATATAACCTTTGTTATAGGTCAAATCAAAGATTTGAGAAAATCTTTGTTATAGGTCAAATCAAAGATTTGAGAAAATATTTTACAATCTTTGTAAAAATGTGTTTTACAAAGAACTCACTGGAAGGAACATGGTCAGATTGACTGTGTTTTACAGTGAATTCACTGGACAGAACAATGGTCAGATTGACTGATCATGTGTTTTACAGTGATCTCACTGGACAGAACATGGTCAGATAAACTGATCATGTGTTTTACAGTGAATTCACTGGATGGAACATGGTCCCATTGACTGATCATGTGTTTTACAGTGAGTTCACTGGACGGAACATCGTCAGATTGACTGATCATTGGGTCTCCTGTTCCTCCCAAATGGAGAACGAGTCTCTTTGCTGGGCTTCACTTATTTTGGAGCAGACTTTCACAATGCCATTTAGGCAGTTATTTCCTTCACAGACAATCCTTTAGTGTACAGTATTGTAGTAACACAGAACAGTCAGTGTCAGAGGGCGAACCGACACAAACTTGTAAAGGGTTACAAAAGTTTAAAACGCCCCTGCTCTCCTCATACACTTGGTGTGGCCCGACATCCCTCTTCAGGTATGTGTGGCGTCTGTTGCGACTATTCATTGGTCAGTTGATCCAGGACATTGGTGTCAGAAGCAGAGGTGGACATGTAAGACAACATCATATATCATATCAAAGTGTTATTAACCTCAAACATATATATATATATATATATATATATATATATATATATATAATGATAATATTATAATGATAATGGACTTGAGTGCCGCGATTAGCCTGCTGATGTGTGGCAAATGTGGATAGTTTTTGCAAAATGAGTGAAAACACGTGGATCAGCTATTCTTTAAATAGCAAAGTATTCAAACCATCTCTAATTGTGTTGTGTTTTGTTGTAGACATTGTTTGGCTGATATTGCAAATAAAATGCTCATTGGGGCGCTGTACATGCACCGGGGTAATATATTAACGTTATTATATTATCTCCATAGTTTTGCTGTCGGCTACATTAGGAATGTGTGTGTTTATTCATTGATGTTAATTGGCGCACGTCTAAGGTGGATGCGTCGCCGTGTCTGATTCTGCTTTAAACCTTATTTTACTGTAACTCGTCTACCTAGTTCTAAAAATGGGACATCTTTCCCCAAAGACTTATGATTTAAGATATTGTATTGTATAGGTCTACATCTAGGCCTGTGTAGGCCACATGGCGTGACATCTTGGAAGACATACAAAATAGCATTGTACCATAATTGACCGGTAACCACATTACAGAGTATAGGCTGTCCATAACAGAACCACATACATTATCAACCACGGCTTCAAAACATGTATTTGTCAAATTGGCATTGAACTAGACCTATTATACCTACGACAGTAAATGTGTGTTTGCGTTGTGTAAAACAGCCTTGCATTTCTTCCGTACAGTGGGTTTGGCCATGCTTGTAACATTGAACATAAGAATGTAAACGGCATCCACAGCAGTACTTTACATCGAGGCGCAAGTAGTACAATCATTACGGTAACGCCCGAACTGCGGGCTGCGCTCAGTGCTGATTCCAATCCGCCTGTCTGAGACTGCGCTCCGGTACTGAGTTCCTCTGCAAAGGCGCTGCTGGGCAGGTAAATTGATTATTTAACCATGGAATACTACGACTAAAACTGTGATTACATGTAGAGGCGTAATATGCCTTAAATATGTGCGTTATTGCCTAAAACCGTTGGACGAATGGTCAAGTTTGAGTCTATTACTGTTGATCAAGTCATCAGCGTGCATTGAGGCTGACATAATGAACTGTTCATTGATGGAGAATGGGGCATTGTTCGTTTCAAGTGGATTTGGTTTTGGAAATTGTGCGTGTTTTCTTTCCTGGATATATTTTTAATCTCTGTTCGAGGATTTGGTGTATTTGATGTATGTGTGTGTGTGTTGCATACAAAGGGTAAGGTATACATATTGAGTAGCTGTGTATTGATTAGTCTCATTTCCTTGGATGTTACGGTGCCTATAGTTAATAGGGAAGGCTTGGAGAAGAACAAAAAAACAATTGATGTGTGTGTGTGTGGCGTCGGGACCATCAGTGCTCCAATAGGTTCATTAAGCTTTACTTGTTGGTGACTGCGGGGAATGTGCTGTCACTGCCCGTCGTCGACGTGGTCGTGTCACTGGTACGCGGGTGAAGGCTGACATGTGTCGCCGAGCCGCTGCGTTTTTTTTTCCCTTGAATGAAGCCAATCGTCTCCAGTCATTTCGTAGGGACGGACGTCCGCCATTCCGATGTAGCCCAGCCGGTAAAACCTGCAATCCAATATTGTTAGATCAGCCGCTATTTAAAAAAAAAAAAAAACACAGGGCGGCAGTGGAGGTGTGTGTGTGTGTGTGTGTGTGTGTGTGTGTGTGTGTGTGTGTGTGTGTGTGTGTGTGTGTGTGTGTGTGTGTGTGTGTGTGTGTGTGTGTGTGTGTGTGTGTGTGTGTGTGTGTGTGTGTGTGTGTGTGTGTGTGTGTGTGTGTGTGTGTGTGTGTGTGTGTGTGTGTGTGTGTGTGTGTTACAGGTGCTGAGTCATAATGGCTAAATTGTTTAACCCTCTCAAGTCGATCATGGCTATTCGAACATGATATACATGTGTAATGCATATATTCTTCATGTTCATTCTTCGTCCATTAGAAATATTAATTAATTGTGTGGTTTTACTACAGATTTTGCCCTCTTTTGGCTTTCTGTGTTCTTGTATGAATGACAAAGGCAACCCTTCATTCTTGGCATAGATCAATGATGGGGGTGGGGGGAACACAAAACACTGTGTGTGTGTGTGTGTGTGTGTGTGTGTGTGTGTGTGTGTGTGTGTGTGTGTGTGTGTGTGTGTGTGTGTGTGTGTGTGTGTGTGTGTGTGTGTGTGTGTGTGTGTGTGTGTGTGTGTGTGTGTGTGTGTGTGTGTGTGTGTGTGTGCCCATGTGTGTGTGTGTGTGTGTGTGTGCCCATGTGTGTGTGTGTGTGTGTGCGCCCATGTGTGTCGTTTTCCCAGTGTCACGGGCCCTCTGCTAGCACGGCTGCAGGTAGATGGGATACGCTCCCTGCATTCAGAATGAGGCCAAGAGAGAGAAGGAGAGCTCCAGTCTGGTCTGGCCGGTGGGCGTCTCACTCATCCAGTGGGCGGGGCTAGGGGGAGGGGGTGGGGGGGGAGGGGGTGTGGGGCTCACACACACGCACACGCACACACACACACACACTGTATGGTCCACTATACTATTGCTGCCATGTAGCCCATGTGTTCAGCGTGTGTGTCTTTGGTTGGTGAAGCTGTATTAATTGTCACATCACTAAGTCTTGATGAGGTGGCTCTTCCAAGGAAATGGTTGAATTTAATGCACTTACGACGCCTTTATCCACTTTGGCAGATGGGTGGTTCTCAAATAAACTTGACTGGCCTGGTTAAATCAGACCATTATGCAAGTAGCTTTTGTGTGGCCTGCTTTGGTCTAACCCACATTGATATGCATGCGGCAGTCCAGACGCAGCAATGGAAAATTCCAGGTTCAGAAAGTACAAATCCTGCCTGTTTGCACAAAGACAATGGACCTCAATTATGTGTTGGGAAAATTAGTGAATAGGCGGGTTTCTGAAAATACAAGGGGGAGGGCTTTTACTGTGTGAATCTTAAGAGCTATCTGGACATTGCCAAGGCTTGGTTTTACTGCTAAAGACGACGTCGATTTTATTTTGGAATTGTTTTCATATATTTAGTAACGAACATGAAAATTGACTCAAAGGACGAGGCTGTCACAAGGTAAAGGTTTTTGATTCCTCAAAAGCCGACACCCTAATGAAACAAGCCAGGCAGCGGAGACGACTTGGCCCAGAACAAAGTAACTGTGAATACGCAGAACATGGCGTACAGTAGCCTTAATCAAAACATACAAAACCCTCCTCACATTATCTTCTCCAACATAGGTTTGTATGCATTACATTAGGCATAAAGCAGACGCTTGTTTGTCCCAAAGCGACTTACACTAGTGTAACCAACATAGGTAGGCAAGATAACTACTAGTCCCCAGAAATCATTCCTTTCCTAACAAGCCTCCAAGAGCAGAACCAGTGCTCGGGTACAAGTACAGTAAGTTCTCTCCATAGATAAAACCCACAGCCAAGGCCAATTAAATATGCAATTCTAGAAGCAGGGCGGGGGGGGGGGGAAACAAAGGGGCGTTTCACTGGAGATGTGGACGATAAAAACAATTACAACCACATCATAGCTTCATCTAGGGAAGGATGCTCTTATCCGTGTCCTATACCCTATAACCCTATCCCATGTCTTTGGACATGGGCCGGGGTTACCAGCACGAAGCCCAGAAAAGACCCCAGTCAGTGTGGGATCCAGGACCTTCCTTGCTGCGGGGCCGGTGTCGGTGTTAACCACTGAGCCATTGGCCACATTGCTGATATAACTACAAATGTCTGTTTACTACCTGCTGTATATATATATTTATATATATTTATATTTTGATACAACTGCATACCCCTGCTCACTACCTGTTTATACTTGTATACTTACCTTGTATATATATATATATATATATATATATATATATTTACCTATAATTCTGCACATATCTCATACCTACTCTATAAGTCATTTTCTACCTGTTTTTAGTACTAGTTTTTTTTAGTAGACTTTAGTAGACTTTTTACATATTACTCAATAACTGTAGATTATATATTACCATGCACTTTACTGCAACATTTGCACTCTTGTTAGATGCCAAATTCCTTTCGCTGTACTGTACTTGTGCTGCTGTACACTGACAATACATTTGAATCTCATTGAGGGGGCGTATGTGGAGAGCAAGCCCTCTTGGGTCGGCACAGTTCCTCTCTGTTCTCCCCGGGGCCCTCGAGCACTTCCACGCCCTCCTTGTGGTCCACTTGATGGGTGCAGAGGACCCGACGCATCCTGGGACAAAGGGCTCCCGTTTGTCTTTTGTTGTGGTCGGTTCGCCACCAGTTGTGCCCTTACGTCCGTTAGGCCCTGTAACGTCCCTGTTAGGCCCCTGTAACGTCCCTGTTAGGTCCCTGTAACGTCCCTGTTAGGTCCCTGCCCTGTAACGTCCCTGTTAGGCCCCTGTAACGTCCCTGGTAGGTCCCTGTAACGTCCCTGTTAGGCCCCTGTAACGTCCCTGTAACGTCCCTGTAACGTCCCTGTAACGTCCCTGTTAGGCCCCTGTAACATCCCTGTTAGGCCCCTGTAACGTCCCTGTAGCGGTTAGGCTGCTCCAGTCCTGTGACATGGGGTTTGTGGGGCCCTATGTCGGGCGTAGGAAATCACTGGCAGACAACCTCAGCTGGGAAGATCGCTCATTCTATGCGACACAAGAGTGGACAGCTATTATGCCTATAAACCTAAAAATCTACATTACTGTACGTATGTCTTCTCAACAGAAAGTTGTAGAGCAGCCAAACATTAAAGGTGCATTGTGTAAGAATTAGTCTTTGACAAAATCGGGTGCAGCATAAAAGCAGAACAACGTAACTAATATACAACTACAAGGAAATGCCCAGTCCACCCCACACGGCGCCAAGACAGTTAGTTCTTCACATGTTGTGTGAATCGTTGTGAATGTTTTAAACTAATTTTAAACTAATTTTACATATTAATTTAAAAAATATATCAAATCAGTTCCAATGAGAGCTGACCAGAGGCTGCTAGTGACCAGCGATGGTTCATGATACCTGATTCCATACTGAAGAATTCTATGTTATGCAAGCCAAGTTTCTAAAGCAATGCCACACAGATTCTTTGTGACAGTCGAACAAGTCAAGTGCTTTGCTCTGTCATCGGTTGAGTTGGACACTAAATGACACAGCGGAGACCCCCAGTGGATCAAGTTACCTTCCTTTAAAAGGACGCAACACCCTACCGATGTTTACGGATGCCTCCGGTCAGACGGAGAGAGAGAGAGGGTGCCGGTTTGTCTCTTATAATTACTTGGGCATTTAGAAGAACAACGTAGGCCTTAGGCTTAAGGTAACCAGGTTATATCGGGTGTCTTTTAACACCAGCAATAGTGGTACTTTACTTTACACTTCTAAATTGTGTTGACTTTTAAATAGTCTTCTCCGCCACCCCGATGTTTAATCCAGGCAGGTGAAGTTACACCTGTGAACCCACTCCAATGTATGAACACACACACACACACACACACCTGGGATAACTGCAGGTTCAACATGTTTCTTGGCTGGTGCCGGGGGTTTTCTTTCCCCCTTGTTTCTGTCCACCATCCGTGGTTTCTGTCCATCCATCAAAATCTTCCATCTCGACATCGGTAATTGAATATATCGATAATGATTAATGTCACGTTATAGCATGTTTTCTGCTAATTCAATAGTCTATATAAAATAACCACATGGTAAAGCCTATTTTTTTGTACTCCTGTGTGTATTAGAGAGAGAGAGAGAGATTGTATATGTACAATTACATGTTTTTAAAAAAGATATAATTTACATGTTTAGGTAAGATTGTGGTAAGATTACATTTTCATGAAATACTTTCCTCAGCATGCGTGGGAGTGTGGTCCGATATGTGTGTGTGGGCTGAGTGTTGTCAGAGGAGTGTGTGTGGGCTGAGCCTGAGGAACCATAATGGACTGGCATTACCATTATGCTTTTATTATTCTCTCTCTCTCTCTCTCTCTCTCTCTCTCCTCTCTCTCTCTCTCTCTCTCTCTCTCTCTCTCTCTCTCTCTCTCGGCCTCTCTCTCTCTCTCTCTCTCTCTCTCTCCTCTCTCTCTCTCTCTCTCTCTCTCTCTCTCTCTCTCTCTCTCTCTCTCTCTCTCTCTCTCTCTCTCTCTCTCTCTCTCTCTCTCTCTCTCTCTCTCTCTCTCTCTCAGCTTATTTGTTCAACGTTGCTTCTCCCTTTCTCCAGGCTGTGTATGATGAATCTGGTGTGCGGCTTCTGTGGCCATGTCCTGCCGAGTATCTATCTGTCTGTCTGTCTGTCTGTCTGTTTGACTGTGTGTGGGCATGCGTGGGCACTCAAATTTACATGTATGTTCCGCACACACACACACACACATTATGCACTCACACACATGTGAGTCCCACTTTTTTTTCGCGCTCTATAGTGAATGACTTGGCTGCAGATTTGAAGGGCTGGGATGATGAGGGGGTGGCATACTGGGTGTTTGGATGTTGGGGGAGCACTGACTGATTAGCCCAATAGCTGAGAGAGAGTCCTAGAGTTGGCCCGGTGAAGGACAATGGGGGGAGAAAAGCACCGTGGGTGAATTGCAGTGAATTGCGTTGTCATGGCACCATGTCGACGATATGCTGTTTCTAACCAAAATGAAAGGGCTGATCGGTGGTGTTCTCCCGCTGTCTTTAGTCATACGGTATATGTAGCATAGTGTTAAAAGTGTTTCATAGTATATTATGTATGTATGTATGCATGTATGTATGTATGTATGTATGTATGTAGGCGTAGGGTACTTCAATGGGCCGAGGGAGATGCACACAGCATGGTCCTCCTCCCAGCACCAAGAGTCCGATGGGCAGGGGGGGGGGGGATCAGCACACATCATGGTCCTCCTCCCAGCACCAAGAGTCAGATGGGCAGGGGGGGGGGGATCAGCACACATCATGGTCCTCCTCCCAGCACCAAGAGTCCGATGGGCAGGGGGGGGGGGATCAGCACACATCATGGTCCTCCTCCCAGCACCAAGAGTCCAATGGGCAGGGGGGGGGGGGGATCAGCACACATCATGGTCCTCCTCTCAGGAGGCAGCTTCGGGCTTGATTGCAGGAATTCCATATATGGCCATGAGGGTTTAGCACAGGAAAAGGCACATATCTGTGGTTCCTCATCTCTTATCTCCTCTCCTGTGCTTTTCATCCGGCTGTCACAGTATGTATGTAATGTATGTATGTACTGTATGTATGTATGTATGTATGTATGTATGTATGTATGTATGTATGTATGTATGTATGTATATATATATATATATGTATGACAGGCTGTGTCATGTTTGTGGCATTTTGTGTTGGGAATCTCTAGCTTGGAGTTGAAAAGGCATCATGAATTATCCCCTGGGTATATGCAAATTAGCCAGTTGAGAGCCGAGTTTGGAGTCAGACCACCTTAAAGGAACACATAAGTCATCCCTAGGGGCTAGCCCCACACAATCAGGTAAAGATACAACAAATCAAATCGTTCTGTAATGGGTTTTTTTGGAACGGAAGAGTCGCCACTGCCAATCTAAAATGATAAAGATAAAGATATATCTTTATCTGATCCTGTGGGGCCAGCCCTCTGGAGGGAAAATACACACGCGCACACGCACACACACACACTGTGTGTGTAATGTGTTCTTGGAATGACCACGGGTAGTCAAGGTTAATGGTGATCAAAATGTAAATAAGTCATGGGGAAAAAGACATGCCTGTCATGGTTGTTTTGGGAATGTGTCTCTCATCTCTCGTCTGTTATGTAAGGGGCAGTGCAAAACAGGGAACAGAATGAACTGAGGGTTGAATAAGTCTGTCTATGTGTCTTAGGTGTACCCATAGAGTACAGTCTGTATGAATGGGTGCTCGAGGTAACATGTAAGAGCTATTATTTCAGTGTAATTGGTTAGAAATGGCCTAGCCACCCATCAGCTATGAGTGAGTGAAATGCGCCCTGAGTAGTGCTGGGCAATGTATCAGATATCGTGATATGAGACTAGACTGGACATCATCTTAGATTTTGGGTATCTTAGTATCGTGATATGGCAAGTGTTGTCTTTTCCTGCTTTTACAGCTTTACAAAATCAAATAATATATAACAGCCTTACAATTTAGCATTTTCATTTCCTGAACCTACCAGACTGTTCACGCTGTTATATTATTTGATTTTACTCAGTCATTCTATCCACATTACTGATGATTATATATCCTACATACTCATTGTGAATACAAAAGTATACACAACTAAAATAGGCTTTACCATGTGGTTGTTTTATATAATCTTTATTTGTTCAATTACCGGAAAACCTACTATACTGTGATGTGCATTATCGAGATATTAAATGACTTATTCGGGACATATGATTTTGGCCATATTTCCCAGCCCTAGCCTTCAGTTTTGAGATGACAGCGCCTGCCTCTCTATGAACCAATTTCGATTTCAGACCACTTCCTGCTCATGACCAATCAGGGCATCCCTTCCCTGGTTCGGGGAATCCGTCTGGCCTGTCGATCACATAGGCGCGGGAAATGCGACAGAGCTCATTGGCGGGAGTGAGCAGAGGGCGGAGCGGCCGTTCTTATCCAAGTCGTGCTCTCTTCTGCTATTTGCTCTCTCTGTTCACAACTCTCAGATCGTACTTACGCCAGCTTTAACATGTGCAAGCTCTACTGGAGGTCAATGAGACGATAGAGGGAGCTCGGGAATAGCGCCGTGTGGCGGCACCAAAAAGATAACCCGTTTTTTTACAAAATGCAGAATGCCTTGCCTTCACAAAGAGGTTTGCGGGGAAAGTTTGACAGGCAAATCCATCCTAATGATGGATGATTGGGTAATGCACTGAGTGATGGCCTGTGTGGAAAATCCAAAAAAAAGGTGTATCGTCCTGTTTTTTTGGTAGACCATGTCAGACTGAAATCTGCCCATTCCATCTGGCAATGTATATGCATGCAAATATTATAGTTATGCACAAACACACACACACACACACACCATGAACACACTGTTTTGTATGCATCTCTGCAAATGCATGTGTGAGCATGCATGCATTATGCTGTGTGTGTGTGTGTGTGTGTGTGTGTGTGTGTGTGTTTAGGGGCTCTGTCTATGTCTCAACAGACACTACAGACACATGTTCCCATACACTTGGCACAGAACAATGCAACAGCTTTCACAAATGATAAATGATCTCCGATTGGCTGGTGCTCTGGAGCCTCTGCTCTCCTTTCTCCTCTCTGATTGGTCCAGATTCCCAGTGCAGCAGTCTTTAGCCACATCTTGTCGTCTCCTCTGTGCGTCTGCACACACCTTGAGCCATCTCTGCTGTGGTGGTTCAGCAGGACAGTGATGGGCGGGGAGCCGGGGACATTCTCGGGGGACGTTCCCATTCTCTGTGAAGCTGTAGTGATCTGTACGGGGACAGCCCTAAAGAGAGACTAGGGCCAAAAACAAAGGCGTCTGAGCATCTCTCTCTCTCTCTCTCTCTCTCTCTCTCTCTCTCTCTCTCTCTCTCTCTCTCTCTCTCTCTCTCTCTCTCTCTCTCTCTCTCTCTCTCTCTCTCTCTCTCTCTGTATATCTCTCCATTTTAGACTCACAAATCTGTGTGTGTGATGCTCCTTTTTAATGCATCATATTTTCGCTGCTTCATGACACCCAGCTGTCAATTGGGGTGTTGCTACTCAACCCCCCCCCCCCCCCCACACACACACACACGCACACACCCCCACCCCCTGCCGTTCATATCCCTTGTTCATCCCCATCAACCACCAGCACCCCTCCCCCCACCCCCCATGACTTCCATGGCAACGCAGCGCTCATGAACCAATAGCATGGGCCCCAGGAATGTCTGTGTTACATAGTGAGCGACACCAACTAGATGACACACACACACACACACACACACACACACACACACACACACACACACACACACACACACACACACACACACACACGCACACACACACACACACATAATATATGTATTTATAATATACTATACCTACATATAGTTACAGTATATTATGTATGTATGTAGATGTCCACATCTCTTTTAATCTTTTTTTTATTGTGTTTATGAAATAAACACACATAACATATTCCATATGTTTTGTTAGCCAGCAAGTCAAATATTGGCAATCATTATATTGACTGGTCTATGCTGTATTACAGCAATTCAACTTTTAGACTATTGTCCCTATTTAGTCCTCTCTCCTCTTTATTCACGGTTGATGTTGTTAAATATTGCGTAAAAACCCGAAGGTCAATGTATATGTTTTCCCGCCTCTTTGTACAACGTTTTATGCCGTCGACTCTTGGTTGGGTGGTTGTCGAGCTCCATATTTGTTCACTCCACTGCCCTTTAGCAAGGCATATTGGTTCTCAGATTGGAGGTCACCGGCGATCACCAGTGTTACTGTTCACGCATGCTCGATGTCACAGTTCAGCTCTTTGGATCGAATAAATAGTTTATTCAGTTTAGTTTTGTCTCGAGTTAGGGGAGGTCAGTCTTAAGGTGTGGCTAGTTCCATTTTAGTATTGCTTGGATGGGTTTGGATTTGATGCGATGCACTTGTAGGTTGTGCCTGCAAAAAAATGACCAGATCAACTGTCTGTACATCCTGTACAGACAAGTAACAAGTATATCAGTTCAGCATCCACCTCTGCCCAACGCACAAGCAGGCACACACACACACACACACACACACACACACACACACACACACACCACACACACACACACACACACACACACACACACACACACCATCCACACACACACACACACCATCCAATCAGTAGCCCTTCACAGGAAAGCAATTCCCATCCATTCTGATACCAAGCGACGCTCGAGCTGATGCAGTTAATGCTGTTATTGGTTGCCATGGAGACTGACTGAGTTGGACTGTTGCCGTGGAAACCGTTAAGAGTGGCTGCTCACCCACGCCACATCCAGCGGCACTGTGTGTGTGTGTGTGTGGGTGCGGGGTGTGTGTGTGGGGGTGGGTTGTT
>CM051015.1:14087919-14100419 GCA_027704905.1 Muraenolepis orangiensis | reverse complement strand
ATTTACATTGGTGAATGTTAAACTACTACTTAAACTTGGACCCTCCAGGCCGACGCTGGCCCGGGGATTTAAGCACCGACCCACACCAGCAGATGACTGGCAGCAGCTCATGGAAGCTAACTCTTGCTAGTGGCGTACAGCCCTGGCTCTCGGGGCGTGCGGTTCAGCACCCTGTGTACACATCTCGTAGTAGCCCCCCTTTCTCCACGGGCCGCCGAGAGCTGAACACAAAGGTCAAACAACGTCTTTGTACTGAACAAACAGAAACAGACACACAAAATACTAACATGCACAGCCACATAGGGTGATGCACGGTGAACACGCCTGGTAGAGCGCCTCCCTCCCCGCCACACCGGAAACTCTCTTGGATCCTGATTCAGATCCAGTAGACAAACAGCCGCAGCTGCTGAAACCTTTTCAGTGCTTAGTTGGCTCTGGCAAATTAAGCCATTCAATTGAGCAGAGCCAATTTAGTCACTTAATTGGCAAATTAAGCCTGAAGTACATTTTAAAGTTTTATATCCAGATCTCAAAATCGATTCAAATGTTCCTTGGCCATAAGTAATCCAACCACAAAGTTTTGTCCAATTCCGTACATATCTTTTTGAGTCATCTTGCTCACAGACAAACAGACAAACAGACAAACAAACTCATCATCAAAATCATAACCTCCTCCCATCTTCAATGCCGAAGGTAATGCCCGCTATGATAATAGCTACCAGCAGAGGATGCAGGGTCATTACACCTGTCCACCAATATATCACTTGTCATCAGGGAATGGGGATGAAGCAAAGCATTGTGGGAATAAGATGGAAGACGCATGATGCGATAGAAAGCATTGTCGTCGTGGCGTAGGGAAGGTGTAATACCCATCGGTTGACACAACGGCCACTCAGATCACACCAACTGACATTGACACATTTTAACATGAAAGTGGGTTAAAGAGGGTTAATCACACGAAATGATCCGCCGATAATGTTTGCGAGGGCGAAAGAGGTTGAGAAAGGTACACATGAGTACATGAAAATCCAATGGGTTGGGGTGCAGGCAGAGAGGATGAGAGTTGTGAAGTAGTGAACCGTAAGCTCCGCACATATAGTGAGATGGGAGAGGAAAGCAAGTGGCAGTGACTTGTTGAGTGTGGGTCCACTGCAGCAGAAGAGAGCAGTGATGTCATTTCCCAGACAAAGACCTCCCCCTCCCCCCCCCCCCCCTCTCCCTGCCACATCCCCCGCCGCTCCCTCCTTCTCCCCCCCCCCCCCCCCGCCTCCCCCCCACCTCCTCCTTTACTGTGTCTTATGCTCTCTCTCTCACTCTCTCTCTCTCTCTCTCTCTCTCTCTCTCTCTCTCTCTCTCTCTCTCTCTCTCTCTCTCTCTCTCTCTCTCTCTCTCTCTCTCTGACCATCTTTGAGATGGCTCTCCCATCCTTTCGAGGAACGTGGTCCAGGAAACATGGAGATTTGTCTTTGATTTAGAGGCCTCTTTCTGAATGGTTTGATTGGTTGGTTTGATTGTTGCACAATAATTGTCTTACCTGTTGTCTTCCACTGTCCTATTGCATGACAAAAAAGTACATCAGCATTACAACTGCTAAAACCGTGTGAGAGAAAAATGGTGCAGAAACTATAATATTACTTAATAATACCCATGGTATCAAACAAGTCATCTAGCTGACCTATTTTTTGATAGCCGTCTTCATGTACCAGCGGTTGTTGTCGTACTGTTTTGCGAAGGCATGGCCTCTGATGTCACGGACCGCAGCGACTGACTGTTCATTTGCAGAAGAAGAGAGGGGAAGGCTGAAAGTACATCTTTTGTTTACTCAGCTTATTGCTAAAAATAACATGGCCCTTGCAGTTTAGGGTTTTAAACTCTGTGTGTTTATTTTTCATTATCGCCCAACGCTCTGGTAGGAGAGACCTGTGATGCATGGAAAACGCATCCTGTAAATACTGTTAGCTGAAACGGGTCAAATGTGAGGTAACTTAGCCCACGAATAGCTGTGTAAGACTTTGGTTATAAAGCCCTATGACATTTTATGCAGGTTATTAGAGAATTTTTTTTTTTGTCAATCGACAAATCAATTAATCTGTACATTTTCCTTGAAACCTTGCGCAAAACACCTAAAAAATGTACATAAGACATCAAACCCTGCACACCTGTCTTGTGGATCTTAATTGATTAATATCTGTGGTGCTTACATCCCGGTCAAATTCTGTTCCTGCTTTTACTAAACAAAAATGCCTTTTTCTTCTTTGTGACAATACAGATGAGCTCAAATGAACCAACGTGTGATCATGTCTAACTGGGCCTGTGTGGAACGAAAGCCTCTCTGTAAATGGAGGTTAGCGCTTCGTAGTCCAGGGAGGAACGGCCTCTGGCCACACGCTGCTCTCTGACAAATAGCCTCAGACGCAGCGCTGCACAGGGGGAGGGAGTGTGCCTCAGCTTATTCACACGCACACACACACCTATCTTTACATCGATTCACTTTAAAAGATGTGCGTGTGTGTGTGTGGAATGTGTCTTTTCTGGGTTCTCCCAGGAGGTAGGGAGGGATATTCACAAGCACACAAGTCACACACACACACACACACACACACACACACACACACACACACACACACACACACACACTTAGACTCAGCCTATGGTTGAGGGTGGCAGTAGCTCAGGAGGTAGGCAACGGAAGGTTGCTGGTTCGATCCCGAGGTGTCCCAGAGCAAGACACCCTCATCCTAACTGCTCTCCACGTGCTGGCTGTCACCTTGCTTTGTTGACACAAGCTAGTGTACTGATGGGTGAATGTGAGGCGTAACTTGTGAAGCGCTACGAGTGGCCACTGGTTAGAAGAGTACAGTACATTAATACAGTATATTAATTCAGTCCGTATACCATTTACCATTGTATTGCAGTTTGGTACACGGCATCTTTCTCACCATTGGACCGATTTGGAAGGCAGTAAATTAACGGCAACAAGCTTTTAAAATGTATTTGCAAAGTGAAAAAAAAAACGGTAAACTGCGATGAACCCATGATGGTCATGTTTTCATTAGATAATTCATTTTCTGCGATACAAATGAGCTTCATCAACTGAATGAATGTCGAATATTGCCACAGTGTAACGTCGATACACAATTTGCTACAAGCTGATGTATGTGTAAGCCACTCGCCGTAGGCCTGGACACTGCAATTTATAGGCTTGACGGTGTGAGACAGTGCCTTGGTTTTTAGACTCTATAATGTTGGGCCCTTAGTACACAATGACCCTGAAGGGACTCATAGTCGCACACAGACGCGAAGAGCACACAAAACCGTCCGTAGAGACTATCATAGACTAGTCCAATCCAAGCAGAGACGTTATCTAGTCTGTAATGTAAGTGAAGCTTGAGAGTGCATTGTGCATTGTGCAAGTGCATTACAGTACATTGGAGAGAAGAGCGGAGTTAGAAATGTTTCCAGTCATGTTTCGCATCCTCCTCTGTCCGTACTCTTTTAAAGTGCCTCCTAAAGTTTAGCCGTCTCTCGCTAATAAACATTCGTTACCAATATCATTTTCCCAAAATGACGTACGATGATGTACCGATTCTGCTGAAAGCATTTAGCGTGAACAATAAATAGCCCATCGTCGGGCGTAACATGATATCGGTATAACTGATTTATTATTATTTGTTTTTGTAAAGCCAGGAGAGTCTGTTAATGAGGGTTTGATCACCCAGACTGGGATGGACCTTTTCATCAGCAAAGTCCAGGAGGCAAACAGCTACTGGGTGAAAAGCTACTGGGTGAAATCAAACAAAACATGACAGGAGGCTCCCAAATCTCCACCACTGTATTCTTGCCACACCCATTCTGAACCGCAGATAACCCCGCCTCCACGCTTACGAACCGTTGAACGTTGTTCACAAAGCCCTTATAAAACAGCCGACATTAGCATATCTTGTGCTCCCCCTCCGCTTTCGGTTTTCGGTGGAAATGTAAGAGATCAAACAGCTTTTCGGTTCTTCCCAGAATTCAACAAGAAAGCCAGTGGGGGGTTGCTGACTCATACAGCAGCTCACCCCCATCACCACTGAAATCCTCTGAATAAATATTATTTATTATTATTTATGGATCCAGTGTGAATGAATACACCCTTTAGGGGAGGAAGTTGTTTCAGACATGGTTGTTATTGGATAGGGGATATTGGATAGTTTCCAACAGGAATCCTTTACGACGGACAAGTGAAGCCAACCATATGTGTGGATCTTTGGAGAGTCCAATCAAGCTGTCCATTTTCTTCAATTAGGGAATAGATTCACGGGGCAAAGCATGTTCCCACGAGGCCTGCTCCACTATGCTGAACGGAGTACGCTGAAGAAGATGGAATAACAAACAAGTTAAGTTAAGTGTTAGAGTAAGTAAGAGTAACATTTCCTTTCAGCCCTCATGTCAGACTTTGTCAGGGGGGCTTTCTATTCAAAATGTTACTTGGGTAAGACGGCACAATGTATGCTTTTGCTTAGTAAATAGTTGCTTTGTTCGTTAAACTGTTAACCCTATTTGGGGCTTATTCATTTAACATTTGGGTTGAACCCTCCAGCTGCTGGCAATACCGTCCAATGGCTAAAGCAGCTAACTTCATACCCTACACAACTCGGTTCACGGCACCCTGGAATCCAGGAAAGTGTTCATCTTTGAACTGCTGACCTTAGGGAAAAGAGAGAGAGAGAGAGAGAGAGAGAGAGAGAGAGAGTGGCTCAGTCAATCCAATTGGTATTCCTTAAAGATAAGATTCAACAGCGTTTTGAGTCTCCTTTGTTAAAAACGGTACGGCATCCTTTCGCTGTATGTGAGTGAAATGCACTGATCATCTCTTTGGAGTTAACTGCGCCCCTGCCTCTGTATGAGCCAATTCCGATTTTTTTTATACCCCTCCCTGCTTATTTCTGACCAATCTGTACACATCTTACTTGAATGGTCCCGGCAATCCATCTTCCCTGTCAATAACACTTCTCAATGTTGGAGGACCGTAGAGGGAGGGGATGGGTTGTTTAGCTTCAAAGTGTTCAGCCCTCCTCTGCTCTCTCTTCACAACTCTCAAATCTTACCTAATGCAGCTTTCATTTGGAAATATTTGAAGGTAACGCAGGGAAAAGGGGGCTTCGCAGGGGGCCTTGAATCTCACCCATTCAGTTGGGTGTTTTGTGAACAGTATTCTATCCTTCCATTCTTTGTGGATGCATTCATGCATGAACACGAGGAATAGCTTGACGGAAACAGTGCATTATTCCTGTTTCATGGTGCTTTGTGTCAAGTCAAGGATGCTTCCAGGTGTCACAGCCACATAGAATGAGGCAGACAGACAGGCAGGCAGTGTCTGTGAGCGCTGTCGCCGAAATGCAGGCAGCGTAGGCGGCTGTGTATGTAAGTGCTTGTAGCTCGGAGCTGTGAGTGGGAAGGAGAGAAGAGCTCTCCTCTGTGTGGCCATTATTGTAGCAGAAACTATTTACAAATGTTAGCGGAGAGTTGTGTAACTGTATCTCCATCCATGGGCCTAATCAGATTTGTAAATCAAAATAATCGTGTTAAAAGAAAAACATTCTGAGTTTGTGAATGTGTACAGTAATCTGCAAATATGTGTGTTCGGAATCTGTGTGTGTAATTAGATTTGTGAAATGGGTAAAACGTTTATCTCAAGTGTATAGGCAAATCTGTAAATGCGTACATAGATATTAATGGAGGCAGGTTTTTTTTTTGCTCCAAGAGCTGGAAATGCAGACAAGTCATCAGTTTACAACTCCGGCGCTCCTCCTCTCTTTTTCTACACATGACTTTTACTACACTGGTGATTTGTAACGGTGTGTGGAGATGTGTCTGTAGGCCTCACAGCTGTATAGCACACATCCCAAAGCAGCTACCATAACCCAGGGGAAAGCATATGTTCAGCCTTCTTCTTACATAGCCTTATTTGTTGACTCTTTGACAAATTTTGGGTGCAATAAGTATCTATTACACATAAGTTGAAGAAATTAATTCCTTAACGTTGCATGCTGTTGACCGTTTTTTAGTTTTTCCGCAACACTGCGAACTCTTATTGTTATATTATAGTGTTATACTTTAAGTATAGTACATAGTGTAGCATATAGTGTTAAATTGTAGGTAATTCATACGGAAATAGGGAGTAAGCATTCCAAACATGTTGAATATTGAGTCTTGCCTACAGTTACAGGCTTATGTGACGTCAAAGTGCACCGTTTGACACGTGGTTAGCCTCGAAATTTCCCTCCAAAATTCGATGGTAGTCGTGATATGTAGGCTATAGAGCAACCGAGGTACACAGACTAATCTCCACACCCATTCATGCATCGCCACACACAGTTGCAGTTCTCTACCATGGCAGGAGTGTAATAATGGCAGCCAAAAGAGAGGCCTGGCTGAGTTTTAACTGATTACTTGGAATGAATTTCCAGTTCATGGAGCATTACTTAGACATTCAGCCATTAACCTCTGCACACGTGCACTGATTTGTCTTCACATTTACAGATCTAGGACTACGCACTCAAGATTCTGAATACACATTTGCAGATTACTATGCACATGTCTGTCTGTCTGACACTGTCTGTAGACACACACACATATACAGTAAATGGTGCTTCCAGGGGACTAATAGTCATAACTTAACGTGTGTGTGTGTGTGTGTGTGTGTGTTGCCAATCAATATTTCAATATTTATCTCTGCTCTGTTTCCACCATTTTCTCTCCTCTCTCCTTGTCTTTGTTCTGATCTTGTATGAAACAAAACCACTAATTAAAAGCCCGCTAAAACGCTCTGATCAAAGTCGTCGTCGAAGTGTAGAATTGCGTTTGACTGACGCCTGAGTAGCGAACCGGAAAACAAAAGAGAACAAATATATAACCTTATGAAAAGGCACGTCTACCACTTACTTCCTGTTGCCTGGCAACAAGATGCAGTTGCCAGCCAACCGGGCTGTCTCACGTTGTTATTATAACAGCACACGTTGTTATTTTGATACAGTGCTTCGCTTCTGAAGGGACTTTCTGAGACCTGATGCCAAAGCACTGAGCTGTACAGCAAGTCGCTAGCGTCGTGTACGCTAGCGAGAGCCATGCTAGCGAGAGCCATGCTAGCGAGAGCCATGCTATGGCAGCGTAGGCGCTGGGAGTGCTGCTCAGGGATGTCTGGGTGCAGCCCCCGTGAAGCATGCGTTGTTAGATTTCTTTCCCTTCCAAACACACACTAACTGAAAAGCCCGCTGTAGCAGACGACGCTGCCACCAGTCATTCAATTAGCTACTTGCGGGCTCCTCCTGAAGACGAGGACACAGGGTGATGAGGAACTGGTTTATTGCAGAGTTTTGAATCATTGTGAACAGAGCAGATGGAACATGCCACAGCTCTCTCCTCGAGTGTGTCAGGTGGTGGCAGTTTTTACCTGTGGGCCTTGATTAACAATGACCTACGGGTGTGCAGCTTAAACCAGCCACCAACCACACACACTTCACACCTGCATTCAGCCTAAATGTGCAGCTCCGCCTTACATGAGCTTGCCATGATGAACGTAGATGCCTGATCAGATTTGACATTGACATTGGACAATGGACATAATTACTTTTTTGTTTTTGCATAACAGTGTTTTAGGCCCTTTGTTCTATTAATAATGTTATCAAGTCAGGTATCCAACCTAAACAGACATTTGTTTCTCTGCATTTAACCCGTCCTAGTAGTAGGAGCATTGGGCAGCTATTGTATATACAGCACCAGGGGAGCAGTGTAGGGGTCTGGTGCCTTGCTCAAGGGCACCTCGGCAGTGCCCAGGTGTTTCAGGGACTTGAACCTGGTGACCTTCCGGTTCCCAAGCCAAGTCCCAGAGGACTGAGCTATCCTGTCGCCCCCAAAATGAACCAACGACAACGGCATGAAGGTTGGACACCTCTGCCTTCTTTCTGTTCATTCAAGTTAAACACTGTCCCATAACAAAGTCTTCAACATGTTCACCTGTGTTTTATCATAAGTCATCTCAGATCCAGAGGTTTGACAATGCTTTAGCCGCATTTTCCTAAACCCAGACACTGCACAGTGTCTGGGTTTTGCGTTGGCTGTTGGCTGTTGGCCAAGGAGGGTATACCGGCAATAGGAAGAAGATGCTATTGTTTAAGTTAGTATTTTAGTGATCGCTATTGTTTCAGTTCTTCTTCTTCTGAATCTGAGATTAATGGTCAGCGTTGTATCTTGTTTGTTGTGGTTCCGCCCCGGTCAGGTGGTTTCCACTGGAGACCCATTCAAAATCACTACAGAGCCCCCCCCCCCCCCCCCCCCACCCCTCAGCCCCATTCAGAAATGAATGAAGCAAAAGAAGAAACAAAGCACCCCGTTGCGGTCTGACCGTATACTCAGCAGGCGGCTGGGCACTGCAGAGGTTGCCCTTGAGCAAGGCACCAGACCCCTACACTGCTCCCCAGGCGCTGTATATACACAATAGCTGCCCACTGCTCCTAATACTAGGACGGGTTGAATGCAGAGAAACTAATTCCACTGTATGTGACCAATGAAGAGGATTCAATCCTCCAGATTTAGCGTTGTCTTCACAATGCAGAGCTGATCTGATTGGCCATCCAATCCTATTCAAACAAGACCAAGTCAAAACATGAACATGAGTCATACCAAGGCAAATACACCACAACCCAACCCACCCACCCACCCACCAACCAACCAACCAACCACCCTCCCTGTTTTCTTGTCAACCGAATCGTGTCATCTGCATTCTGCTGTGTGATGTATCATGTCCACCGCATGTCTGCATACATCACACACACACACACACACACACACACACACACACACACACACACACACACACACACACACACACACACACACACACACACACACACACACACACACACACACACACACACACCATATGTTGGTCTAGTACAACTCGCTATAAGCGCAAAACAATGCTCGGATGAAAAACCCGCACACACACACACCACACATGAGCAGACATGGGACCTCTGTGGTTTGTCTGTGTCGAGCGTTCCCCCTTGCCGCCTGTCTTGTCGCCTGCAGTGAGCCAGCCAGCGCAGTCGAGAGCCCTGCAATGCAGCATCTGTGGGACTTACACACGCATCGGAAACGCGGACGTGCGCACGTATACACACACACCCACGACACGCACAGGCACACACACACCCACGACACGCACAGGCACACACACACACACACACACACACACACACACACACACACACGACACGCACAGGCACACCCACGACACGCACAGGCACACACACACACACACACACACACACACACACACACACACACACACACACACAGGACACACAGGACACACATAGTCACACTGAGACTAAGGGCAGCGGCGGCATAGTGCTCCGATCGTAGGAGGTGAGGAGTGAAGAGGAGGTGGACATATTGAGAGGGAGGGAGGGAGGGAGAGAGAGAGGCGAATGAAGAGGGATAGAGAGAGAGGGAGAGGAAGGGAGAGAGAGAGGGGAATGGAGAGGGATAGAGAGAGAGAGAGGGAGAGGGAGGGAGAGAGGTATGAGTTGGCGGAGGAGTGGAGTGGTTTGAACACAAGGAGTGAAGAGGTGCAAAGCAGGTGGGAGGCAGAGCCATTAGAGGGAAATAAGATGGAATCAGAATGGGAACGGCAGAGTAAAAAGGATGCGATGAATAGGGAGTGCATGTGTGGGCTTGATTGCGTAATTGTCTTTCAAGGTGTGGGGACTAGAGCTATGGTTCTTTAAGGTCTAACTAGCACTGGCGGCGACTTGTATATGTGCTTGTATGTATGCATTGGGGCCCATTGTTCGGGACGTCCAACTTTTTGCTGCTTTCTAACACATATGTGCAATTATTGTGAGTATGAAATCTGGTTATCAAGGGTTAATAACTGGATGAATAAATTACATTTTGCCCATCTGCTGTTATGAGGCCACAGACATTGTGTGTGTGTGTGTGTCTGTGTGTGTGTCTGTGTGTGTGTGTGTGTGTGTGTGTGTGTGTGTGTGCGCCCTGGTTAACGGCTGGACAGCGAGCTGAGACTAACAACAGTATGCCCTTGCCACAAAGAATTACGTACCTCTGTTTCGCTGGCTCTGGATCAACTAGATCTCAAAGTCTCCTGGGGTGTGTGTGTGTGGGGGGGGGGGGGGGGGGCTCTGGCCACTCTGTCAGCACAACTGGCCTCTTTTGTGCTCTCTCTCTCTCTCTCTCTCTCTCTCTCTCTCTCTCTCTCTCTCTCTCTCTCTCTCTCTCTCTCTCTCTCTCTCTCTCTCTCTCTCTCTCTGTTGTTTTAACTAGGTTCATGCAACTAATTCCACTAAATTATTAAATATAATATTTTATTTTTTATACACTGCACTATACTATATAAACAAAATAACATAAAAAAGTTGAAAAAGTCATTGCAACACACATTTTATTGTGTTTCCGCTACCGGGATATAACTGCATTGTGCTGAGACACCAGAATTCCCCTTTGGAGATAAATTATGCAATATATTAGCGTTACATATGCATGATCATGGCATATAATTATTATTTTCTTGCGCCATGTTGCAGTTTTTCCCAATTTAGATTATATTATATTATATATATATAGGGTATATAGAGAGCTAGATCTGCAGCGTTTCCACTGTAGTTGACTGTGCCCACAGCGTAACAAGAACTACAGCCGGCTGATCGGCTCAATGCAGATCAAACCTTTTCTATTCCTCTTCTCTCTTCCATTCCTTGGCTGGCAGGAAGGGCAGCACACCTCACCGAGACCTCTGGCACCACGCCAAGGCACTTCTTGCCAAGAGCTGCGACGTTCCCTGCTTCCTCGAGGGAGATGTCTGTGCTGCATTGTAACTCGTATATTATTTTCTCGCCTGCGTTCCTCCTCTCGAGGGCCGGATGGTTGTTCTCGTCAGGACACTCCCACCTCGTCTTTATTTTTTCCCCCCTGCAGCCCTGACCCCATTGACCCCTCTCCACTTCTCTTGATTACCTCATCTTCCTCATCTTCCATCATATTCTTCTGTTTCCGTCTTTATCTTCTTCTTCTCCTCCTCCTTCTGTCTCCTTCTTGTTCGTTCTTTTTGTTCTTCTTCTCCTCCTACTTCTTGTTCTCGTTCCCCCTTCTGTCTCCTCCTCCTCCTCCTCCTCCTCCTCCTCCTCCTCCTCCTCCTCCTCCTCCTCCTCCTCCTCCTCCGCCTCCTTCTGGCTCCTCCTCCGCCTCCTTCTGTCTCCTCCTCCTCCTCCTCCTCCTCCTCCAACTTCTGTCTCCTCCTCCTCCTCCTCCTCCTCCTCCTCCTCCTCCTCCTCCTCCTCCTCCTCCTCCTCCTCCTCCTCCTCCTCCTCCTCCTCCTCCTCCTTCTGTCTCCTCCTCCTCCTCCTTCTGTCTCCTTCTGTCTCCTCCTCCTCCTCCTCCTCCTCCTCCTCCTCCTCCTCCTCCTCCTCCTCCTCCTCCTCCTCCTCCTCCTCCTCCTCCTCCTCCTCCTTCTGTCTCCTCCTCCTCCGCCTCCTTCTGTCTCCTCCTCCTCCTCCTCCTCCTCCTGTCTCCTCCTCCTCCTCCGCCTCCTTCTGTCTCCTTCTTCCTTGTGTTGTTCTCTTCTCCGTCTCTACTGATATTGAACTAAACACTGTTATCAGCTACACAGCAGGGGGTCCACTTGCCGCTGTGCTTTTGCTGTTTTCTGACACCCACGTGTGGGGGGTGCTTCTAGGAGTCAGCCGAGCAGCTCAAAGTGACCTTGGCTAACGAGATGGACGGATGGTTAGACAGTGAGTGAAGGCCGCCTCAGATCGTAGAACGTAAAACATCTATGGACGTAGACCCATTGGTTTTTACGCAAACATTATAAAGCCTGAGATTTCACGTTACAGGCGTAGCCATTGGTTGAGATGTTTTGCAACAAGCATTTGGCTCATTGAGGGCAAGAATCGAATGACTGCCTCACAGTGGGTTTACGGAACGACGCTTAAACACGTTTTAATTCAGTTCAACCCGGAGCCACCTATAGGCCGTTAGATGACCTACACATGAGTCACTTAGAGACACACACGCGGGCCGTCATGGCCGCCTCTCAGTTCAGACCAAAAAGACGAGACGAGGTTGGACTTAAAAGTGCACTTTGTGTGTGGTTGGGCGTGGTGTCCAGTTTTAGAACGTAGTCTACCGTAGTCTCAAGCCGTCTTTTAGCTTCAACATGTCAACTCTCAGCATAAAACTAGACTTTTCTGTCTGGTTCTGATTGACAGCTGTCAAACTTGGTTAACATGTCACGTCATGTTAGTAGAGAGAGAGAGAGAGAGAGAGAGAGAGAGAGAGAGAGAGAGAGAGAGAGAGAGAGAGAGAGAGAGAGAGAGAGAGAGAGAGAGAGAGAGAGAGAGAGAGAGAGAGAGAGAGAGAGAGAGAGAGAGAGAGAGAGAGAGAGAGAGAGACACACACACACACACACACACAGAGGACGATGGAAACGAGGCTGG
>CM051015.1:14000419-14082919 GCA_027704905.1 Muraenolepis orangiensis | reverse complement strand
CTGCCCTGTTGTTGATCCCACATCAACAACTGTGATATAAGCAGCCGACGTCAGTCAGGCCTTCTGCGTATTGAAGAAATCTGAAATGAATGAATGACTTTTTATAGCATTGTTTGTCTGCCCAGCAAGTAGTCAACGTTCATTTAATTGGCTAATTTACTGAATACATTTTGTCATTCATTTATTCGCTTTTGATCACCACGTCATCAGCAAAGTCTGGCATTTTCTGTGACGCAGACGATCAATAATGTAAAATGTGATGATTTGTTTCTACTCTACTATTTGAATCCACCGTCCAATCACCATCCCGCACTGACGATCCCACCAATGCTAATCTCATCTTAGAAATATCATAATATCACCACATATAAACTAACAGTTAAAAAATGTCCTTGAATGAATCAAACTTAAAACAGGTTTGGCGCAAAATTGGATTTGGTAAAGAATGTGTGAAGATCAGGAAGGTGATGTGTCGGGACCAGGCTGTAGCTTGATAACGAGTACACTAGCTAGCTCGAATGGCGCATAAATACTGAATATAAAAACACCTGTTCTTTATCCCCACACCGCATTAAAGTGCAGACACACACACACACACAGACCCACACACAGACCCACACACAGACCCACAGACCCACACACACACACACACACACACACACACACACAGACCCACACACAGACCCACACACAGACCCATACACAGACCCACACACAGACCCACACACACACACACACACACACACACACACACACACACACACACACACACACACACACACACACACACACACACAGACCCACACACAGACCCACACACAGACCCATACACAGACCCACACACACACACACACACACACACACACACACAGACACACACACACACAGACCCACACACAGACACACACACACACACAGTCATCAATGAATGCAAAGCTGATTTAACCTCCCGGAAAGCCACTCACGCTGCTTGTGATGTGGTCTTGCGTGTCAGCGTTTTTGAGTGTGCCAGCTTACCTCTTAGCTAGCAGTTTGCATAATTAGCGGCCCGGCGCGGCAGCATGTGTTTCCTTAGGCTGACTAGCGGCGTACCAGAGGTGTGAGGGAGAGGGGGATGCCCGGATGCCCGGGTTCTCCGCCGGTGCTCCACAGCCACGTATACACTGAGCATTACACAAGAGCATCACAACAGTGACTGAAATGTAGTTGTCATCACCTACTTGTTTTTTTTAACCGTAGAAGAAGAATACCAAATGCGCCACTGTTCAGATATGTATACCCGTCGATTTCAAATCTCTTGATATCAGAATTTTTTTTAATTTTCTTTCACTTAAACAAAGAAGTTTGTTTAAGTGGGTATATGTGCTATATGATGGGGCCACGGTCAACAACGCTGTGTTATGAATACTGTTTGGACCCAAGCACGCAACCCAATAAGACGGGTTCAAAAGGATAAGGTTAAAGCGATTTATTGAATCGGGAGTCAGGAGTCGTAGAAGGCGGGATGTCAGGCAGGTCGAAGGTCTAGCGAAGGAGTGAAACCTCACCGGCGATCTGGCAGCGAGTGTAGGGCCCGAGGCTTTATGTTGGGAGAACCAATAAGCAGCAGCAGCACAGCGGGATTGGCTGAGCTGGAAAGAGGGCGGGGCTGACCTTACCAGCGGGAGGTCCGTAGTGGGTGTCACACGCTGTGAGTCCAGTGTGTTGGGCTGTGCGGGCAGCTGACATTGTTTTAAGAATCCCATGCAGTGTTCATTCCTTGCGCAGCACACCTGGTTCTGAATGGTGCACCGAAATAGGTGAGATAAGGCATGGAAGGATGGGGGACCCATCAGTCTGGTCCGCATACGTTGAAGTAGGGGGGCTGGGCAAAATAAAAATAAAATAGTGTCGCTTATCGTCTTTGAATGCTATGTTGTATGGACGTATCAAGTTGTACAGGACAACTTGATTACTAGGAGAAGATAGGCCGTTAAAATGATCAAACGTGAGGCTTGAAACGTTAAACGTGTTTGTCCGATACAATGCTTTACTTTCTTCGATATACTTCAATGTAATGACCCTCAGTTAGACTGTATTTAATGGTAGTTTGAATTCATAAGCATGTCGTGACATTTATCGAAAGTGAAAAATTCCCCATAGTAATCGTGATAAACTTTCCATATCGCTCAGCCCCATGTGGAAGAGACCTGTGTACAGCAAAGTCTTTATGATTTTATTATGTTTATTATGTTTTATATTGTAGCTGATAGATTCAGTTACTGCAGATACTTTACATTCTGTTGAGACGGTCTTGTATGCTGATATTTTCAAATTTATATTTGAAAAGTGTGTGTGTGTGTGTGTGTGTGTGTGTGTGTGTGTGTATGTGTGTGTGTGTGTGTGTGTGTGTGTGTGTGTGTGTGTGTGTGTGTGTGTGGGTATGTTTTCTTTCTCTGCCTAACGTGCTGTTGTCAGCATGCATCAGCATGTATCTGTCTGGTGGGAGGCCAGGTGCCGGGGGCTGGCCCGTGATGGAAGGACGGGACAGGGTCAACTCTCCTCCTCCGCTGTGTCCACCTCCTTCACGCTCCCCCCCCCCCCCACACACACACACACACACACATCAGGACAGGATGTGCTGTCACGACAAATCCCCTGAAATGGGTGTATTAATGAATAACGGGGATGAAGGCAAGTCGCGGTCAAAGAGGGGGAGAGAGGGGGAGAGAAGGCGAGGGCAAGAAGGTGGATGGAGAGGGAAAGAGAGGGATGGAGAGGGAGAAAGGGATGGAGGGAGAGAGAGAAGAGATAGATGGATGAAGAGAGACATGGGGGGATAGAACCAACCTCTAGCTGTATCTGGGGGGAGACAGTCCAGACATCCAGGAGTGTGGAGCAGCCCAGACAGACGGGTGTGTTCTGGTGCTTTACTGTGTGTACTGTCAGAAGTGATGCTAAACACACACCCGGCGACTGTCCCCCTGTGAATGGCAGCGCCTTTTGCATCTTTATATTATTTTAATTGTATTTTTTAATACAAATCCAACTGTAGTAATGTAATAGCATGACTATTTATATCTCATTTACATGCAGGTCCGAAATATACCCCAAGTAATCTGACTGAACATATTCTATTTATTCTATATGTGTCATCATTTGACATGGTGACGATGCTAGCATGAGCCGGTATAACCGAGTAAGATCTGAGATGGAGCAGCCCGGCTGACGCCCACTTTAAGGTCCTTACAACTAGCGCTTACGGTAGAGAGAGAGAGAGAGAGAGAGAGAGAGAGAGAGAGAGAGAGAGAGAGAGAGAGAGAGAGAGAGAGAGAGAGAGAGAGAGAGAGAGAGAGAGAGAGAGAGAGAGAGAGAGAGAGAGAGAGAGAGGACAATAGGAGAGAGGGAACAGGCTTGAATGCCATCAAGGCATGTTGCTGGCATCCTAATTATAAGAGGGCCACAAATCGCAGTCGGCCATCCTGGCCCTGTGCTTTGTTGCTATGGCAACTGCTCGATTTGACACGTTTTTTTGTGCCGGCGCCGGGTGTCTAGTATCAAAACCGAGCAGCACGCCTCTCTCTCTCTCTCTCTCTCTCTCTCTCTCTCTCTCTCTCTCTCTCTCCCCCTCCCTCCTTATCTCTCTCTCCCTCCTTCTCGCTCCTTCTCTCTCTCTCTCTCTCTCGCCTTTTCTCTCTTTCCATCTTTCTCTCTTTCCGTCTATCTCTCTCTCTCCCTCTCTGTCTCTCCCTCCCTTTCTCCCTTTTCCCCAATGCTGTGCGTGTGTGTGTGTGTGTGGGGGGGGGGCAGAATGTGTGCTGCTCAGCTCTGAGCTCCAGTCTTAGTTGGAGCTCAGAGAGCGCACACACACACTCCGCTTCAGCAGCCTGCCCCTCATACAGGTAACAACAAGGTTTTCTCTTTACTGATGGTTAGTCTGTCTGTCTGTCTGTCTGTCTTTATTTGTGTGTGTGTGTGTGTGTGTGTGTGTGTGTGTGTGTGTGTGTGTGTGTGTGTGTGTGTGTGTGTGTGTGTGTATGTGTGTATGTGTGTGTGTGTGTGTGTTAAGCAGCACACACACACACATTTGTAGCTCCAATGAAACGGTATTTTAACAGAAGTACCCTATATGGACCCAGACTGTGTAAGAAGTGTCTGAATTTGTGTCTCCATTTGTGTCTGTTTTTGTCGCTTTAATTGAAGGCTGCAATGGCCTTTCAGTCGCCATGTGTCAGTCAATCTAATCTATTGTTCAAGACAAAGAGGGTATTTGGATGTTTTTTCACTGTTACTCAATTGGGGTGTGTGTTGGTTGTGTGTGTGTGTGTGTGTGTGTGTGTGTGTGTGTGAGTGCGTGTGTGTTCATTCTTGGCTGTCTGGGCGTGTGCACTCGAGACAGACAAAAGAAAAGGCAACCACTTACCCCTGAACCCGTTGCCCTTGCTGTTGTGTATGTGTGCGTGTGCGCGTGTGTGCGTGTGGGAGTGCGCTTGTGTGTGTGCGTGTGGGAGTGCGCGTGCGTGTGTGTGTGTGTGCACCCGCACCATGTGCACACACACGTGCATGCTTTGGCCTCTGTAACTGGGATATTGTTGTGCAGGTGGGGGAAATAAATGACATGCCAGCATGTCATGTCATGTTATTATAACAGGGCTTCTGTGGAGCATGTGCAACAGGCAGGGTGACGAAGGATCGTGTGTGTGTCCATGTCAGGCCGAGGTGGGATTTTAGATTAGTTACACTCCAACGCATTGATTTGTAATGGAATGGATTTGTAGTGGTCTCGTCAAGGTATGCATTTTCACTTAATGATTTATATTTTAAGAAAACATCCTCTTCCGTATCGACGTTGACACAACGGGTACGGCTTGAGACACAAACTGTCACTGTCTGAAATGAAAAGCACCTGTTTTAGACACGGGTGTCAGACCCATGGGTGGCGGCAGTTACAAAATGACGAGGTCTCAGCATGTGGGCTTGTTTGTTTGGTATTGTGGTATTTTAGGTTGTTGTTGTTGTTGTTGTTGTTGTGTGTCATTTCCTTGTTGGAATAAGTACAAGGTGAATTCTTGACGTTACAAAAATAGACAATCTGAGTGGGTGAGGTGGCTCTGGTGAGCGGTTGTGCAGAGAGACTCGAGTGTGGGTGTTTGTGTGTGTGCGTGTATGTCTATGTATGTATGTGTGTGTATGTATGTATGTATGCGCATGTGTGTACGTATGTGTGTATGTCTATGTATGCAAGTGTGTGTGTGTGTGTGTGTGTGTGTGTGTGTGTGTGTGTGTGCGTGTGTGGGTATGTGTCCTTTCAGGTTTTTGACTGAAAGCGCAACGTAGGATAAAAGAGCCACAGCAGCTCCAACATAATCCCGTTGCCATATGAACAGGTCCCGTCGGAGCTCATGGTACACAGTGCCGTGATGCAAATCATCAATGTACAAGCGTGCTAGAAATAGCCTCTTGTTTTGATGTGATGAAGCTCGTTAGCCGTGCCTCGTGTCCTTTTGGGTTTTAATTTCACAATTCAAACCCCGTGTGTGAGCGTTAGCGGCAAGAAACGTTACGCAAGGAACGACCTTCCAAAAAGAAGCTCAAAGAAGCTTCGACGTCGCTACTGAGCTCCCATTTATTGGTGAGTGGATCGTGGTGTACCCTAGTCTTCAACACATGCCGTGTGTTCCTTCATGATACAGCAGTAGGTGTAGCCATGCATCAGGAAAAGGACAGACAGACCCCCACGGACACACACAGGCACGCACACACACACCCACACACACACCCACACACACACACACACACACACACACACACACACACACACACACACACACACACACACACACACATACAAAGACTTGTGCCATTGTAGTTCGATTGATTCCTCTCTTTAAACATGCTGATTTACATTGCAAGCTCTTTTTGTGATTAACTAACGAGGGTTAGGTCTATTATTGTTGTTGTTTGTTATGGAAATATCATTTCCCCACGTTTAATGTTCTTTAGTTTGTCATTTTGGAGGAAATTAAAATACATACACAATTTTCCAATAATCAATAACGGTCCCTCTTCCTCATCACCATCTGCCGAGCTTGAATGTCTTTGACTGCGTGGAAACGGTCCGTCCGACCCTCCTCTCCGAGTTTAAGAGGAATAAGTGGTTGTTGTTGTTGTCTCTGTGTGTCACTTCCTGCAGAGCAAGTGTCTGCGCGGATTGTCCAGGAAGTGACTGCGGAGGCGGTGGCGGTTCTGAAAGGAGAGCAGGAGAGCCTAGCGGACACAGCCAAGAGGCTTCCCTCAGGTGGGTCCCTCACGCACACACACACACACACACATGTAGATACACACACACATGTAGATACACACACACACACACACACACACACACACACACATACATACATACATACATACATACATACATACATACATACATACATACATACATACACACACACACACACACACACACACACACACACACACACACACACACCACACACGCAGATACACACACACACACACACGCGTAGATACACACACACACACACACATACACACACACACACCACACCACACCACACAGACACACACACACCACACACACCACACAGACAGACACACACACACACACACACACACACACACACACACACCAGTGTTGCCCCCTTCATCCCATCCAGCAGTGGCACAGCACCCCTACTGGACTATGAGCGCCACTGCAATCAGTCCTAAAAAATAAGAATGACTAATTATGTTGTTTGATTAACTAATTTTGGTGCGCCTACCACCCTTATTGTCATTGGAGAAATACTGACGGCAAAATAGTGTCCTGCTATAGAAGAATATAAATAAGAGGAAGCATGAAGATAAAAAGTGAAACAAGTGACTTAATCAGATATAGTAGCCTACATATTTGTTTGTGTACAACAGAAGCGACAGTATTCAGGGTGGGATGGCTATAAACTGCGGACTGTAAAAACTGTATTTGCACTAACATTGACGCTAAAGAAATCATGCTTACATGCTATTTGTTGTTTGTTGATGCTTAAGGTCTATCAAATAACAGACAAACAGACGTAATAACAATTTATACCCCAGTGCCTTAGGCGCACTGAACACTGTCAAACACTTACACTGTTCTGTATGCCCACAATACTGCATTAAACACTGTCAACACTGACAGTGACTGTTCTGTGTCACTACTATACTGTATTGTATCAATACTACATTGCCTAGTTACATGTTACATCACACACTGCACCTTTGTTTGTCTTAACATTTCTAATTTGCACTTCTATTTTGCACTTGCATTTCTCTAGAGGGCCACCTTTTAACCTGTTTAGTTTCGTTTTTTACATCATTTATATTTTTTAATTGTTGTTTGTAGGAGTGCCTTGAGGGATTGCCAGACAATTTCATTGTACTTGGATAATGACAGTAAGGCATTCTGAGTCTGAAGTCTACTGGAGTCGCTGTTTACACTAAAATCAGCACCGTGCAACACACACACACACACACACACACACACACACACACACACACACACACACACACACACGCACACACACACACACACACACACACACACAGTAACACCTCAAAAAATGCACACACTCTAAATACATACAGTATGTAAAACACTAATACATATACAAAGCTTATACTTGTTATACGTTGCCTGTTGTATGACGATAGGATGGTAATAATGATAATAAGGCTGATATGATGATGATGAGGAGGAGGATGATGATAATGCAATAATCGTGTTCCGTGAAACACAGGAACCCCTGAGAGGCTGCTCGTTATATAACTCTGCAGTCAGCACTCCTTTTATATATATATATATATATATATATATATATATCGTACAGACCAAATACATCCGCTAATCCGCCAGCAACCAGTGCACAAACTGGAATGGAATGTGGTATCAATTAGGTGAATATTAAAGTAATTTTATTTATTTATTATTATTATTATTTTACTCAGCTTTTCATTTCCCCAGCGAGCTTCCCAGGCGACCAATATGCGGTGAGGGAGCTGGCTTATGGTTCTCTCTGATCTAATGCGTCTGCAGATTGAATCTCTCTTTTGGATCCTGGCCTCTTATTGATCTGACGCAGCCGCAGCTTTGGCAGTAGAAATGTTTGTTTTGTTTTTTTGCCGCAAGTTCTAATTCATTTGTAAACCTATCCTAAGTGCGTCCAAACTTTTGCTTTTCGGTCTTAATGTCGTTATTCTTTCGATTGCCTCCATGGGATTTTTTTTCTTTTAATATCTAGATTTAGTTTTAGTTGTTTTGAGTTTTACACACACGTGTGTAATACAGACAATACAGACCTCTGAGCCACGGTAAACTGTCATGTAGACGGACAGATCAATCTCTTATTGATCTGTCAAGGCCGTTGTAACGCAGTCAGTGTTGAGCGCAGCACCGACCGTGACCAAAAACAGCAACTAAACCAACGATTAAGGATCACCCCCCCCACCCCCTGCCAGCAAAGAAACACACACACACACACACACACACACACACACACACACACCACACACACACACACACACACACACACACACACACACACACACACACACACACACACACACAGCGTGTGTAAGTGGGCAGCGCAATGGATTAACAAGGCAGCAGTGCCCGGTGCCTGCTGTGCCCACAGACACACACTCTTAATACAAACCAATACAAACTGGTGAGCTGGCCACTTGAGTAAGACGACACACAAACAAAGTGTGATGACCATTCTCAATAGAGAGCCCCCAAGTTCATGTTGTATAGAGCCTTTCGATGGTTCTAGTGCCGTCTCTCTCTCTCTCTCTCTCTCTCTCTCTCTCTCTCTCTCTCTCTCTCTCTCTCTCTCTCTCTCTCTCTCTCTCTCTCTCTCTCTCTCTCTCAATCTGCCTGTGTCTGTCTGCATTGTAATGCATTTAAAAAGCATTACATTAATCACACTCACTTCATAGTCAATTAAAGTCCCTATTGCAGACTCAGAGAAGTTACAGAAACGTGAATACAAGTGAATAGGTTGCCATGGTTACAGTGGCTACTTATCCAAAGTATGCTGAACATGAAGTGCCCAGTGCCTTCAACACCTGGATGTGTATCTGGTGCTGATGCAATATAAGTAGTTAGATCTACCACAGTACTATACTGTAATACACACTGTTCTTTTTTATATTATTTTAGATAAATTATAATATTCATAAGCAAATATTTAGTTTCAAATTGTTATGTTTATGTCAAAAGATACAATGTATATTTTATTACATTGATTTATATATACATATTGCTCTTTTTCTGTGCTGATATATTGCATTTTATAAATTGCATTTTTATTTTTATCTATTTTTATCTTATTTTTATAACTGCTGTCTGTCGTCGGGTATTGCACATACGATTTTCACACCACTGCTTTATACTTTATACGTGTAAACTGTGAAGTGACAATAAACTTGACTTGACTTGACTTATTTTTATTTAAGAATATATGTATAATCTCCCTATCTTTCTATGGTCTCGCCCCCCCTCCCCCCTCCCTCCCTCCCTCCATCCCTCCATCCCTCCCTCCTCCCTCTCTTCCTCCCTCCATCCCTCCCTCCCCCCTCTCTCCCTCCCTCCCTCCCTCCCTCTCTCTCTTCTTCTCTCCCTCCCTCCTTCCCTCCCTCCCTCCTTCCCTCCCTCCCTCTCCCCCTCCCCCCTCTCTCCCTCTCTCCCTCCCTCCCTCCCTCTCTCTCTTCTTCTCTCCCTCCCTCCTTCCCTCCCTCACTTCCTCCCTTCCTCCCTCCCTCCCCCTCCCTCCCTCTCCCCCTCCCTCCCTCTCCCCCTCCCTCTCCCCCTCCCTCCCTCTCTCCCTCTCCTCCTCCCTCCCTCCCTCTCCCCCTCCCTCTCCCCCTCCCTCTCTCCCTCTCCCCCTCCCTCCCTCCCTCCCTATCCCCCGCCCTCCCTCCCTCCCTCTCTCCCTCTCCCCCTCCCTCTGTATCTTCCCCCTCAGTTGAAGACACCGTCAACTTGCCCCCCTCCCCCCCTCCTTCCCCCGCTGCGCAACACTTTCGCCCTCTGGAACGAGGTAAGGTTTATGTGTGTGTGTGTGTGTGTGTGTGTGTGTGTGAGAGAGAGGATCAGCCTGTGTATACCAGGGTTTTCTTTTATTTATGCATATTGTATTTATTTTGTATTGATTTCATCACAGGCTGTCTGGATCAGTGGGGGAGGGGGAGGTTTTGGGCCAAATCCTTTTTTTGGCAGTTTTTTTTTCTTCCACACGAGGATAGTATTTGTACTTGGACACTACTACTGCCAAAAAAACACAAACTTTGTCTCAATTTCTCTTTGCTTTTTCTTTCTTATAATCATCCAACAATTATCCAATTATAAAAGGAGTTTTTTCTCCTTCCGGCATCATCCACTATTATTCACCACTTCATCCTTCCTGACTTTTTTACTGGTTGCATGGTTTACTCTGGAATGCATCTGCACACACGCACACACACACACACACACACACACACACACACACACACACACACACACACACACACACACACACACACACATGTGCACACACACACACGTACACGCTCACACGCGCACACACACACACACACACACAGAGTCATCGTCATTACAGCACCGTATGCCATTCGAGGACACACTTTCACTCCTAATCTCCATCTTCCTGTGGCTCCATTACCCGGACCCCTAACGTCAGCTCCCAACAACAGTACGAGGTCCCTGGACTCTGATAAGCACCTTATGTTCTTTATTTGATTTGATTCGCTTTTTGTCCTCCTCGTGGCCTCGTGAAGTGAGCACAGCAAGAGAGCCGACCGCGATATGTTTTCTCCTAACCTGTTGCTGAGGGATTCACCTTAGTTGAAAAAAGGGGAAAATATATTGAATGTTTTCCAGATTATTTGTTGTTGTTGTTGTAGTTATTGTCGTTTTTTTTCTTTTTTGCCATCACAATCATTTCTCCACACATGGCTTCCCATATTTGTGTGGTCCCGCCCCCCGGCTGTAATGGCTAACCCCCCCCCCCCCCCGGCTGTCCCGCCCCTCTCGGTCCTCATGTCAGTGTGTCCCCCATGTCGGCGTTCCTTTATACCTCACCGTGTGTGTCTCTCCAACCACTCTCACGTCGTCTGACTCTTATCTTTATTTAGTTCCTTAGGCCTCTCTCCTCTCCTCTCTCTCTCTCTTCTTCATTCTTCTTCCTCTTCTTCATTCTTCTCTCTCTTGCTCTTTCTCTCTTATTTTCTCTCGTCTCCCGTCTCTCTCTCTCGTCTCCCGTCTCTCTCTCTCTCTCTCTCTCTCTCTCTCTCTCTCTCTCTCTCTCTCTCTCTCTCTCTCTCTCTCTCTCTCTCTCTCTCTCTCTCTCTCTCTCTCTCTCTCTCTCTCTCTCTCTCTCTCTCGTTCTGTCTCTCTCTCTCATCTAGCTCTTATTCTCTCTCTCATTCTCTCTCCTTTACCTCTCTCTCGTCGCTCTCTCTTTCGCTCATCTGCCTCTCTCGTCTCTCTCTCTCTCTCCTCACGTCTCTCTCACCTCCCTCGCTTTGTCTCTAGCTCTCTCTCTCTCTCTCGCTCTCTCGCTCCTCCTCCGACCCTCCGAGCAGCGTGTGTTCCAGTTATTTTTTTTCCCTGCAGTTCTTCTTCCTTGTGTCTGTCTCGTTTTGTAGATGTAGGGGCTGAGGAGGAGGAGGAGGCGGGGCCTCTCAGGCGCTTCCAAAACTCCCGTGAGAGGTGCAAGTTCCTCGCCCCCTCCATCTCTGTGTCCGTGCCCGAGGACGAGCCCTACCACTCCGACGAGGAGTACTATGAGCACCCCTTGTTCAGCCCCGAGTGGACATGCCCGGGCGTGCGCCCCGCGGCGCAGGCCGTGGCCTTTAGACAGATCGAAGGTGAACCCGAGGCATGGTTCCTCCACACTATACGTACACCGCTCCTGTTCTGTCCTCCCCCCCCTTACCCCCCCCCCCCCCCCCCCACACACACACACACACACACACACACACAACCCCTGTCCTCTTAACTCCTATCCTCCCTATCACTTTCTCTCTCTCTCGCTCATTTCTCTCTCTCTCCCTCTCCCTCTCTCTCTCTCTCTCTCTCTCTCTCTCTCTCTCTCTCTCTCTCTCTCTCTCTTCCTCTCTCTTCCTCTTTTTACTGGTTTTTGCACCCACCCTCCACTCTTTTCTTTTTTGATTCTGTGATTTGACCCACATTCTCCCTCCCTCCCTCTCGTCAGTCTGTCGTCCGTCTGTCCGTCCATCCGTTTTTCTTTACCTATTTGCGTCTGTCCCTTTTGTCTGTGTGTGTGTGTGTGTGTGTGTGTGTGTGTGTCTTTGTATCGTGCAGTGTGTGGGTCTTTGTGTCGTGAAGTGTGTGTGTGTGTGTGTGTGTGTGTCTCTTTGTGTCTTTGTGTGTCTGTATTTGTATTCCTGAAACAAAGCCATGTGCAGCCATTTGCAGGTGACGACACACATTTGAAAAAAATCGAAACAAATTCCGCACCTTCACTTTGAAAAGTAGCAAAAACCTAAAGGCTGTTTTTGTGTGACTATTCACAAGGGTCTCCATTCACATGCGACCAGAGGGAACGTCAACACAGTTAGTTTTATTCCTTCCACTGAACTCGTCGGCCGTGCGATCCAAATGGCTTCCATGAACACCACAGAGGTGTCTCTGTCATCGTATCTCCCCATTATGTTCTGATAACCATTGGCGTATGTGACCGCCGGTTCCATTCCTGACGATACCTGACGGTCATTACCTCCCACCATATGTCTTGAATGACTCTCGTACCAAGAACGCACATTCACATTAACACACACACACGCACGCACACACACACGCACACACACACACACATGCGCACACACGCACACACACACACACCTGCCTGCACGCTCCCACCCGTGGTGGACAGATGGCCCTGTGGTGTCGTTTAAACCCCATGGTAACTTCTCTCCTTTATGGCAGCGTAATTCACATTACCTTGTGTTGAAAATCAGATGCTACTTCACACCGTACTTTATTCTGCACACGGCGCTTTTTTCCCTCTCTCGCCCTCCAAACTCGATGCACTGCCCAGTTCAGCGAGGAGCGGACCAACCAAATGTCTAGAAGCAATATGTGTGCCGTTGATGAAGTTAGGCCTCATTTTATTACACTTTGCACGTAATAACACGTAATGTCAGGAGAAGAGGTATTTTCTCCTCATTGTCACAATGCAATTTCCAAACCTAACAAAACCTAGACCTCATTCGGGAGTTTAGTCGGCATCTAGATGTTCCAACATATATAAATACAAGCGTGGCCACATGTGGTCTGCTGTATTAACATTGAAGGGGTGGGGGGGGGTGAATCAACGTGTTGCTGAAGTGACTGAGAAGTGGGTCAGTCCACATTGGATAAACACCCACCGTGGGTGAAGCCACTCAAACACGACACAAGCACCGACATCTCTCAGGTCTACCGGGAAGCCATTGAGGGGGAAAAAGGGTAGCTCTCTGGCCTGGGTGAAGCGCGGCACTTAACAAAAGGCACTGTGGCTGACCTTCCAAAGATACACCAATCGAATGACGGGGCGGACAACATGGGCCAACAGGGACCATGGATCTTTCATGTTTTATTTCATTTTTTTCAGTTTTTCCATTGCATGCTATTCCCTCTGTCGGCAACATGAATAATCATGTTTACTCTCGCCCCCGCTGTACTTTTAATCAAGGTTCAGTGGAGACCAATTTCGTAGAGCGACGACACTGATGCAAGGACGTATAACGGATCACGTTTCAACGGAGCGTTTAATTTGTTTTTTTCACAATTTTTCTACATGGGAAAAACAACGTAAACGTGGCCCACACACACACACACACACACACACACGTGTGTTTCTCAGTCAAACCGTTAGCCGCGTCCCTAATGTACGACACGACTAACGTCTTTCAACCGTTCAAATCAATGCACGTAGTCTCATGTTTAGACGCCACACCGACGGCACACCACTGCCAAATATTTTGGCCTTTAGTCAACATTGGCTATTACACTTTTTTTTTAGTGGCCGCAAACGTACGTGTCACCGTGCTAGATCTCCTCCTGCAAAAACATACAGCTGCAAGATTGTCTATCAAACGCCTCGTCGACACAGTGTCAACTGTTTATCCCAGTATTTGCATACCTTTAATGAATAGATCAGTTCGTGATCTTTACTGAGGGTGAAGCTGGATCACGATATTAAGCTTGTTGCCGTCCGTTGTCCTTAAAATTTAAACACAGCTATATGTAATAAACTAATTCTAATAATTATATTAAATCCTGTTGCTTTTGTTAATATGACATGTTTAGGGAGAGATTTTCCGTATACCGGTGTGTATGCAAAACATTTTCAAACAAACGGAATCCTTTTGTTCATCCACAAGAAGAAAATATACCATGTTTCAGTTTCGGCCAGACTATTGGATGAGGAGCAACACAATAGTTATTTTACGAGTACATTTTCTTCATATGTCGAGTGTGTTAATCTTACATAACTAACATACAACACAATGTGTGTCAACTTACTCCCTGTCAGAGCCTCGGGCAGTGAAATGTCCCACCCATATCATTTCAATGTATTGAGTGATCCCAAAGCAAACATCCCAGGTCTGAGGATGGAAAGGGAACATGTCCACATGGCATACATATGTGATGTACTTGTATGTGTTGGACAGCCCATGCTGCTGCCAGTGTCCCTCTGAGTGTCCTCACGCCGACCGAGTCGCTGTATAACCAAAGTCTCTGTTGGCTGTAGTTTTGACCTATCCACCTCTTCACGTGTTTTTATGAAGAAGAAACCATGGAGGCTCTTACAGCCGACTACGAGGTGGAGGTGGAGGAGGAAGCGGAGGAAGAGGAGGAGAGTACAGAAGCAGCAGAATCTGAGGCAGCTATTGAGGAGCAGCAGTGGAGCGGGGAGGAGCCTGAACTTGACAGCCCCCCTGCTGAAGCCTTAGGGCAGGCAGAGGACATAGGAGAGGCCCAGGCTCCGGCCCAGGAACAGGTCCCAGCAGTTATTGCTGTCTCAGACAGCCCTGTGGACAGAGAGGAGGAGGAGCAAGAGGAGGAGCAAGAGGAGGAGGATGAGGAGGAGGAAGAGCAGGATGCAGAGGGTGAGGAGAGCCCTGAGAAAGGTGTGTCCTGCGTTTTGGCCTCCATACCTGCATGTGTCTGTACTGTTTGCAAGAACCGTGCACACTCACTCAGGCCCAATACAGCATTAGATACAAGCATTAAAATAGAGGTGGAATGGCAAGCAATGTTTCCATCGCTCTGCTTAGGCTGCAAGGCAACACAGGCTTGTCGGTGAGAGAAACCGTATTTCTCTTCATCGTTTGCTTTTCTCTTTTCTTTTCTTTGAGATGTATTATTCACGATTGCAGTTTAAGTTTCAAGCTGCGATTCTTGGGGCCAAACTTCTGTGGTTATGTCAAGCAGTGCTGAATCATAATGCTTTTCTGGCAGCAATTTTTGTCTGTGTTTCATCATGTTTACACATTGCATACTGCCGGTATGTCAGTGATTGGTTTTAGACAGATTATGTATATTCACATTATATTATCCGTACAACTGTCCCTTTCTCTAGCTGGATGTTGCCTGATGTTGGCTGTTCATATTGAATGTAGTGTTGCTTCAATACAAAGTGCCTTTGGAAATGTATGATATTCACGTCATATCAGTAAGTAGATGGCATTTCTCTGTCATTCACCACAGACATTTTTTGTAGTTTGACTGCTATTATTATTTGTATTGATGCCATTGAAGCACTAAGTCTTTTTCGTATTTACTGTTACTTTGAGCTGAAGTGATGCATCTGAACTGATCCAATAATAATTTCAGGCTTTGCTGTGAGTGAATGACAGAAATGCTATTTCGCTGAGAACCCATACTCTATCACTGCTTGGTTTCCATAAATCAGCATCACAGTTGATCCATGCCGGTTCCTTCACATTCCATGCCATTGTTTCATCCATCTGTGAGTTGGTGGAGCTGCTCTTCTTCAGCGATTGCTGTGTCTGTGTGCTGTAAGTTTCTAAGGAGAGCTTTGCTTTCATTATGTTTTGCATGACTGTGTACTTTTGTGATTCTCTTAGCAATAAAGAAATCCTACTTAAAAGTTGTATCCTACTTCAAAGTTTCAGCCTTGAAGATGGAACCGGAAAAGCAAGACAGTGAGCAGAGCGAATCCATGAGCCCATGCAGCACCGGTTCTGACAAACGTGCCGAAGAGACTGCCGAACCCCAGATGCAAGAGTTCTTTGCTGGGGAAAGGATGGTGCCGGAGAGCCCCACCATGGATATGCCCTGCTTTGTTCCTTCAAATCTCCAGAACCAAGAAGCCAAAGAACCAACACGATCCCTCACCCTGCAGCCTACGTATGGAGAGCCTATAACTGTATCCGAGAAGCAGCCTTCGGTGGAGATGGTTGAATTCTGCACCATCGTTGAACCTTCTGAATTATCTTCAATGGAAGTCAAAGCCCACGGAGGAGACTCCGCAAAAGAGACACAAGACAAATCCGGCATGTCCACATATTTTGAAACCTCTGCTGTCGATGTTGATGAAGCTCCACGTAATAGAGCAGAAGGTTACTATGAACTGAGCACAGTTGGAGAGGAGAACACTGAAACTGATTGTTTGACCCAAGAAATCAGCTACAGCACACTTGCCCAGGTCCAGCAACAACCAGGAACCAAGAAAGGTGCATCTGAAGACACCCAGGGTTTCACAGTTCCTGACAAGAGTAACGAAAACAAGCTCTCCCCTGGAAAATTAGCTTTTGATCAGAGGAGTTACTCCCTTAATATTACTATTGGTGCAATGGATTCCAGTGGGCAGGGCAAACCAAGAAACTTCTCTCCTCTAGCTACGGATATAATGTCCTACACCAGTGGAAGTCTAGATGATTCGGCAGACTACCTCCCACTGACTACGCCCTCTGTGGAGAAACCGCCACCCTTCCCTCCCCTGATACTAGAGACCGCAGCCTCTGTCACTTCAGATTGTTCCTCTCCTCCGCAGAGCTCTGGGCCTGAGAGCAAATTCAGTCCTCAGCCAGAGTCTCCTGGATCCCCAGATGACACTCAGTACACTTACAAAAATGGTACCGTAATGGCACCAGACCTGCCTGAGATGCTGGACCTCGGGACGCGTTCTAGGCTGGCGTCTGATAACACTGACCCAGAAATCATTCCAAAAAAATCGGAGGTTCCTGTTGAGGTCTTTTCTGGTGACCCTATGGCTAGTTTTGTTGCAGGACAATTGAGTCACTCAGTCAGCAAATCTGACAGCCAGATTGAAGAGATGGGCTATTGTGTGTTCAGTGAGTATTCGGGGCCCATGCCGTCCCCTGCTGATGTCCTCAGCCCAGTGGGTTCCTCCGCTCAAGTCTTTACCCCCTCTGTCCTTCAGGAAAAGGTGGCAGAGCAGGCTAGAAGACTAGCAGTTAGGGACACATCTACCGATGACAAGAACCAGTCAATAGAAGTTGTTGACAGTGTCATAAAAATAGACCCAGATCAGACGGAAACAAGTCATGCCACTGAAGAAAAGGTTGAGGCAGATGAAACGCTTGTTACGTCTGAAAGTAAACCTGAGACGATAATACCAAGCCAACCCATCGAGGCATTTGTAACGCCAACTGTGACAGTCACTCTGGAGGAAAGTGGGAGATGTGGGAGTGGGGCCGAACGGCAGTACAGCCGCGATGGCTCAGTGTCGGACATCGAGATTGCAGACTACGAGAGGCAGATACGGAAGTTGGAGATGGAGGACCGTCCTCTCAGTATGGAGGAGGAGCGAGAGCTCCAGGAACTGAGAGAAAAGGTCAAGTTAGTTCACCAGGAGGCTTACGAAGAGGTGGATGCTGAAGATGTGTACCAGTTGACTGGAGTGGCCAAGGACCACATTGCCAAGCCTACCAAAACCTCACCATCTTCATCTGTGGAGATTGATGACGACAAGTTGCTTTCTCCAGTGCTCTCCCCCGCCAAGCTTAGACAAGTGGAAGCCTATGGTTCTCCCAAAAGAGTGGTCTCACCGGTGTTTGGTACAAACAAGGAAGAGACCGAGAGAAATTTAAGGATACAGAAAGAAGCAGAAAAGAAAGAGAAGGAAGAAGTTGAGAGGAAAATGATGGAAGAGAAGCAGAAGAAAGAAGAAGAGCAGAAACGGAGCGAGGCAATAAAAGAGGAAGAAAAACGTGAGACAGAGAGGAAGTTGAAGGAGGAGCAAGAAATAAAAGAGAGGGAAGTTAGAAAGAAAGAAGAGGACGAAAAAATGGAAAATGAAATGAAAGCACAAAGGGAGAAAGAGAATAGAGAAAGGGAAGAGAACCAAAAGAAAGAGGAGGAGTTGGAGAAAGCGAAACGAGATAGAGAGGAAAGGGAGAAAATAGAAAAGGAAGAGAAGGATATGAAGGGAAAGGAAGAGAAGGAAAAGAAGGAAAGGAAAGAGGTAGAAGAGAGAGAGAAAGAAGCGAAAGAAAAGAAGGAGAAGGAAGAGAGAGAAGAGAGGGAGAAGGAAGAGAAAGAACAAAAGGAGAAGGAAGAGATGGAAAAGAGGGAAGTTGAGGCGAAAGCAAAAAGGGAACTTGAAGAGAAAGCAGAGAGGGAAAGGGAAGAGAATGAAAAGGAACAAGAGGAGATTAATCAAGTGATGGAGATGAAAAGGGAGATTCCTGACACCATTACAGAACCAGAGACCATTCCTGGGCCTAAACCTGCCACAGGTGTTGGGGTGGCTTTGGAGGCCACTGAAACTGTTGTAGGTCTAAAAGTGAAGCCAGATAAAACTGAAGAAAAACCCACTGAGAAGGATTCTGTGGAATCCAAGGAGCAGGAGGATGGTGAGGATGATATCGAGGTGTTAGATGGGACTGAGGAAAGAGCTGGGAGTTCCATGCAGGCTGGCAAGGAGATCTCAGAGCCTCGTGCAGCGATTGAGTCTGTGGTGACCGTCGAAGACGACTTCATTACCGTTGTTCAGACTATTGATGAAGAGGGAGAGGAGCCGGGACACAGCGTTCGCTTCTCTGCTCCCCCAGAGACCGAAGAGGAAGAAGCGTGTGTAGAGTTGGCCCAAGAGGCTGAGATGGAGGCTGGCAGTCTAGAGGAGATATTGGATGTCCCTGAGGCCCAAGAGACCCCCTTCTCTCCCGATAAGGAGGCCAAGACCATGGAGACAGAGGGACGGACGGAAAGCTACGAGAGGGATGAAACCACCATGGACGACTCCATCCTCGACAGCTCTTGGATTGACACCCAAGGTTATCATTTTTTGTCTCCTTGCTGTTATTGGCTTTACTTTATATACGGTATCTTCTAATGTCTATATTCTCTACAGTGTCTTTGCTTTAATGTGTTACTGACTATAATATAATGTATATGTATTGATATAATATCTCTGCAATCCTTGACTGCAGACGATGATAGGAGCATGGCCACAGAGCTTGAACAGCTGCCCCTGACGTACAGCCCCTCAAAGAAGTCTGACCCGACCCAGGAGAAGCAACAAGCCAAGCCGGAGAAGGCAGTGAAGCCAAAGGCTAAAGAAGGAAGGGCCAAAGGCCACTTGTCCACGCCAGAACGCAAGCCTTTGGTTAAGGAACCCATCCACATCCCCAGGGAGGAGGGAAAAAAGAAAAAAGGTGATTCTCTTTTTTGTATTTTGCACAAATAAATTCACTTTTATCGATTATTGCTTCGGACGAAGTACACATGTTAGATATCGTAGACGTGTCTGGTCTTTCCTCTTATCACGTAGCCGTGATCAAGAAGACAGAGCTGACCAAGAAAGCAGAGACCCGGTCACCTGCCAGGAGGAGCACCATGAAGCCGTCGGTGCGCCAGACACGCCCCATCCAGCATCACTCGTGTCCCAGGAGGAGGGTTACAGGTGACCTTGGGCCGTGTTCCACTGCAAGCCACTACCTTCCTGTGGTTCACCCCTCCCCCTCCATTTTTTATTTTGTTGATTTATTGATCCTTTGGGATTCATGATTCGTTATTATGATTTGTGTTATTTATTGGTGAGTTCTTGGTTTGGCCATTTGAGGTTTTGGTGTTGTTGTTTTTATACTTTTGGTTCTTTTTGCATTGTTTGCCGAATAAAAACATATTTTTTGACTAATTTCTCATTTTATTTGTTTTTATTTATGATCATGTGATGTGTAACATATTTATCTCACACATGTGTAGATGCACTTGAGAAAATTCCCAATACAAAGGTCAAACGTCCAGTACTATATCAATCATATCTGATATGTGTATAGAAATATACAGCATATCAGATATGATTGTTTACATGTATATATATATATATATATATATATATATATATATATATATAATAATGTTAGATGTAAATTTGCATTCGACATAATGGTCCAAGTGTATCCTGTTATCTACAAGTAAATGATGTGATCAATACTCAAGCATCAGCTGACCAACTGAGGAAAGATGAGTCAGCATGGGCACTACAAAAGTGGCGCTATTGAATCCTTGATAATCACTCAGGCTGGTCCATTTTGTAGAGTGTCTTGTGCTTGGTTCAGGTGTGGGTATTAAATGACCTATTATGTCAGACCTGCAGTACACTCAATCATTCTGGTTTATCACATAATTTGCCAGGCAACTGGTGGTATGCAGTTGCAGTCTGGGCAGTCTGATGTTCTTCTGTCAAAGCAACAGTTAGCCTTTTCCTATGGACGGTCTTCTGTGTCACATGACATAAAAGCACTGACTTATCCAGGGCTGGAACTTTTGCTAGTGCTCCTTGCGTCGCTAACAGCATGCTACCACATTACCGAGCACAGAATATTCCAAATGTCACATGGATTCTAATTATTGTTAGATATAGACATTTGAAATAGGCGAGCATGTAAATGTGGCTATGTTTTTAACAGAAAGAGTGTATGTACTGTACGTGGGTTTGTGTTGTTAGGCTTATCCGTGTCTTTTCTGCCTGTTGTCCTGTGTTCTCCTTCATCGTCTTGTCTGTTCCTGTGGCCACTCAGCCGCCGTCACAGACGGTCGCCATCATTTCAGCGTTGCACGGCAGTCCCTGGACCGCGTGGTGAGTATTCCCTCCTCCGCGCCGATTGGTCAAACTGAAGTGTCCAGCCAGGCCTGGACGCCCGCAATGAAACCAAACCTAATTTGGAGGATAGAAAGAAAGAGAGAAGTAATGGATGCAATGGTTTTCAAAGGAAATTATTTATTGATTTTGTTCGATTTTTCTGTGGCGGTTTTAGCACCTTCTGGCATTTCTGTACATCTGTGATGGGGTGATGTTCAATCCATTTGTTATTTTTCTTGTTTTGCATTTTTAATTAGTTTGTCCCCACTAAATCTAAACTTGGAGGATTGAATCCTCTTTATTTGTGACATTCATGTACACACACAGTGAAATTCGTTTTTCTGCATTTAACCCGTCCTAGTATTAGGAGCAGTGGGCAGCTTTTTTAATAGATACAGCGCCCGGGGAGCAGTGTAGGGGTCTGATGCCTTGCTCAAAGGCACCTCGGCAGTGCCCATGTGTTTTGGGGACTTGGTTCCCAAGCCAAGTCCCAACAGACTGAGCTATCGTGCCGCCCCTAAAACCAAAAATGTGTTTTCATTCATACATCCATAGTTTAAAGATGTTTTAAATCGTCATTGTACTGTGTACATCTGTCTGTTATTTCAGTCTTTTGGGTGGCATGCGTCCTCCACACATGGAATAACCATCATCATCATCATCATCTTCATCGTCATCGTCATCCGGCCACACCAGTGCTGTGCTAAATGCTTGCCACCTACAAAGATACCTCTACCTATATTGCGGGTGGCAACCAGCCCTCCCCACCTGGCCGCTCGGCCAGGCTCCGCCCCCTGTTACCTCCTACTGCAGAGGACTTAGATAGGCTCCGCCCATCATCAGCTGTGCCTCTAGGCTTCCATTTGTGTCAAAGAGCCTTAATTCAAGCAACAAGGTAAGCCTTATCAGCGAAGTAGTGGAATATAGACCAAACAAAATACGGTTATTGAGAGTTATTGTTAAGTATCAATTTGCAATTATTCTAAAATAAATATTGATAATAAATGAATTCATTTATTAATTTATTTTTATTTTGAGTCCTGGCCAAGATAACAGCAGTACAGCAAGTCACACACAGTTCCGACAACTAAATAACAGGTGACAATGTAAAACAAATGAAGCGGAAAGCCCAACAATCCTATTCAAAGTCAATGCAAAATAAACATGTACAGGGCTATTGATGCTGAACTAGAGGTCAACTAGAATAAACAAACAATGTCAGAACATTAAGGGGAACAAGTGACCATGCAGTGGAGTCATTACCCCAGGATCCACACGTCAATGGATTCCTACACATCTCCTGAAGCATACGTCACATATTGTGCATGTCAATATACTTTTCATAACAGAGTGTGTGTGTGTGTGTGTGTGTGTGACAGGACGGAAGGTCGTGCAGCCCGGAGAAGCGTGCCGCAGTTCCACGGCCGGCCTCCATCTTGACTCGTCACGGCCGCCACAGCGGCCATGACCAGGAGGAGAGCTCCACCTCCATCACCAGCTCGGGCTCCACGGCTCCACGCAGACCCACCTGTGAGCTAGCCCCTCCCACCCACACACGGCCTGCTCCTCCGCCAGATATGGGCCGGTGTTTGCTTGAGAGTCATGTCTGTCCTCTCTGTCCTCCCTGTCTGTCTGTATCTGTCTGTCTATGCCTGTCTGTATTTGCCTGTATATGTCTTTCTGTATCTGTCTGTCTGTGTCTGTCTGTCTCTGCTCATGCCTGTCTGTATCTGTCTGTGTGTCTGTCTATGCCTGTCTGTATCTGTCTCTCTATGCCTGTCTCTATCTGTCTGTCTGTCTGTCTATGCCTGTCTGTCTGTGTCTGCCCATGCCTATCTGTATCTATCTGTCTGTCTGTGTCTGTCTGTGTCTGTTCATGCCTGTCTGTATCTGTCTGTGTGTCTGTATCTGTCTGTCTGTCTATGCCTGTCTGTCTGTGTCTGCCCATGTCTATCTGTATCTGTCTGTCTATGCCTGTCTGTCTGTATCTGTCTATCTGTCTGTCTATGCCTGTCTGTCTGTGTCTGCCCATGCCTATCTGTATCTGTCTGTCTGTATCTGTCTGTCTGCCCATGCCTGTCTGTATCTGTCTGTCTGTGTCCGTCTATGCCTGTCTGTAACTGTCTGTAACTGTCTGTGTCTGTCTAAGCCTAACTGTATCTTTATCTGTCTGTCTGTTTCCACCTCTTTGCCGCCTAACACTGGCCATATTGTGCTGATATAACTTACTAATGTCGTGGTGAACATGTTGATACTGTAAACTAACTGAAAAACTAACCTCCCTAAAAACTGCAATCCCCCCCCCGGTCCACATTATGCCTCTCTTACCAAATACAAAACAAAGAAAGTTTAGAGGTGAGAGATTATTTTATTATTATTTTATTTTTCCGCTCTCCTTCTAGCGTTCCGGACCGAGGTGAAAGCCGAACACAGGATTGGACGTGCCTCCAGCATGTCGGGTAGAGTCTCCATAACTCATTATCGCTAAACCATCCATTCCCATCTGTGGAAAAAGTTCAGATATGAAATGACAACCGGCAGGTTGCTCTTTAAGAACGTTGCGAATCCATTTTGTTTGTGACGGTTAGCACCATCGTGGTGTGTGTGCTTGTGTGGAGCTCCCTCTAGAGAGCGGTTAATGTTGTTGGCCTAACAAAACTAAAAAACATTGCAAAGTTGCCGTGGGTCCTAACCATGAGGATAAATCCCCATAAGTGAATTTGAGCTGAAAGTCAAACTTACACTTTACACTTTTATGCCGATGCCTTTCTGTAACTGATACCAAAACGGGTGGGGAAAGTATTATCATTTTGTTAGACAATAATTACAGCTGGACTCTAATTATAGGGTTAGGGTAAGGGTTAGTCAGACAATAATTACAGCTGGACTCTCATTTTAGGGTTAGGGTTAGGTAAGGGTTAGTTAGACAATTATTACAGCTGGACTCTAATTATAGGGTTAGGGTAAGTTAGACGATGATTTCTGCAGGACTCTTATTTATTGTCTCACAACCCTAACCCTCACTACTTAAACAGGGTCTCAAGACCCACCTCTTCAAACTGGCTTTTTGGATTATTACTTGAACGCGACTTAAGACAAACACAAGAGCTAGAGTGAATAACACTTAGATTCAAGATTGAACAACTTTATTCGTCACATACGCATACAGGATATGCACTGAAATTAAAGTGGCAGTGCCATGCAGAAATTGTACAAATAAAAATAAAAATAAAAATGATAGAAAATACCTTCAATAAACTATGTATAGACAAACATATTAGATATATAAAAGTCAGTGCCACAGTATTTACATTGAGTTGGGAGAGAGAGTAAGAATCGCTATGTTGAGTGTCAAGTTACACAAAAAAGAGTCGTCCCAAATTAACACCAACCCCCCAATCCCTTTTAGTGAGTGACCCCTGACCCCCCCCTGACTGTGTTGTGGCATCGTCTTCCTCCTCCTCTTCCTCCTAGGCTTGGCACTGGTGCGCTCCCGCTCGGCCCGCAGTGGCCACTCCACCCCGCGCACCGCTGGCTCCACGGGCGTTACCCCGGGCACCCCGCCCAGCTACTCCTCCTCGTCGCGTACCCCGGCCTCGCCCCGCTCCCTCAGCCTCATCTCCCAGGAGCAGCGGGCAGTGACGGTGGCGGTGGTGCGCACGCCACCCAAGTCGCCCGCCACCACCCCCAAGCAGCTGCGCATCCTCAACCAGCCGCTGCCCGACTTCAAGAACGTCAAGTCCAAGATCGGCTCCACAGAGAACATCAAGTACCAGCCCAAAGGAGGACAGGTATGCAAAAATTATTTTTATTATTATTTAATTATTATTATATTTAATACATGCCTGAGCTTTACCTTCACTCCTCGATATTTTTTTATATTTTTTATTATATGACACACATCTTTAGACTTTAGACTCTTAAATACTTTGAAATATCAAAGTATATATATGTATATATATATATATAAATAGAGACTACGAGATAGGATTGTAGCGGCAAATTTCACCCCGGCCTAGACACTTATAATATCTGTATATTATATCTGAAATTAAGTAATCTACCAGTCACTCATCCTGAGCTGCAATACTTTACGACACAATATATTTTTTACTACACAATACATTTCAACTACAGAATATATTTTTCATCACACAATACATTTCAACTACGTACACAATTAATTTTCCCTGCACAATTTTACAATACACGGCAAAAGGTTTGTAACAAGAGAATCAGTTCTTCATGTGATGTGTCACTTCAGTGACACATCACTTCAGTGTGTGTGTGTGTGTGTGTGTGTGTCGATTCTGATCACGCCTTTCTGTAGTACGTCTCTGTGAGTGTGTCATTGCACACAGAGTAAGTGTTCATCTGCTCTGACTCATGACGGACGTGTTTGTGTTTGGTTTGTGTTGACGTGCTCTTGGCAGACTAAAAACAATTAATGACAGCGTTCTCTTTTGGAGAACGGCGGTGTAGTGGGACGTTCGCCCCACGGTAGCCTTGTGACACCATCTTTATCTTGCAAGTTCACTGTGGTGGGAAGGGGCGTGGCTTAGTGCTGGTGACGGATATTATTTGAATCCTCTTTATTGGTCACATACATGTACAACACACACAGTGGGATTTGTTTCTCTGCATTTTACCCATCTTAGTATTAGGAGCAGTGGGCAGCTATTGTGTATACAGCCCCCGGGGAGCAGTGTAGGGGTCTGGTGCCTTGCTCAAGGGCACCTCGGCAGTGCCTAGGTGTTTCGGGGACTTGAGCCGGCGACCCTCTGGTTTACCAAGCCAAGTCCTTACTGACTGAGCTACTGCCAGTCGGGGGGGGAATCGGGAACGGTGAACTCCCGGGGACCGAGCACACACCCTGTGGGTTCGCTGCTCCCGCTTCTCCCGTTACCATGGCAGCGCTAAGCCACGCCCCTTTCCACCACATTCACGTTCTGTTTCGAGCCTCAAGTCCCGTTGAAAGCCTCTTCCGAGAATGTAAAAATGCTAGGTCCAATAAGCGCTAAGGGGAAGGGAGTCTGTCTATGCCTGCCTGCCTGTCTGTCTGTCTGTCTGTCTGTATCTGTATATCTGTCTGTCTATGCCTATGCCTATGTCTGTCTTTCAGTTTTTCTTAACAGAAGGCCACTCCCATATGTGGCATATGCAACCAAGCCAAGGCCAGGCTGATATTCATAGCGAAACGCAAAGTTGAATCTTAAGCCAATGACAAACGCCCCCGGGCAGTGTTACAATTGTAATATTTAATCTGTTCCCCCAAGGCGTTGACTCGTGACGTTGTTTTGATAGGACGACTGGAACAAGAGTGCTCTTGAATATAATTAATATTTTAGGGCACTCTAAGGACTCTTCACACTTGACTCTAAATGCTACTTGTGTCTCCATGGCAGCTTCATTTGAGAGGGATGGAGAGGCCTGTCTGTTGCTCTGCCACATAATGTATTTCCCTTGTTATACTTACGTATTCATAATTGATCATTTATATAATTTATATCATGTATATGGAATTGATAGGCCAACTTTTTATATAGGTTCGGAAGATCATAAAATGTCTTGTTTAAGGTGTTTGTTTTGGTGTAGTTTAAAACCTTATATGGTGACGTTTAATATCAATATAATGTTTTTCTGTAATGTTTCAGTCCTTTAAACATACAAATGTGAGTCCAGGGCTATCACAATTACTTGTACTAAGTTCTAAATTGATGAGTCAACGAGTCATTGTGCATTATATCATAGTATATAACTCCAACTGGACATGCTTACTATTTAAAATACGTACATGTACAACCCTTGTCCATACCAGTCTTGTTTCCACTGAATTGACTCATACATTTTTCTATTGCAAATAATTGGTTAATGAACTAAATGTCTTCCCCTTTGTACATGTGGTTAGTTATCCATATGTAACTCAGACTCCAGTCTACAACACATGTAGTTAGTTATCCATATGTAACTCAGACTCTAGTCTACAATACATGTAGTTAGTTATCCATATGTAACTCAGACTCTAGTCTACAATACATGTAGTTGGTTATCCATATGTAACTCAGACTCTAGTCTACAATACATGTAGTTAGTTATCCATATGTAACTCAGACTCTAGTCTACAATACATGTAGTTGGTTATCCATATGTAACTCAGACTCTAGTCTACAATACATGTAGTTAGTTATCCATATGTAACTCAGACTCCAATATCAAGGATTCTGCTCTGATCACTAGGTTAGCAACACCCCCCCACCAGTCTCTGGTTTAAAGTAACCTCTGTTATCAGAGGCCCATAGAGGAACGTAGAGGCCATGACTGTTTCGGTCATTGAGCTTGCCACGTATACTAAGCATTGTAGTGATGCTTAGTGTTCATTCATTATTAATGCTTTGAAAATTGTAGCTCCACGAGTTTCCTTCCGAATGGCCCGCGAAGATTGTAGGTCATCTGTCTTTCACATTTTGTGATGACATAACCCCATGTTCATTCATGTGTTTATGCTCCTAATGTGCGCTCCCACCACCACCACCACCCCCACCACCACTGTTCTCTTGAGCAGCGATCACCTCCATCTGCCAGTCAGAAGGCCCATCTCTACCTCCATCCGCGTCTCTCCGTAGATTCAGAGAAGCTGTACTTCAAATCCCAACTAAAAACCCACCTGTTCAAATCCGCCTCCTCCCTGTCGTCTCCCCATCATCCCTTTCTCCTGGATCACCTGTCCTCATCATTTGTGTACTCTTCCATTTGGTCTCCTCCATGATGTCCTGTTTGTGTTTTCATCATGTTCTGTTGCCTCTTAGCATATTTAACAAAGTGTATGGTGTCCTTGGGTGTCATGAGAGGCGCCTAAAATAAAATGTATTATTATTATTATTATTATTTACTTCAGCTGCGTACAGTTAGAGTGCGGCTCCAGGGATCAATTCAAGTACACTGCTCCCGCAGAGGCTATGCACGTACCCTTCAGACCAGTGTGGTTTCCCGTCAGACTTTGCCAGCTCCTTTCCTGCATTTTCCCTTCCCTTTCCCACGTATCTTCAAATAGCTGAAGTGCCTCGGGGAGTGTAGCAGACGACTCTGACACATGCCATTAAAGTGACTTCTTTAGGGCTCCTCCCGATGATAAGGACACCGGGGGATGAGTAAACTGGTTCATTACAGAGTTTTGTCGTTGATAGCAAACAAAGCAGATGGTTACATGCATAGTGTGTGTGGTGGCGGCTGCTTTAACGTGTGGGCAGCCTCATCCGGGCCCCAGAGTCGAATCAGTCTGACCTGGGGCCAGGAGAGGCTGCTTGAACCAGCCACCAACCACACACACTCCCCAGGTAGAATTCCTCACACCTAGTCTCAACATGTAGGCAATGTGGCCTACCTCTATATGATGGCACGATGCTTTAAACTGACATGTTGTAATGTTCCTCCATAGCTATCTTCGGCGTATAGTCTCAGCACTGCGCCGTGCTGTTTAAAAAAACAACAACATGTGTTCTGGCTAATGCGAAGACTGTACATCTTTAGTATGGTTAATACATATAATGTTTGTGTAACGTGAACATTTGTTTTGTGCTTATCCCTCCCAACATTTAAACTGTTTAAGTTTAACCTTCTTGTTGATCATTTAGTTTTGATTTGATGTATATACCTCTGATATACCTCTCATGACATGCGGTATATGTGTCATCACAGTCTGCTCTTGATGTTCTCATCAACTGCCCCATCACCATGTTGGCAGTCCCTCTGTCCCTCTTTAAAATAACATTGTTTTTAAGGCATGATAAAACATACAAGCTTAGAATAACAAGCGGGAATCAAACAACGGTGTCTTGATCAATTGATCAAGTGCAGCTTTACTCGACTGTGGGGGGGGGTTTTCTCATACATGGGGGAATGCGTTTTCAAAATTATACATTGAATCTGTGCTTCCGCTTCTCTTATGTCCGCTTCTCTTGTGTCTCCCTCCTGCTCCTCTCAACCACAGGTAGTTCTACCCCAGAGTAAATCATTGCTCGGTCTGCAGCACTGGAGACTCGTTCCCGTCATATAATATGCCCATCCATTTATTCACAAACAAGCCTCCCCGAACGCTTTGACCTCAATAAAGTCTCTCATCTCTCCGGGACTGTAATCTTCATTAGACCACTCTGGTGGGCAAACAGAGAGCGGCGTAACCAATGTCTCCCGAACAATGACCTTTTTGAGCACAGGGATGTTTGTATAATATAATAGGTTGTGCGTTGTTTCACATATGGTTCATATAGCGCTTTTATCCAAAGTGCTTTACAAGTCATGTCTCACATTCACCCATATTTACACCCATATTTCCAGCTCGTCCGGAGCTGGAGGGTGTTAGGGTTAGGGTGTCTTGCTCAAGGACACCTCGACACTTTTGCTAAGGAGGAGCCGGGGGATGGAACCAGCAACCTTCCAGTTGTCAGACAAACCACTCTACTTCCTGAGCTATACTGCTGCCCCAGCGGATTTCCCAATGGTGCTCCTATGGGCATTTTAACTAGATACTAATAATAATAATAATAATAATAATAATACTAGATACTATAGCAGAAACATTGGACAGCATCAAGGCAGGCAACTTTCACCATCACCACGGTTCAACAAGGGTTTATTCTACATAAAATCAAGTTCATCATGTTCATCAATCAATGCTTGTCACCGCACGCGTCCCGCCCCATAGATTATCATTGTACTGCATTGCATTGTGTTGTCACAAGTACAACGAAATTCTGTATCAATCCTCACGGTCACTTTTACAAACAGCAATTACAATGTTTGTATTATTATTATTAAATCAACTAAACTCAACAAAGTTAACAGATTTAAAATGGATAAACAGATATTGCAGTGGCCCTGTGCAGTGGCCCACAGTCGTGCAAATTAGACTATATATATATATATATATATATATATATATATATATATATACATACAACGGTGCAGTATGATGTAAACATGTAAAAAGTATTGATACAATACCGTATTGTAGTTACACAGCACAGAACAGTCCAATAATAGTCCAACAATACAGTACTGTAGTTACACAGAGCAGTCAGCGTGGGTGTTTGACAGGCTTCTGTTCTCGGATGGCACTGGGGTAGAAACTGTTCTGAAGTCTGAAGTTTGTCCGTGATCTGATGCAACGTCGTGGGATCATAGCCGTGTTCAATTCAATCCAGGTGCGAGACCACAAGGAGGCTCATATTTGTTGTGATTTCCCCAGTGATTTTTCAGATTGGTAACCTTCCCTTAGTTACAAGATACAAGATATTTGTAGTGGCCAATTGCAACAGGTACATTGGAACGCTTACTCCCCATTCCCTTCCGCAGTAAGCGTTGGTCCCGGGGTCCACTGCTTCTCGCCTCCTCCGTGGGGTGGCTTGGTGTTGGTGTTTGTCGGTGACGCTTGGTTTCAGAGCCTGCCGAGCGTGGAGCAGACTAACAGCAGACTGCCATGCATTGGATCGTTAACAAGAGTGTATCCTCAAGAACTCTCTTATAGCTATTGTTGTTGTTGTTTTGAGACACTGACGATGTTGTCACACTTTACTGCATCATGTCCGTATGAAGAAGCCAGCTGGCGAAACCATGAAGAGGATGTGATATCACATTGAGTGGCCGCTAAGGACATGGAGTGATTGCGGTAATTGCGGCTGGGACGCTGAACCTAAAGCGTTTTCTTTCCATGTCTGGTAGATCATCCATCACATATAACCTCCACATGCTTGTGTGCTAACCAGAAAAGTTAGAAAATCTTGCAGAAATGGATCTGTTCATTCTCTTTTCTGATCCACAGAATCAGAAAATGGGGGGGGGAAGCACAGTGGACCATATCTACTGTTGCATTGTATTTCCCTGTTGTGTATTTAATTTAAAACCTATTCTCTCTCGCAAAATGTCTAATCTTTTCCATTTTGATTCTGTACTTTCAGCAGGTTCTGTTTGGCAGTTTGTGTCATTTGTCATTTTTTCACGCTTGATGTATCCACAGCATATATGAGACATTTATATCTAGCAATTGCAACTGAACTCAGTTAACTCAGTTAACTACAGTTAATTCACCTACATCACATTTTATATTAATACATTTGGCTGTAATTATTGAACGATACAAGGCACTTCTTTGAATTATTCACACATGCATACAGCAGACTTCAATTGACCAACAATCCCAGCTTAGTAGATGTTATGTTATATCCTTCGTGCTGACAACACTTTGGGACATTTCCTTTGCCCCTCTTTTGAGAACACCCATGTGCAGATGTGAGAGTTTGTATGACCTCATTGAAGAACTACAAACGACCCTCCCTTATGAATCTCCCTTCCACCTCCACTGCTGCAGGTCCAGATCCAGAACAAGAAGATTGACCTCAGCCATGTGACCTCAAAATGCGGATCCCTGGACAACATCCACCATCGGCCAGGTAATGGCCAGGCGGACCATATCGTGCTGAACTTTAAACACTGTCCTCTTGATCCGTACACAATTAGATTTCCATGTTAACCAACCTTTCACCGGGTATAACCCAACGAATAGAACTACACTGCACTTAGTCCCAAAAGCAGTTAAACATAATCTTGGTGCGGCTTAAGACTGTGGGGATGATTATATTGTTGTAATGTTTAATCAGTTGAATTTACAGTATGGACCTTTAAGGAACCAATGCATTTAGTCCTTTTATCTTGGTCAACCCCTGCTAACCAAGCAATGGTCTTAACGTCATCATTCCAGGATGAACATATCTTGACAAGTTAAATCACCCTGGCCTCTGCCCACTCCAGAATTTAAAAGAACCGATGAGCTAAGCACAAACCTTTTTAACCCAAATATGTCAGGGTGTATTTAGTACTGCGTCTGTGTGCGCCCCCTGGCCATTTGGCGCCCTGCCTCGGAGACCACCTAACTGGCCACTGGCCAAACTGGCCCTGTGCCCACTGACTGCACTTAAAAAAGGTGATGCCAATGTTTGACGTATTCTAACTTGATGTCAGCCACAAGAGAGAGAGAGAGGGGAGAGAGAGAGAGAGAGAGAGAGAGAGAGAGACGGAGAGAGAGAGAGAGAGAGAGAGAGAGAGAGAGAGAGAGAGAGAGAGAGAGAGAGAGAGAGAGAGAGAGAGAGAGAGAGAGGTGTGTGGAGAATGGCTTGGATGCTTGGAATTCAGAAGACCCAATAATATCCATCTTCTTTACGTCCCAGATGGGAGATATATATATATATATATATATTTAATACAAAAAAGAAATTCTGTGCTACAGCTCCATCTGCTGGTCTATTTCCAAGCACTGTCATCATGACGCAACACTGCATAGCACACACATGTATATTCCCCCCCCCCCCCCCCTGCGACAAACACAAAATGGCTTGGGGAAATAAGCTTTTTTCTTAACAAAAAAAAGAGCAGAATGGCTGTACATTTTAACTCAAAGATCCAGAGGATTTCACTAAACAAGAGAATGTACAGTATGACACGGTGTCCCCCGTAGCCACGTAGACACGGACAGATGTGCCGCAGCTCTGAAATTTCAAGAACTGTCCAGAACTGAATGCTCATCCCTTTCTCTTGAGGTTTGACAAGTGTTAAAATGTGATGCTGCTAGTTTTGTGACGGTGTATATCCGATCATGTCTTGTAGTTGTGCTTTCTTGGCCATCCGCTGACTTTGCACACAGTGAGTTGTCAGTCCCGTTTGTGTCTCTTTCCTCTGTTGTAACCTCTCTCTCTCTCTCTCTCTCTCTCTCTCTCTCTCTCTCTCTCTCTCTCTCTCTCTCTCTCTCTCTTCTCGCCATCTGCCCTCTCTCCCCTGTCTTTCCTCGTCCCAGGGGGCGGAAACGTGCGCATTGAGAGCGTCCGGTTGGACTTCAAGGACAAGGCCCAGGCCAAGGTGGGTTCCCTGGATAATGCACTACACACGCCTGGCCACGCCCACTTCCCGGTGAGACCCCACCCAGATATTTTTGTGTACGATGTACGGCAACGTTAAAACATAGGTCTGTAGAAACTGAGCACCAATACCAATGTGCGGTCTTAGCATTTCCATTTGAGGCAATTCTATGAACTAAACTACATGTCGTACTACTGGTCGTTGAAATCGGACATATTAAAGACAACCAAAAACCCCAACACCACTTGTACATTGGTTTGCATTGTAGGGGACTCTCTCTATAGGTTCACCAAATGCTGTTGCACATTCCTGGCTGACATGATGGTTACCGGGTACCTGCTAATTAAAGAACTATTTTTCCATTGTAAAGCAGAGCTTTTCATAAAACCGGGCTGTCAATGCAGTAGAAAGGCGCAACACATGTGGTCATTGTCGTTGCACGACCAGAAACAATTGGAACAACAACTCAGACTTTTACTGTGAAATTTTTGACAGTAAAAGTAAAAGTTTGTTTTTGTTTTTCTGAAGCTGGCAAAATGGAGGCAATCATTGTTGATGTATACCCACATTGTAGGGTTACAAACCTGGTTCAAGCGTATTGAACCCTATTGAACTGTATTGAACCGCATTGAACCATATTGAACCGTATTGAACCGTATTGAACTATTCCTCCACCCCAAAGATCGAGAGCCACAAGGTGCTGTTCCGGGACCAGGCCAGGGCGAGGGCCGACCACGGCATGGAGGTCGTGTCGCAGTGCGAGGCCGGGGACGGGGACGGGGACGGGGACGGGGACGGGGACGGGGACGGGGACGGAGGCTCCCCGAGCGGCCGGCACCCCGAGCCGGGCCAGCTGTCCTCCTCCGGCAGCCTTGACTTGCTGGAGTCCCCGCAGCTGGCCACGCTGGCCGAGGACGTCACCGCCGCCCTGCACAAGCAGGGCTTGTGAGCGACCGCAGGCGCGCCACCGGCCATGGGCCACCGGCCATGGGCCACCCACCACCCAACACCCACCACCCAACCCGCTGTCCTCTGCCCTCTTCCTCCTCCTCCACCTCTCTTCTTCTGAAACACCACTGACAAAACAGGGCGGCACCACAAAATCTGCCAGAACCGAAAACAGCGAACACTTGAGTTCACACGACCAGCCAATCTACCCCTTCGACACCCCACAAGAGATACACGCTCTCTGCTTACCCACAGCCTTTACCAATTAACCACCATTGTTGCTCAGTAAACTGTGCATGGATGCCAGACAACCCCCCCACTCCGCCCCTGCCGCCGAGGAATCAAGTATTCCTAGCATCATTAGTAGATATTATATTTAACTAATATATATATATACGTATATAGAGTGAGGTATAAATACATGTATAAAATGCGACTTATGTGCCACCTCCATCTTTTAAAATTTATTTGGGAAAAAAATCAATATAAAATTGAATAATTGTCTGGAGTCTGGCAGCTGTGGGATCACATTCAAAGTGCAACAAAAAATAAGTGCCAAAAAAATTGTCCATGCAAGCATGTATCGGCTCATGTAGAAAATAAGCAATTTTGTATTTCAAAGTAAAACACAAATGTGTTAATTTCCTGAGCAAGTCGATATATATATATATATATATATATATATATATATATATATATATATAAAGTCTTTTTTTGTAGCGACTAGCCGTTCACATTGTGCAAAGGAGGCCTCGCGCTTGTGCTTCTCCCCCTCGACCCACCCGGCGTCGTTAAAGAAGAAAAGCATCCCATTGATGGCTGAAGAATATACGTGTCTTTCAAACTGTGATGCCTTGCAGAGCGACTCGCGATCGCTGTAGATGATCATTTCCTTGGCTGTCTGGTACGTCTGGGCGGGATAGCGTAGTAGTGGCACCTCATCGACGGGTTAACCGGGTCTGGTCCTTAATGTTGGCAGTACACCTGTGTGGTGGGCATCCTCGAGCCAGGTGGGTCCTCTCACCTTACCCTACCTTGTTTTTCCTAATGAGATGTATCTGAATTCACTGTATGGTCACTGTGGATAATAAGCGTCTATTTAATAATAAATAGAATAGCTGTGTCTTAACAGAATACAAATCGGAATTTGAGTTTCAGTGGGGATTTCTCTGGAGGCTGTGCGCGTGTGTTTGAGTTCTTTGAGATTTCATGCCGTTTTGGTTAGGTTTTTGGTATAAGGATGCTACTGTGTAAGGTTTTTGGTATAAGGATGCTACTGTGTCGGACCGTTTTGTGGCAATGCGTAGGGTGAGAAAAGCAAGCAAAGGAGAAAATGAACAAAAAAAATGCATTAAAAAAAAATTGACATTTTCATAGAAGAAAAAAAGCAAACAGACAAAACTGACAGAACTCCTCTATCATATGTTAGGACGTGTTATTCTAGTTTTCCTTTTTCCGCTTACACTTTTGTGGTACATCCTTGCCTCCTTCCCCGCTCTTAGACTCTCACCTGCTAGTCTTGGTTTGCTTCTGTGTTTTTTCTGCATTCCCTTTATTCCTGTACTGCCAGCCCACCCCACAGCAACTGTAAATGTATTTTAAAGGTCAAGTTGATGTATGCAGTTTTTCTCCTGTTGATATGACACTAGATAAAGCAATTAATAACAATAAAATAAGGACAAAAACTGATATCGGACTGCTGTCGTCATTTCAGCTCAAAAAATATATATATATTATTATTATTATTAAGCCCAAAGCACACATGTGGTGTCGGGAGAGACGCACAAATTAGACTTAGCGGAAAAAAAACAAACACGCTAGATCCGCATTGTGCGCTTTGCTAAATTACAACAACATACTTCTGTTAATCTTTGAGGTTCGTGCTATGAAACGTGAAATGTGTGCGTTGTGTGCATTGGGCTTCACTCCTACGACAAACCCAGAGCAGTGACCAGCTAGCAGTGACTGGGGGCAGCAGTAGCTCAGTCTGTTGGCTTGTTGGCTTGGGAACCGGAGGGTCACCGGTTGAAGTCCCCGAAACGAAACCAAGTACAGAGTGAGAACTGGTACTTGGTACTTGGAAAAAGGTGCCAGTTAGCCTTGTTGGCATGGTGCCCTTGAGCAAGGCACAAGACCCCTACACAGCTCCCCGGGCGCTGTATATATACACAATAGCTGCCGACTGCTCCTACTGTGGCGCATAACATACAACCAAAATATAATAAATAACGGATTAAGCTGAAAGTGGAGTTTATGAAAAGTTTATTGTGAAACAACAAGAGGAGAGTGCTATAACTTAAGGGGAGGGGTAGGTTAGGATGCCCTCATGTTGATTCCAATGGCCAGTCCTGGGCCCAAGCCAGTGATTAATGGTCATCGTTGAGTCCCTCTGCACCCCCCCCCCCCCCCCCCCCCTCCCGAAAACACCAAGGAGGACTAGACGCCCGGTCTTAGTGTGTGCTAGCAACGTCTTCCAGAGCAGCGAGGAGGAAGAGGGGAACGAAGAAGAGCGGGGGGGAAGTGAGATGAGGTGAAACGCAGGGGGCAGGGGTGAGCACCGATTGGACGAGAGAGAGAGAGAGAGAGAGAGAGAGAGAGAGAGGGAGAGAGAGAGGGAGAGAGAGAGGAAGAGAGAGAGAGAGAGAGAGAGAGAGGAGGAAGAAAGAAGGAGAAAAAGAAGACCAAAACAAAAAAAAGTCTAGTCGAACAAAACAAAATAAAACGATTGACACCTCAAAGTCTTTTGTTCCCTCCCACCCTCCCTCGTTCCCTCGGGCGGGGGCGGGAACGGCGAGCAGATGCCTTGACACCATGGGGTCTGCAACATGAAACCATGCTCACCGTCGACGGTTCCTTAGATAGACATGATGTGTTTGACGAAGGCTGAGCACCAGACCGGAGGGTATAGGAGGGGGGTGGGGGGGGGGGGGGAAGATGGATATGTTTTAGAACTTTGACATTTACCGTAAAATTGACACAGTGACAGTGGCACATTGCTGTTTTATTATTCTAAGATTATACATATACGTGTGTACATTGAAACACCAGGGATTTTATTTTTCTATCTAAATGAATATGTAAGAAAAACACATTTTGAACACAAGTGACTGCAGTGAAAAGGCTTAAGTTGAACCAATATAAGTTCATTCAATATTATCAGTATATCATTGTATTATATTATTACATGCATGTTATATATATAAGAGGTCAACTATGGTCTGCATGTGATTGTAAAGTGGAGTACAGTTCAAGTATGGAAGATGTTGTGATGGATGATATTTAAGTATGTAATATACGTGAAGTGGAGGTCATCTTGAGACGTACCCTCGTAGTTGATGCAGCCGTTCTCGTCCTCCTGTCCCTGCATGAGAGCGTCAATCTCGGCCTCAGTCATCTTCTCGCCTGTAGGGGGCAGCACCACGTGGAAGGAATAAGACTTGGCACTACGTCGACATACATAAAATAATCGTCAACATATTTTATACTTTACTATACTACTAATACGTACTATACTGGTATCAATAAACAGTATTAAAATGTGTTAAATAAATAATAAATAAATTCAACAAGCTGCTTTTTTGTATAACTACCCATAGCGCAATTTATAACATTTATAACGTTGACAACATTCAGCCACCAGATGTCGCACTTCTACGCCCCCCTTCCATTCCATTCCATTGGTTGCCAGTTTGTTGCACAACCTGCATATTTCATGGTAAGTAGAGTAAGACAATATCAAATCTGTCGTGGTAGAGCAAAAGGTGAACCAATGTTCACCATGGCCTTGCCTCTACTTTTGTCGCAGAGCACTTGGGATTGATTCCGTCGAACTTTGCCATTTTTGTGGGTTTTTTCCCACACTAACTGGCAACTATTAAGAATCACTGACGACATACTGAGATATCAAGTGATACCAATACATCGTTATACTATTGGCTCACAAACCTTGTTAGAACTGAACTTCAGACATCTTCCACAGAGATGAAGAATATATTAAATTTGTCAAAAATTATTAATTTATTAATTCAATTCAATATTTTCGGCAGTAAAAAGCAATGCTTTTATTCTGCACCTTTCTAATAGCTCTGTGTTCTGGTTAATCATTTGTCAACATGGAAATGTTCTCAATAGCACTTTTAAATGACATTACATTGATATAGGTCTTATTTTGTTATTATTTAATTATTTTTTTATCTGGAGGATTGAATCCTCTTTATTAGTCTCATACATCTACACACACAGTGAAATGTGTTTCACTGTGGACTTGGCTTGGGAGCCGCAAGGTCGCCGGTTCAAGTCCCCGAAACACCAGGTTACTGCCTAAGTGCCATTGAGCAAGGCACCCCCTACACTGCTCCTCTGTATAAATAGCGGCCCACTGCTCCAAACACTAGGACGGGACAATACATTTGAATAGTATTATAATTATTAATATTCACTCACCCAGTGTTGACAGGACAATACGCAGCTCAGCGCCCATCACTGTGCCGTTGCCCTCCTTGTCAAAGACACGCAGACCCTCCACGTAGTCGTCCATTGTCCCCTTGTTTGGACTGTTGATGATGGTCTGGAGCATGGGCAGGAAGCCGTCGAAGTCTACTCTCTTGCTGGCCATGTCTGTGGTGGAGGGACAACGTACAGCAGCATGGAGGGAGAATGAGACAGAGTGCCACACATTGTAGTGCCGCAAGTGCTTCATATGCTTCATATATATGTGATATGTGATTGAGGTTATTGCCATTGACTCAAATCAGGGCACATTAACCTGCACTAATTTAAAACTATTAAAAAAAACAAAAATAGTGCCGTGACAATGACTTGCTTTTCGGCGTTGTCCTTGAGGTTCAATTTTAGTATTTATTGACTTTAAAATGTCCATGTTGATGGAAGTAGGCCTATATAAGTAGTAGGTAACACAGTTCCTCTCTGCTAAAGATGGCCTTCTTCCTCGCGGTTCTCCTACCATCGGCAGAGGGGTTTCCCAGGATGGCGAGCACCTCCTTGTTGGTGGGGTTCTGTCCCAGGGCGCGCATGATGTCGGCGATCTGGATGAAGGCGATCTTGCTGTCACCCACCCTGTCGAACAGGCCGAATGCCTCTCTGTAGTCTACCATGACAGAAGAGACAAGAAAGTGTCAGAACTTGCTGAAAATTAAAAACAACACTTCAATTCAGGCTGTTTTTAAAAAAATTATTTTATTGTTACGGGGTGTAAATAACATTAGACCTATAAAGGATATAACTATAGCCTATAATAAGCTATCACTTTCCTGGAAGCTGTCTGTCTGACCTAGACATGTTGGGAATTATTGAAAGGTGTCGGGATGGTGTGACTTTTAAATAAATAATTAATATAATAACAACAAGCCGTTATAAATGGGCTAGATGCCATATCCATAGCTTCCTAGTGTGTACACAACCATTTGGCCGATCAATTTAAATAAGGCCTATGCCACTCAGCTGTCTCTCTCTCCCCCCCCCTCTCTCTCTCTCTCCTCTCTCTCTCTCTCTCTCTCCTCTCTCTCTCTCTCTCTCTCTCTCTCTCTCTCTCTCTCTCTCTCTCTCTCTCTCTCTCTCTCTCCCCCTCTCTCTCTCTCTCCCTCCCCCCTCTCTCTCTTACTCTCTCCCTCTCTCTCTCTCTCTTACTCTCTCCCTCTCTCTCTCTCTCTCTCTCCCCCCCCCCCTCTCTCTCTCTCTCTCTCTTACTCTCTCTCTCTCTCTCTCTCTCTCTCTCTCTCTCTCTCTCTCTCTCTCTCTCTCTCTCTCTCTCTCTCTCTCTCTCTCTCTCTCTCTCTCTCTCTCTCTCTCTCTCTCTCTCTCTCTCTCTCTCTCTCTGTCTCACACTCTTGCAGCAAGGACAAGGGTCCCTATAAAAGGACCGCCTTGGAATTGATAAACATAGCTGGGAACATGACCCCCCTCCTTTTAAAGCCAGGTGCCCCCGGATGACTTGAGTCGAGGCAGGGAACGCTGACCGCAGCATATACAAGCAGCCGCCGGGACGACGGGCTGGTCTACAGCCCATCGCAAATACTATCACGATCTCAATTCTGCGCTTCCTTTATTCATCCATTCATTCATTTATTTATGAATGAGCATAAGATTAGCCAATCCCTCTGTGTATCTAGCACAGACTATTTTTGTTGTGCCACACGTCACTCAAATATATATATTTAGTATTATACATTTTTTCATCATTATTTAAAAAAATGTACAATGTGATGAGAACGCGTACTCACCGTCCATCTGGTCTGGGGTGAACTCGATCTAGAGACCAAAACAACATATCAATGAGAGTGTGATATTACTGTACGTTATTACATCAACCATATGTACCATAGTGGCGCTACTTTAACATTCATGGCACTATGAGTGACACGCCAATGTGTGTGTGTGTGTGTGTGTGTGTGTGTGTGTGTGTGTGTGTGTGGGTGTGGGTGTGGGTGTGGGTGTGTGTGTGTGTGTGTGTGTGTGTGTGTGTGTGTGTGTGTGTGTGTGTGCGTGCGTGCGTGAAGGTGCGCATATGTGCGCCTTTGATGCATGCATTAGACATCAAGACTATGCATCTTCCCTCTGATATATTCGGTGCTTTTATGCCCGACGATTTCAGAAATCATAAACTTGGGCTGATGCATTATGAGCTGTCTGTGACACAGTCCAAATAGGCTAGTTGTAGTAGTAGTAGTAACGTTGTAGAAATGTGCCATGCTTTTCCTTTCCGTCATGTTGGCTCTATGTGTGAGAAGCAAACAATTAAATAAGCCCAATTAAAATAAATATTTATGCTGCTCTTCATAACGGATGATCTGTGGCTTGGTCCACAACACGCCACTCAATCTGTCTGGGGAAGGTGTGTGCGCGCTTGACGCATGGCGCGCCCGTAGCTTCAGTAGCTGTAGGTGTGGAGATGTCTGCAGCGAGTGGGATAAGGTGGACTCGAAGGAACTTCTTTGCCACAATTAGCTTCGTAGTCAGAGATGGAGGTAATTGATACGTGGAGGTCCATCTTTAGGCGCATTAACATCTCCTCATTTGGTGCGTCGGCCTTTTTGTCCCCCGTCACTTTAGTCCAATCACAAGACTTGATGGGTGTGGTTTAGTTGTGGGTTTGGCTGAGACGCCCCACAGAGCCCCTCTCCTGGGTACTGGCCGGGTCGGCCCACCCACTGCGGGTATACCCATTTGCCGCACTAATCGGTGCGCCCCAGGCCAATGCAATGCCAATGCGAGTATCTCCAGCAAACCCATGTGTGGCAACCCATTGCAAATAAACCGTTCAGAATCCACTTCTTAGTATCTTATATTTTACATAAGTATCTTACATTAAAATGTGGCACCCAAGCAACACTACGGCAAATTCGGCAATTAAGCCTTTTCACACCTTTTCACATCAGCTGCATCATCATCATCATTCTCACCCTCACATACAGTTAAGGGTCAGTTTTAGGGTATGTCCTCTCCAAGCCACTATGCACTAGGCTAACAGAGTCTCCAGGTGCTCACCTTGACGGCGGACAGGTCCACGGCGGCCGGCTTGGGGGGTGCGGGTGCCGGCTCGGGTGCAGGTGCAGGTGCCGCGGCCTTGGCTGCGGGAGCCGCAGCCTTGGCTGCGGGAGCCTTAACGTCTTTTTTGGGTGCCATTTTTCCTGTGTTATGACTTTGACTATGTCTGTCTTAACAGAAATTCCAGTTGGAGCTGACAACTAAGAGTGGAGGGGACTCAGAGGAAGAAATTGTCTTCTGGGCGTATATATGTGAGGGCATGTTGCTCAGTACCTCCGTCAAAGAAGTGGTCGTGAGGGGATTGGACAGCGCGTCCAAAGGGGAGGGGTGTACCCCTCTCTAAATGGCATAGGGACCACCCCCACTCCAGAGAGTTCTACTGTTTATTGTGCCTTCTATCTAAGCCTAATTATATTCCGATCTCAAAGGTTGTTTTAGGTCATTGCCAGTGCATTTGTTTCCTTTCAATGCACAACATGTTGTGCAATATCACGCACAACTACTGCGTGCTTTTGCGCAATAGACTCATTCATTAATAAGTGAATATTCGAAATGATTTGAAAAGCTATTCGTGTATCTCGACTTTACACATTAACAACTGTAATCACAATTCAATAGTAAAACATTGATATAAATGATCAATTCGTTATGGAGACGTAGCCTATCGAAAGTGGTTGAGTGTCTAATTAATCTAATAATCGAATTAATAATAATAAATAATAATCTTTGCATCATGTTTGTATCGACTTTGTAAGGTTTTAGTAACTCCCACTATAGACACTACATGTTCCACTTTTACATAATGCAATTTTATTTGTGCACCTGTCAGTCTGTCTATGTATGGGTAGGGTCATAGCATCTTAGAATTAGGCCTATGGGGATGTAGGGGAGTGAAGATTTAGGGGAAACTAGAATAGAATTGACCCTCTCATGGGCATATGTCCTGAGCACTTTGTGTGGTCGGCACCTATCCTTTAGGTTGAACTCATCCTTTTTAAAACTACCAGCTGCCATAAAATGTGAAGTAGAAAGAGTTCTTTGAGAATACACCAGTGTTGGTGAAATGGATGTACATATATATATATATATATATATATATATATATATATATATATATATATATATATATATATATATATATATAATGCAGATATTTTACTTTTGATAAACAGGTATTTGTATATATATATATATATATATATATATATATATATATATATATATATATATATATATATATACACACAGTATATAAAGGCCTATATTCCTTTTTTCTTGAAGCCATGAAACCCCCAGTATTCAGTTGTAATTAATCAACAAAAACAGAAAGCTTCCACTTGGTTTTGAGCCTCTATAGGTCTGAGTAGTTGACCAAAGAGTGATCTCCACCACCTTAATTTCTGCAGAAGATGTGGGAGATAAAGTGGGGAATGAAGCCAGAGGGCCCCTCAGCTGCCCATGCCAGTAACTCTCAGGCAGGACTAAGACCACAAATTCTGCCCGCTTTCATTCTTATCTATATCGGTCTCAGGGTCCTCCCCCCTCCTCCTCCTCCTCCCCTCCTCCCCTCCTCCACTCCTTCCTGGATCTGCTGCATGTATATGAGGATAGAAGGGACTGGGTTAGATTCCTTACGACTTCCAAGCTATTTCCCTTGGAGGGGGAAGGAAGGGGGGAGGCTTTCAGCTGTCCTATGGTCTCTCTCTCTCTCTCTCTCTCTCTCTCTCTCTCTCTCTCTCTCTCTCTCTCTCTCTCTCTCTCTCTCTCTCTCTCTCTCTCTCTCTCTCTCTCTCTCTCTTTTACGCACACACACGCACACACACGCACACACACACGCGCACAGGGGCTATTGCTCCATTTTTATTTTCTATTTTCGCACCTGTCTCCCTGAGGTCCTAATGTTTTTACCGGCTGCACAGAAGCAAAAAACAAACACAAATCTTATGACTGATTACTGTTCTTTTTCCCTTTTTAATTTTAATTTTTTGTGTTTTGTTTTACAATCACACCAATGTACACCATTTTAATTAACTGAATACTTTATTATATTCCTAATTACTCTTCATGACTCACCAGGGCTCTAAAAACCATCAATCATCCTAGCATGTCATTCATCCAAGTAATCTATCCTTGCACCAAAGTTATCTCTCACTGAGTAAACATGTTTTCCTTTTACCTTTTAATGAAACCAACGCCACACCACCACAAGCAAAAGCATCCACGTCCCGTTCACATGAGGTCAATGCATCTTTTAATAGGGAGGCACAGGCGTTCAACTGTACAGTCAAATCAAGGGTATCTTAGATCGCCCCCCCCCCCACATAATTGGTGCATCACTTTTAATAGGTGTGCTGCTCACGGGCAACAGTCATTGTACAGCTGGCAGGCGATTGGCTGTGCCATGAGGGGAAGCTATTAAGAAACTCCACTGAAAGGTCAAAAACCTGTGCCCTGCGAAGTCGTGTGTGGGAAAAATAGATGAACAAAAATGTAAACATTACTACAGCGAAACGTGGTTATGTCCAAGCTGTAGCCACACAACAGCAAGTGGTCGCTGTTCATTACATCCCATTACATTACAGTCATTAAGCAGACGCTTTTATCCAAAGCGACTTACAAAAGTGCGTTCAACAAAGGTAGGTAAGAGAGTCACCATTCGTCAAAAGTGAGCCAAAATAACATTTTTGGGAGGGAGGAAGAATTTATATATATTCAATTATTTATATTATTTACTGTACTGTACTGTATATACATACACATACTTCAATCAACTTTATTAATATGTTCTACACACCTTTCTACAAACAGGATGTGACAAAATACCTTTGCGTAATATAATCAAGTCAAGTCAAGTCAAGTTTATTGTCACATCAAAGTTATACAAGTATAAGCAATGGGTGAAAATATTATGTGCAATACCCGACGACAGACAGCAGTTATAAAAATAAAAATAATAGAATAAAAAAATAAGTAAAAAGTACAAACTGTATAAAGTTAAATATGCCGCTGTGGGCGGCAGTATAGCTCAGGAGGTAGAGCAGTCGCCTCACAACCGGAAGGTTGCTGGTTCGATCCCCACCGCCTCCTCCTAGCAAAAGCTGTCGAGGTGTCCTTGAGCAAGACACCCTAACCCTAACTGCTCCTGACGTGCTGGCTGTCTCCTTGCACGGCTGACTCCGCCGTCGGTGTATGAATGGGTGAATGTGAGACTTGATATGTAAAGCGCTTTGAGTAACCATTGGTTAGAAAAGCGCTATATAAATGTCCATTTACCATATAAAAATATAAAAGTGCATATATGAAATATATGAAATATATTTGCACAAAAAAGAGTTATATATATAAATCAATGTAATAAAATATACATTGTTATATGCTATACACCCTTGTTCAGCAGCCTGATGGCCTGACTGTGGAAGCTGTCTCTAAGTCTATTTGTACGGCACTTGATACTGCGGTATCGTCTGCCTGACGGTAAAAGTGAATACAGTTCGTGGCTGGGGTGGGCATTGTCTTTTATGATGCGTTTGGCCTTGGCCACGCACCGCTGGTTGTATATATCCAGGAGGGAGGGGAGCTCACCTCCAACGATATACTGGGCTGTCCGCACCACCCTTTGAAGCGCTCTGCGCTTGAGTGCGGTGCAGTTCCCGTACCAGGCGGTGATACACCCTGTAAGAACACTCTCAATTGTGCCGGTGTAGAATGTTCTAAGAATGTGGGGGCCCATGCTGAATTTCCTCAGACGCCTGAGGAAATACAGGCGTTGTTGGGCCCTTTTCACCACGTGTGTGGTGTGCGTGGACCATGTGAGGTCCTCGGAGATGTGCACGCCGAGAGCTTGAAGCTGCTGACCCTCTCTACTGCAACACCGTCGATGGAGCTCTCCTCTCTGCTTCCTTTAGTCCACGATCAGCTCCTTGGTCTTCTTGACGTTGAGGGCGAGGCTGTTCTCCTGGCACCACTGCTCCAGCGATCCGACCTCCTCCCTGTAGGCTGTCTCGTCGTCGCCGGCGATCAGGCCCATCACTGTCGTGTTGTCAGCAAACTTGATGATGACGTTGGAGCTGTGCGTAGCCATGCAGTCGTGGGTGTAGAGGGAGTAGAGGAGAGGGCTCAGCACGCATCCCTGGGGGGCTCCCGTGTTGAGGGTCAGTGGCTCTGAGGTGGTGCTGCCCATCCTCACCACCTGGCAGCGGTCCGACAGGAGGTCCAGTATCCAGCTGCACGTGGATGGGGGCATGCTTAGACCGCTAAGCTTGGTGTCGTGCTTGGCAGGAACTATCGTGTTGAACGCTGAGCTGTAGTCCACAAACAGCATTTGCACATATCAATTCTTTCCCTCCAGGTGGAAAAGGGCAGTGTGGAGGGCCATGGCAATGTGCGTCATCCATGGATCTGTTTTGACGATATGCAAATTGCCATGGGTCCAGCGTGGCAGGTAACACAGAGCAAATAAAGTCCTTGACCAACACCTCGAAGCATTTGCTGACAATCGAGGTGAGGGCTACAGGTCTATAGTCATTCAGGCATGTTACCTTGGGTTGTTTAGGGACAGGCACGATGGTGGACATCTTGAAGACTGCGGGAACAACAGCCTGGGACAGTGAGAGGTTGAATATGTCTGCAAAGACTCCTGCCAACTGGTCTGCGCATGCTCTGAGGACGCGACCCGGGATGTCGTCGGGGCCTGCCACCTTACTGATGTTCAACCGCTTGAAGGTGCGGCGCACATCCGCCTGCGAGATGTTCAGCAGGCTGGTCTCCTCAGGCAGCGCTGGCTTCGGTGGGCTGCCGTTCACATCGAACCGAGCCAAAAAAGTATTTAGCTCTCCTGGGAGGGAGGTAGAGTTCTCTACACAACTGGTTCTCCCTCTGAAGTTCGTTATCGTCTGTAACCCCTGCCACATACCCCTCGCGTCATGGCTCTTGAATTTCTCCTCCACTCTGTCCTTGTACTCCCGCTTGGCAGGTCTTACGGAGGTCGTAGCGGGCTCTCGTATATTCCTCCAAATTCCCGGATCCAAAGGCAGCGTTACGCGCCGCCGAGTGCAGCGCGAACATCGCCGTTAATCCACGGTTTCTGGTTGGGATATATCCAAACCGACTTGGTTGGAACAACGGCATCTATGCACTTCTTGATGAACCCGGTGACCGAGGACGCGTACTCGTTGATGTTATTGTCCGAGGCGACCCGGAACATGTCCCAGTCAGCGCGATCAAAACAATCCTGCAGCATAAAGTAGGGATTGGTCCGACCAGCATTGGACCTCCCTCACAGCGATCGGTTGCTGCTTCAGTCTCTGCCTATAGGCGGGGAGTAGCTGGATAGAGTGGTGCTCTGATTTGCCGAACGGTGGGCAGAAGAGGGCCTTGTAGCCATCACGGAAGGGAGTGTAGCAGTGGTCGAGGTTCCACCCCATGTGTTGCTCGTTATGTGTTGGTAGAACTTCTTGAGAACCTTCTTCAGGTTCGCCTTGTTGAAGTCCCCCGCCAGGATGAGAGCAGCCTCAGGGTGTGCCGACTCCTGTTCGCTGATAGCCCCATACAGTTCCTTCAGCGCTGTGTCCGTGTTGGCTTGTGGGGGAATGTAACGGTTGCCGCTTTAAACTCCCGAGGTAGCCAGAATGCATCAGGTACTCCAGGTCCGGGGAACAGAAAGACTTGAGGGGATGAACATGACTTTTGTTGCACCAATATCTGTTTATCATAAGACATACCCCCCCTCCGCGATATTTACCGGAGAGAGCCTTTGTTCTGTCCACCCGGTGGACGGAAAATCCCGTCGGCTCGATAGCTGCGTCGGTTACCCCCTCCGACATCCATGTCTCCGTAAGGCAGATGATACAATTGTCCTTAGTTTCCCTGTGGAATTAAATACGAGCCTGTAGCTCGCTTAACTTATTGTCCAGAGACTGTACATTAGCCAGTAGAATGGTGGGTAGTGGGGGGCGATTGGATCGACATCTCAGCCTGACTAGCACACCGGCTCGCTTTCCTCGCTTCTTCCTGCGACGCTTGTGTGTAATCGTGCCCAAGATGGTCAGAGATAATCCAGCTGTGACTTCGGGCAGGACGTCCAAGTCGAAAGAATGAAAAAACTCCGGTAGGCGGCGAGCTACTGTCGATCTGATCTCCAGAAATGTGCAAAAGTCATAAATTAACGTGCTGCTAACTTTCTGAACAAAGATAGTTGCGATAAAAATAATAAATAACAAAAAACTGCGTCGTCGTGCGGGAGCTCACAACACAGCAGCCATCTCAAACGGCGCCATACTCCTCTCTAATGAAATCTCACTAGTCGATACTACATTCCAACATAAAATACATTAACATTTCAAACCATTAACATTAGAAAACATTTACATTAGAAGAAGATTAGAATTCATAAAAATGCACAGGTTCATAAAAAATAAATAATAGATGGGCTACAAATGCTTTGGTTCCAAACTACAGTGGTCAAGGTTAAGACTTCACATGCGTCATGTGACCACTGTCACTTGACGAATACTTTGGATTATCACCCTCAGCACTGGTTGACACATTGCATCAACCAGTCTATAGGGTGTATGGTCATTTGTTCTGTGCCCTTCAGGCAGCAGTCGCTCAGGAGGGAGAGCGGTCGCCTCACAACCGGAAGGTTGCTGGTTTGATCCCAGTGTCCTTGAGAAAGACACCCTAACCCTAACTGCTCCTGACGTGCATGGCTGACTCTGCCGTCGGTGGTTGAATGTGAGGCATGACATGTAAAGTGCTTTGGATAAAGGCAGCAGTAGGCGGCAGTATAGCTCAGGAGGTGGAGCGGTCGCCTCACAACCGAAAGGTTGCTGGTTCCATCCCCCGGCTCCTCCTAGCAAAAACAGTCAAGGTGTCCTTGAGCAAGACCCTAATCCTAACTACTCCTGTGCTGGCTGTCTCCTTGCATGGCTGACTCCACCGTCAGTGTATGAATGGGTGCTGTGAGGCATGACTTGTAAAGTGCTTTGGATAAAAGCCTGCATTATTATTATTATAAAACCACTATGTTAAAAGCTGTCAATTACCATTACCATTATACACTCCAACACGTTGGCCCAGACAATACGAGTAGTGCCGTTTTCCCTCTTAGGGGACCGAGGGTGCTCCTAAAATAATGAACCTGTCGGCATCTTAATGCTCTCGCAGGGTTAACGACAACAGGGGTGAAACAGCATTCGAAGAAAGACATTCCTCCCTTCTAGTTTTAGATCCAATGTGCTCAAGTGAACCTACTGGCCTCTTTTACCCCCCTCCCCCCCCCCCCCCCTTCTTTGTTTTTTCGTGCCAAATAATTGAGGTGAGTGATCAAAGTGTGGCTGATTTAATGTCGCCATCGCTGCCTCCACCCTGCCCGACCCCTACCCCCACCCCAGCCCCCACCCCCAACCCCCACCCCACCCCTACCCCCCAACATCTAAGCACTCCAAAAAGGAATGAAGCTGTAACCGAGCCTGGAGGGACAGATGGGACCTATTTTTACTCGCCTGCGTAGAGGTGTGAAGTTTCTTGGGATTTTAGCTTGTAGGGGGGGGGGGGTGGGCATGGCTCCTTAAGAGGGGGATGCAGTCTCTGTGGCCTCTCTCTCTCTCTCTCTCTCTCTCTCTCTCTCTCTCTCTCTCTCTCCCTCTCTCTCTCTCTCTCTCTCTCTCTCTCTCTCTCTCTCTCTCTCTCTCTCTCTCTCTCTCTCTCTCTCTCTCTCTCTCCCCCCCCTCTCTCTCTCACTCCCTCTCTCTCTTCTGCCCACAAATCCAGGCCAGACAGGGATTGGGATGGGGCATGGGAAAAACAAACCTATATACTCGCCGGCCTTTCTTTTTTTTCAGCGTGACTCTGCATCAGTAACCAGAGACAAGTTGGAGATACTGTCTGGCAGCCTCCCTTCCTTTCATGACGGGGAGATTGTGGGGGATCGTTTGGACGCGCTGCTTGAAACCCCGCTATGAGGGCTTACCCCAAACATTGAAAATATTTTGGCAGTTTGTTTTAAGCTCCTCACAGAGAAAGTCACAGAGTGGAACTACCAGCAAAGTAGCATCCAAAGGAAAACCTTTTCCTCACTCACTGTACTATAGTGACAAAGGCCCTCCACCTCCCTCCATCTCAGATGTTCTTGTGTAATGGTTGTGTGCACTATACTTTAAGTACAGTACAGTACACACAATCACATCCTCAAGTCATGACCCATGAATGATTTCACTTGAAAAATTAACAAGAGTTCTATATAAACAGTTCACACTAAAAAACTGTTAAAAAGCATTCACACTAAATACTCAAGGACAATATAGGCTAATATTGAGAAAGTCATCACCTTTGAATGATCCCTGGTGTTTAAAAACAAATTGCCTTGTTACTTATTTTACTTTGCAGGAAAAAATACATACAATAGCTCTTAATAATTATGGATTATAGGGGGCATTTTGGCATCATATTTCAACAAACAATCTATGACTAAAATGAATCAAAACGTCACAGCGCATAGCGCTAAAACTGATCACAGTATTTCTAAAGCATCATTTCTCAAGTTGGAGAGCTGTTAAGAAGATGAGAATGACCCTGGATGAATATCTCTGAAGGTACGCAGGCGTCTCCAGTTTGGCTCTTGGGCTCTCTGACAATGCGGAGTCCATTTCACTGTTAACAGACGTTGGAACATATTGGGTCATAGGCCAGCCAATGGGTAAGTGCTTCCTAAAAGCCTCTAATCACGGCCTCCCAATAATAAAGAGCCATACAGCACACAGGCCTCTCATCACCGAGCAATTTTTCCATCTTATGCAAGTGTAGTATTTTGGATAGCAAGGGCTGCTTTTGAGGAGGGGGCGTTGCTTTCTGAGAATAGTAACAGACCGCCCAGTCATTAGCTGGCTCCGCCCATGTGTGTGTGTGTGTGTGTGTGTGTGTGTGTGTGTGTGTGTGTGTGTGTGTGTGTGTGTGTGTGTGTGTGTGTGTGTTGGCTGGTTGTAAGTCGCTTTGGATAAAAGCGTCTGCCAAATGCCCTAAATGTAAATGTAAATGTGTGTGTGTGTGTGTGTGTGTGTGTGTTTAAATCACTTGTGGCAATACAAATTGTGCTAAAGAACACAACCACATTGATTAAATACTTTTGCCCAAATCAATATATAATAAAGTTGTTATTTACAATGCACCTTTGAAAAGACAGTGGACTCTACTCATAAATACCCTTAATTCACCCTTCACAAGCGGGCCTAGAAATGTTTTAAATGCTGCTGTCAAGTGTGTACCGGTATTTGCCATAATTGATTAGCTGTCTGGTTGTGCTTGGGTGGGCCTCTTGGCTTTGGCATATATATAGCATATATATTCCATATATATATATACTGTATATATATAAATAGCATATATATATTCCATATATATATATATACTGTATATATATATATATTTATATCGCATTGCCCACGTGCCTGGCAGACATCTCCGAGTCTGATGACGCACCACCTAAAGCTCAGGGCTAGTGCAGAGCTAGTGTTCTTCCCGGGAAAGGGGCGGTCCGCACCGAGACCTGGCTGTCACCATTGATGATGCTGTGGTGACACCTACTCTGACTGCAAGGAATCTGGGTGTGACCCTGGACGACCAACTGTCGTTCTCGGCAAACATTGCCTCGAGGACACGCTCCTGCAGATTACAATAGGGGAGGATTCGGCATTTTCTCACTAAAAAGGCTGTGTGGGTGCTCATCCAGGCTCTTGTCATCTCCCATTTGGACTACGGCAACTCCCTCCTTGCTGGCGCCCCAGTGTCTGCCATCAGACCCCTGGAGCTCTTTCAGAAAGCTGCAGCTCGTCTTGTGTTGCCACAACAGTTATGGATATAGCTCTGAGAGAAGGCAGTCAGAGTAGCAGAGTAGATGTTGTGTTTGACACATACAAGGAGAACTATATCAAGAACAGTGAAAGATCTCTATGGGGTGATGAGTTGCAAGGTATCGCAGGCACATAGATGGTGAGGCAGTGGAGGAGCTTCCTGACCAAAGTCGGTAACAAAACTAGTCTCATTAGCTTCATAGTCGATGATTGGAGGAAGGCAGAGTGCAGAGCAAAGCTACAAGAGAAGATTCTGTATGCAACTGTAAATGACAAATGTTACAGAATAACATCTTAGGACAGTGAGGAGTTGTCAGCTCTTGAATGTCAACAAGAAGAAGCAGATGGCCACCTACTCCTCCATGCTGCCCATGCCACAAGATATGGATAACCATGTAACCATCTTCTCAGAAGACAGAGATGTCTTTATCATGTCTTTAGGATTCTGTGACATGATGAAGGCCCCATTGTTCCAGACGTGTGTCATTAAATCCTGTACGAGCCTTGTGGACATCAGGATGGTTTTTGCCACTGACTGGCTGTGAGAACCAGGCATTCACCTCAGAAAGTGGCCCAAATATGAATGTTGAATATGCATATTGCATATTACAATATTCATTGTTTTTTATGATTATTTCAATAATTTTGAAAGATTTCTGTTTTTCTAACATGCCTGTATTGAAAGAAATTGTGTTTTGGAGTAAAATTACCAGAAAACCGTTAACATGTAAACGTTAACCATGGCCAAAACATTTACCACCATTTACCACCCTATCACCTGAGTATACCTTTATAAACTGTATCAATAATGTTGTATTTTTTGTGTATTTTCATCACATCCAGAGTTACATTTGTTGTCAAGAAGTAGGAGGACATTCAGTTGCATTATTTTCCATTGGATATTGGTTATAATGGTCAAATTTCCTTTTAAATTACGTTGATGTACCAGATGAGGATAAAATAATATGTTTTCTTCATTGTATCTCCATTGTATCTCCATTTACTCTGGAATTGTAAGGTGTAGGTTTACTTCTACTTTAGTTTCACTGGATTCATATGCTTAGCTTGTTACCTATCAAGAGAGACCAGAAACATGCATATAGGCCATATGGTTCAGGACCTATCATGATTAATTTGAGGCATCTCATTTCGGACACAAGGCCTGAAAAATATGCTTGGTAGTGTTATAAAATGGGTGATAGCACATATTTGGAGGCAACTGCTGCATTACTATCACATATTTTTCAGGAGGGTGTATACCTTTCTAAAAATCACTATGAAAGTGAGTCCCCCAAAATTGTACCGATTTTCAATAATGCATTTACTTATTGAGGATTTCAACATTAATTTGAATAATCTGTTGGATTCTCTCGCAAATGTTTCTCAGTCTATCACAAATACATTTTGTTTCAAACAACTTTGTTTTGCCCACTTCCCACAATGGTGGAAACACGCTGGATCTTGTCTTGACCCTTGGTGTTGGTGAAATTTCAGACTTGGTTCTCTCATCTTTGACCACTTTCTGCTCACTCTCAAGGTGGTAGCATCTTGGCAAGTTATCTCGCACTTGCTCCTTTCTCTGACAGGGAACCCTTGATAGTGTTATTGATGACTTCAACACTGCCATATCTGCATTATCTTATTGTTAAAAATAAACAACAAAAAGACCAGCGCCTGTGATTGTCTTCATCAAATCATGCAGCTGGTCGATGGCGCGAAGCTACTGAAACCTAGAGCGCAAATCGCGTTCGCAAATATAAAAAATGTAGAAACCAATTCTTACTGTCACCTTAACCCCCACGTTTCACCAAAATTCCACCTTCAAGTCAGTGTTTGCTCCACAGGGGGCGTCCAGTTCATAGACATAGATAGTTACAGATGGGGGCGCCTAGACCTAGGTCCCTCAGATTCAGGACCTGCTTGGAGGGAATGATGGTGTTGAACGCCGAGCTGTAGTCAATGAACAGCAGTCTGACATAGGTGTCCCCCCTGTCTAGGTGCTTCAGGGCCGTGTGTAGTGCCAGGGAATTGGTGTCGTCTACAGACCTGTTTGAAGTGGGTCTAGGGACTCAGAGATGGAAAAGTTAATAAGCGACATGTTTCTCAACAAGTTTACAAGTTTCTCCAGGCACTTCATGGCTATGGGTGTTAAAACCACTGGACTTTAATCATTGAGACTTGTTACCTTGGTCTTTTCGGGTAACGGCACAATGGCTCTTTGAAGCACGCTAGGACGACAGACTGTTGCAGTGATGTGTTGTCCGTGATCTCAGGAGCCAGCTGGTCAGCGTAGGTCTTGGAGACGCGGGACGGAACTCCGTCTGGGCTGGCTGCCGGTACTCTGTTTCTTTAGTTTGTTCCGTATGTCAGCATTCATCCATGGTTTGTGGTTCGGGAATGAGCGAACAGACCTGGTTGGGATGCACTCCTCCACTAGCCTGTTAATGTATGCTGTGACATGATATGCATACACATCCAGGTCAGTGGTCTTGAATACATTTCAGTCCGTGATTTCCAGCCCACCCTGCATGTGTAGTAAGGCGACGTCTGTCCAGCGACGCACGTTCTTTACAGCTGTGGGTGTGGACTTCAACTTCTGCTTGTAAACAGGAAGTAGAAGCATGGAGGCGTGGTCTGATTTGCCAAAAGCCAGTCACGCAACAGCGATAAGAATGCTTAATGGTGGTGCAGCAGTGATCAAGAGTCTTGTTCTGTCTGGTCGGACATGAGATGTGTTGATAGTATTTTGGTAATACCTTTTTGCAGGGTGGGCTGGAAATCACGGACTGGAGTGTGTTCAAGACCACTGACCTGGATATGTATGCAGATCATGTCACAGCAAAAATTAACAGGCTAGTAGAGGAATGCATCCCAACCCGGTCTGTTCGCTCATTCGGATGAATGCTGACATACGAAACAAACTGAAGGAATAGATTACCGCTTTCACAACAGGCAACTTCGATCACTACAAGAAAGCCAAGTTTGAAGTCAGAAAAGCCATCAAGCAGGGTAAATTGGATTACAAAAACAAATTGGAACTGCAGTACAACTTACACCAGACATATATGGCAAGGTCTGAGGGTCCTCTCCAACTACAAGGGGAGCTCAGGGGCAGTCACCAACAAGGACCCTAACCTACCAGACGAGCTGAACTAATTTTATGCTCACCTTGAAAGGGAGAACTCTGAGCCGACCAACAAATTGAACATTCTCCCAGAGGACTACGTTTTACAACTGTCCGAGTCCAAGGTCTGCAGAACCTTCAGGAGGGTGAAGGCAGGGAAGGCAGCCAGCCCAGACTGAGTTCCATCCCGCGTCTTCAAGACTCTGCACTGACCAGCTGGCTCCTGTGTTCAGGGACATCTACAATGCATCACTGCAACAGAGCGTGGCATCACTGTGTGGTCCTGCAACACCACTGCACAGGACAAGAAAGCCATCCAGAGGGTCGTGAGAATGGCAGAGAAGATCATCGGATGTTCCCTTCCATGCATTGAGGAGATCTGTAGGACAAAATGTCGGAAGAAGGCCATATCCATCATAAAGGACTGCAACCACCCTGGGCTCCATTTATGCACTGCATTGTACTGCACTGTATTCATGATGCTGCTGCACTACTGGACTAATTGTGCAAAATATTTTTGCACAATTCAAAACATAAATATAAACGTAAATATAATCTGTCACTATATTGTTGTTTTTATGTTCAAAGCATTCCATTCCAGCAAATTCAAAGCATTCCATTGTACTTAAAAATAAAACATCTTGTATCTTGTATCTTGTGATCAAGAGTCTTGTTGTGTCTTGTCAGACATGAGCTGTGTTTATAGTATTTTGGTAATACCTTTTTTAAATTGCAGTGGTTAAATCCCCTGCTCGGGAAGACTTTCTCGGGGTTGCAATTCTGAAGTTTGCTCACTTCGATGTAAAGTTGGTCCAATGCGATGTTCTCATCAGCCCGTGGTTGGATGTAAACCGCCACCATGAGAATAGCGGAGATTTACCTCGGCAAGTAAAAAGGGCGACACGTAATTCGATAGAAGATAGATAAAAGATACAAGATATTTTTATTGGCCAATAGGCCTATATCACGGCACAGTTGAAAGCCGGAAGTACCCGTTAAAAATCGCTGAACCAAGTTCCGGTTAATGCATTCACCTTGGCCTTCACCATTGCCACTGTCACCATTGACAGTTATCGCTGGACAACATCGCTGCATAACCTTCCAAAAGTCGGTCAAGACGATGCGGTTCAACTAGTGAATGAACACTACACTGAAGAAGTCTAAATCCGAATCATACAATTCCCCGACATTGTGTCTTGTGGCTCTATCTGGATATATCGCCATATAACAAAGGCGATTTTGTGTAGGAGCAGAGGTATACCTATGTATTTAATATAGGCTATTTATTTGATGGATTTTGATTATTTCAGTGTACCTTTTCATTTACGTGTTAATATGTAGTGTGCAGCTGTATATTTTCTAAAAGGGAATGCCTGTTATTCTTGTGAATATGAGTTGTCTTAAAATAAACATACTTGTGGCATTGAGTTAAAACCGAATTTGTATAAAATACCGATATATATCGTATATCGCGATAAAAAATACCGGGTTTTGGTCCGTATCGCCCAGCCCTACTTGGGACCAGTGCTTTTAATCACAGACTTACCCAACATTATGTGGCTCTATTCGGATGAGAGATGTAGTGTGTGTGGGGGTCAGGACCAGTGCTTTTAATCATACACTTACCCGACATTATTAGCCTATTCCGCCACATTTCGAGACATATATGCTCTACTTGTCAAAGTGCAAACTGCAGACATACGTGCTACCCCTGTGAACATGAAACGAGGGACCTTCATCCCTCCTTATCAGCCTCACACAAGACTTGCGGAGGAGTTTGTCTTTGGGGATATCGTGTAAACTGAGGTAGGGCTGTCTTTGTTTTGACGTTGAGCAGCCCGGTACACTACAATAACAGAGACGAGAGGAGGCGGACACAGTTTGTCACGCATCTGGGGTAACTACCGGAAGTAAGAGTACACTGCTCTGCGATTTTTAATGTTCCGTAAGCAGGAAATGTGACATAGGCCTATTGCAACAGGTACATTGGAATCCTTACTCCCCATTCCCTCACGCAGTATATATCTCCAAAACAATACCATCAAATAAATAAAAGAAAGATAATATATACAATAGAAATAAACAAAAAAAGAGCAGCAAAGTGACTGTTAAATGATAATTACATGTGTTGAATGTACTTTTTTTAATTTATTTTTTACAAAAATATTTTAAAGCATTTAAAGTGCCAGTAGTGCAGCAGCATCATGAATACAGCACAGTAACTGTGATGAATCCAGAAAGTCCAGAAAAGTATGTAAGTGTAATGTTAATGACAATGTTGTGAAAGTGACAGCACTCCTAGCAGTTCAGTAGGTGCACTGCCTGTTGATAAAAACTATCCTTAAACCTGGTAGTCCTTGTGCGGATGCTGCGCGGAAGAGATGGTGCCCAGGGTGGTTGCCGTCCTTTATGATGGACTTGGCCTGGTCCTACAGATCTCCTCAATGCATGGAAATGCACACCCGATGATCTTCTCTGCCGTCCTCACGGCCCTCTGGATGGCTTTCTTGTCCCGTGCAGTGGTGTTACCGTACCACACAGTGACGCCACTCATCAGGACACTCTCTACGGTGCCACGGTAGAAGTTCACTAGCCACCTCTGGCCCATTCCGCTTTTTCTGAATAGATGACCAGTGTTGAGGAAGCACCTGAACAAGCTTAAGTGACATCTGATTACAAGCACCCAGAATATAATTATATTTAATATAAGGACAAAACGAAAGAGCGAGGAATACATCCGCCAAAAAACACGAGGAAGGGCTTCATTACTATGATGTGTTCTGTAACGCTGTTATGATAACTTCTGTTATGATTAGTTAAGAGCTTTCTGCCAATGATTTGAATAAGGAGCAATACGTTCATTATTTAAAAGTTTAAGCAATTCTAAAAGTCAGCCTAAGACTAGTCATTTTAAATGTGGTTTATTGGGACTAGCATCTCTCCACAATTACTCCTACATCAGTCAATGAATCTGTGGACTTTTACAATAAATCTCTGCATAATCTCCTGGATCTCCACGCCCCTGTCAAAACCAGGACAGTCACTTTCACATGCTAAGCCCCCTGGTACACCTGCGAGCTGCGAAAAATGAAGACAGTGGGGCGTGTCCTCGAGTGGCGCCTCAAGGTTTCTGGGCTCACTGTTCACAGACAGGCATACCGGGACCACCAAAAGGCCTATGCAAAGTCTCTCAGAGACAACTTCAAGCAACTTTTTTCCACCATAAATCATCTCCTCAAACCTCAGCCTCCCTTACACAAAGACACCACAGAGGAGCAGTGTGATCATTTTATAGAGACTATCCGCTCTCTCTTCTCAAACTCCGCTGCACTGCCAGTCCTGACCGTCAACCCCCAGCCCAAACCTACCCAGCCTCATTGCTGCTTCACTGACATCTCGCAGCATGAAGTTGACGCCACCATCAAAAAGATGAAACCCTCCACCTGTGCCCTGGACCCCTTTCCCACAGGCCTGGTCAAATCTAGCATGGTGCCATAAGTCCCCTGATCACTTTAGTGATAAACCACTCCATCCAGTCTGGTCATGTTCCATCCTCATTAAACGCTGTTGTCATCAAACCACTGCTCAAAAAACCCACCTTAGACCATGAAGTCCTTGCTAATTACAGACCCATCTGCAACCTGCCATTTCTATCAAATGTGCTGGAGAAAGTAATTGCCATTCAGATTCACGAACATCTCAAACACAATAACCTCTTTGAAAAATTCCAGTCTGGTTTCCGCCAGGGCCACAGTGCAGAAACTGCCTTAGTCAGGGTGACCAATGACCTGCTGCTGACAGCTGACACCGGATCTCCATCCCTCCTCATCCTCCTGGATCTAACTGCAGCATTTGACACCGTCGACCATGACATTCTACTCCATCGTCTTGGCTCGAAAATTGGACTCTCTGACTCTGCCCTAAACTGGTTCACCTCATATCTCACCGGGAGGACTGAGCACGTCACCTTGGGAGCGGCAAAATCACAAACACACAAACAACTGAACTGTGGTGTCCCTCAAGGATCAGTCCTCGGCCCCACCCTTTTCACCATATACATGTCCCCCCTTGGTCGTGTCATCAGCCGGCATGGAATATCGTTCCATTGCTATGCTGATGACACACAGCTCTACATCAGAACAAACCCAACCCCCTCTACATCTCTGCCATCATCCAACATAACCTCATGCCTGGAGGAGATAAAGGTGTGGATGAAGCACAACTTCCTTCAATTAAACAGCTCCAACACTGAAGCCATTCTAGTTGGCACTCCACATCAGGTCCTTTCATCCTCCATCACCAGCATCACCTTCTCCGGTCAGAACATTTCACTCTCATCAACTGTCACCAATCTTGGTGTTAAAATGGATCCTCACCTGACCTTTGAGGCCCACATCAAACAAACATGCAAGTCCTCCTTCTACCACCTCAGAGATATCGCTAAACTCCGCCCCACACTCAGTCTGTCAGATGCTGAAAAGCTTGTCCACACCTTTGTCTCCTCCAGGCTAGACTACTGTAACGTTCTTCTCATTGGGATTCCTAGCAAGAACATCCAGAAGCTGCAATACATCCAGAACAGCGCTGCTAGGATCCTGATGAGAGTGCGGAAGTATGAACACATTACACCCATACTCAAATCATTGCACTGACTCCCGGTCTCACTCAGGATTGACTACCAAATCACCCTCTTCACCTATCAGTGCATTCATGGAAATGCTCCCTCATACATCAAAGAACTTCTCACCCCACAAACCTCCACGAGGACCCTACACTCTGAAAAGGCAAACCTCCTCCTTCCCCCCAGGACCAAACTGACCAACAAAACACTGGTTGCCATGTCGGCGTAGACGTCACTGCTTTTATTCTGTTGTTTTATTTCCATTTTTACTCTGTAGCACTTGAGTTTTGTCTACGCAAATTAAAAATGCGCTTATAAATACAATTTATTGTTACATTTACATTTTTATCTAATCTAATCAAATCAAATGGGTATTTAGGGTGAACTATTTTAGAATACAAATAGTTGCAATGGCATCTTAGAGTACAAATGGTAGTAAGCATATGTTTAATTGCCGTTAAGATATTTAAAAAAAAGTTTGACAACCCCTGGCCTATAATGTCATATGTTTGGGTTGAGGACCTCTGCTCTACATCCCTCTGATGGCCAACAGGCACACAAGAGCTTGTTATGAGAGGACACCAGTTTAGCGCACCATCGTGCATCTGCAATCAATTGCTCATAAGCAGAATTCTCTCCTATCAGGAACGTTTTGAGTTTGAGTGATGTTTTTTTTACAGAATATGTTTTTACCCCGGTTGAGAAAGGCTGATACATATACATAATAATACATATATTGCATCTCAAATTTAAGATCTGCTGATCCCAATCTCAGATGATGGTATAAAGCCAGACAGAGATCTCAGATGAAGGTAAAAAGGCAGAGAAAGATGTAGACCTAGTTAGTAGTTAAGACGACGCATCGACATCTCAACCAGGAAAACCAAAGGAATGTCTGATATTATACATGATAACAGTGTTAGCAGTTGGCGAACTATGAGAGGATGGGCTTCGAGTGGTAGGCTACCATTAAGTTAAACATTTTAAAAATAAAAGATCTCTTAAGATTTGTATATTGTCTCCCAATCTTTCTCAATTCAATGTTTTATGTATTTGTATTAATTGTGTATCATGAAACATTATCGAATGCTAAACATAGGCCACTTTAAAACATTTAAAACATTGTTTGGAGAGAGATCTATATTAGATTAGATTAGATTAGATTCGATTCAAATTTAATGTTACAGTGGTTAAATAGGATGTAAAAACTAGTCTACTAGGTATAAAAACAGGTATTAAATAATGTATAGAGTATCAGATATGTGCCGATATATGTATATATATATAAGGTATACAAGCATCAACAGGTAGTGAGCAGTGGTATGCAGTTATATCAACAGTTGAATAAATGAATATATATATATACGGTAAGTACAGTAACACATGTACATGGCTATCATACAGGATTGTTATTGTTCATGTTTATAGATCATTTGTCTAACTAGAAATGTAAACATTTTAAATTCATTTTCTACATTCTTATCATGTAGGCTATGGAATGGATTGTAATTCTCCTAATCTAAAAATGATATCTTAAATGTAAATGTGTGTGTGTGTGTGTGTGTGTGTGTGTGTGTGTGTGTGTGTGTGTGTGTGTGTGTGTGTGTGTGTGTGTGTGTGTGTGTGTGTGTGTGTGTGTGTGTGTGTGTTTGTAAATCTTTACAATAGACGGCTCATTCTAAAGATGATAACAAAAAATACTAACTATTTTAAACAATTGTATGAACTAAATCAAGTCAAACATGACTATCTATGAGAATATAATCACGATTAGTATTAATAAATATGAAGGTATATAAAAGTATATATACTAAATAAATAATGTGATTATGCCCCCTACCAGGAATATGTAGCCCATCCTTTTGTGGCAACTATCAGCAACACTGTTTAGTGAACGCTCCTAAAACCTGGCCAGATGCACAGAACTACTGCAGAGACAGAGGTTTCAACCTGGCAACCAGAGACGACATGGGAGCAATGGAATCACTGCTTCCCTTGATTCCCAAGGAATCTCAAGTGTGGATAGGACTTTGTGGTGGTGGTCCTAACTGTTGGTATTGGTCCCTGGCAGACACAGATTTCTACCAAGAGGGACAGAGAGATAACAGACATTTAGATGATGAGGGCAAAGGGAACATTGCTTATTTCCTCAATGGCCAGTGGAATGGTACTTATTTCAGATATCCAACATTTGCAATGTGTTATGATGGTAAGGACAATATACATAAATAAACACTAATATGGACCGTGTACATAAAAAAAATAAGTACAAATTGTAAAACACGTTACAGACTAAATCAGCTTCAAGAGGCAGGATAGTATTTGATTCCAAGTCAAAAAGCACTGGGTTCCATCTTTCATCTCTGCATTCAAGAGACCAAATAGAACATGATAAAAATAAATCAATTGTGTATAATTGTTTAATATATTTATTTGTACCTTTTGTCAGCCAACAAACAAGGTGAAGACCGTCAACTAATGACGGCTACTGCAGTGCTGGAGTACTGCAGGCAACACCACACAGACATGGTCGCCATAAGAAACCAAACAGAGAACCAGATCATCCACAAAGTATCAGCTGGCTATCAAGTCTGGATTGTTCTCTTCAGAGGAAGTGGTCAGACATGCATTACTCCTCCTTCAGATTCTGGATTGGACAAGATTTCTACACCTTTCCTTCTGCTACATCTTGCACTGCTGTGGATGGTGCTATGGCGGAAGGATGGTCTCCCGTTCCATGTATAGAGATGCGTCCATTCCTCTGTGCTTGGAAGGATCATTGATTTATTATTTGCACCTTTTAGTAAACAACCAAAAAGAAAATCCTGTCATGTTGATTTGTTAGCCATTCATGACATACCTATTTGGTATTGCATGCATGTGTTAATATAATGTGTATCCGGGGTGTGTGTGTGTGTATGTGTGTGTGTGTGTGTGTGTGTGTGTGTGTGTGTGTGTGTGTGTGTGTGTGTGTGTGTGTGTGTGTGTGTGTGTGTGTGTGTGTGTGTGTGTGTGTGTGTGTGTGTGTGTGTGTGTGTGTGTGTCAGATACCACAATAAAGGTGCGCTCAGTCTTGCATGATCTAAATGACCCTGCAACAAAAGCTGCCGTCCTAAAACAAGTGAGTCCTAACACTCCTGTCGTTCTACCTGTGATCAGGCTGCAGGCTGATATTCCAGAGGATCCAGGATCAATTATGCCTTACAGTAAGCTGAAAGTACCTGTGTTCTCCATTGCTGCATTGTACCATGGACCGAGTCGTGTCATCTGTAATAATAAGATACACACCCCAGCCCTGAGACTGCAATCTAGAACCAGTCCAACTCTCTGCAAACACTGTTGCATGAGTTATTGAGCAAGGGGCCTCCCTAACAATAGAGGGTTCCACATTCTTAAATCAAGGAACAGTTGCTGGAAGACACGACTTTGACCAGTGGACCAGTGACAGGTCTTCACCAAGGAGCAGTGTCAGAAGATGAATGCACAATGTGTACTTTAATGGTTGACAATTTGACCATGACAACTGGATTTTTGTAGCAGATTTCATTGATTCTTATCTTGTAAGGATGCTACTTAAAACTTCATATCTCAAATTAAAATATTAAATATGTGTAATGTCTTTCAATAAGGTCATATTTAAAATGTAATTTCTAGATAAATAATCTGTAGAATTGTGTATATTTGGTCAAACATGCTTTCTCTCTTCACTGTTTAGCATGAACAAGTTGCAAATAGAGTGTGTGCTATTCAGTAGATCCTACTGTTTGTTATTTACATAAACAGTTTTTCCCAAAGTGACCAAGAAGTATCTTCTAAATACTGCTTGTTATTGTATCATCTGGTTTTGTTCAGCCTTGGGTCCCTCTAGACCTCCTTGGTTTTACAACTTCTAATTATCTGGAACAATAAAAACAATGTTATATATAATGAGTTTTATAAACCTGTGACTCTTTTTAATTGTATTGCTGCACAGAAAGTCCCATTATCAAATAGTTAATACATGATACATAAACAATGTTGTTTAATATTTTTACATCCTTAGGACTTACACATAGGCCACCCATCCTCTTTCTTTTTCAGAATATAAATGCCCTCTGATGAAATGTAAATGTAGAACATACAATAAAATACATTTGATTTTCAAGTGACAAACCTATCAAGCAAAAACAATGTTGTTTTGAAGAGGCTTATTAACTATGACAGTCCCACCAAGGGCGTCGTAGTTAATAAGCCTGAGTGTAGTTAGTTGACAGAAAGACGGATATCGTGAAAGGACATGTAATTCCTTTCTTTTGAATACATTTGCATTTCAAATTGGAGATAAAGTTATAAACCTTAGGCAGATAAAGATTTGGGAAAAAGGTATAGAGGCAGACAGAGGGGCTTGGCAGTCTAAATTCTGTGCCTTTTTAATAATACATCATCAACTGATGACTGTGACAGATGACTCCATAAGATGCTGGGCACAAATATAATAGCTATGTACAGTCATTTGATGAATGATGAATTATACCGTGGCACGTGTGGTACGGCACCACTGCACGGGACAAGAAAGCCATCCAGAGGGTCATGAGAACAGCGAAAAAGATCATCGGGTGGGCACTTCCATGCATTGAGGAGATCTTTAGGAGCAGATGTTTTAATAAGGCCATCTCCATCACAAAGGACTGCAACACCCTGGTCACCATCTTTTGATCTGTTGATCACAGTTTGGAGGTTCCTCAGTTTTGGAGGTTCCTCAGGCCTTCACAGGGTTTTCCGCCTTTGAGTGATTGTTCTGTAGGCATCCTCAGGGTGTCTTGGATCTTATCAAAGAAAACTATGAGGATGGGAGCAAAACTCTGTTCACTGGGACAGATTTAATGGGAGGATTTCTTCATGGCCCAGGAACGTCAGCAGAGGTTCTATGTTGAGACAATTTGCACTGGGGAATGTAGTGCAATCAATCAATTCAATTGGGAGTAAATCAAAAGTAAATAGGGGTGCACCATGGATGATGGAAGGGGAATTAAAATATATATATATTAAAACAAAAAAAATGTTGGCGGCGCCCCGAGGAGACAGTATGAGTCCTGTGTGTCTCGTGGTGTATACCTGCCCAGTTCTCCCACACATCTACCCTCCTCCAGTCTCTACACTGGCTCCCTGTAGCTGCTCAAATCCAGTTCAAGACCCTGGTGCCTACCCTACAGGGCATTGAAAGGAACAGCTCCTTCCTACTTCCAGGCAATGGTCAAGTCCTACATCCCTGCCCATCCACTACGCTCTGTCCTGGACCCAAAGTGGTGGAATGAACTCCCCACGGATGTCAGGACAGCAGAGTCACTGCCCATCTTCACCGCAGGCTGAAAACACACCTCTTCAGGAAACACTACCCGGATCCTTAAACCTAGCGAGCCCTCTTATCACTTTTTACGAACTGATTAGCTGATGTATATTGTTTGCTTGTTAGTTAGTTAGGTATCATTATATTGTTTGCCTAACTTATTGTACTTTTACCTGAGCACTGGTTCAGTTCTTTGAGACTTGTTAGGAATGAAATGCACTTTTGACTTATGGTGACGAGTTGTTCACTTGCCTACCTTTGTTGAACACACTCTTGTTGCTTTGGATGAAAGGGTCTGCTAAATGACTGTAATGTAATGTTATGTAATTGATATATACTCCCCATGGGTCTATATAGTAACCGTTTCACTACTCGATTGAAGTAATGTCATAAAACGTCCACTGGGGGTCATCAGTGCACCACAGGACAACGCTTTAGTTTAATATATCAGCGTGTGTGTGATGTAAAGGCCAAACGAATTACATCATACAAGAGTTATACAAAGCCGATAGCTTTTGGGTCTTACTATAGTACTATAGCTTTGGAACTAATATAGTCGTTATTAGGCTGTATAACTTAGTATTTATTTATTATCCCAAATAATGGGCCATATCACGTACCCAGCTGCTCTTAATGTGGTCCATATAATAAACAGGTCTCGTTACAAACCCCAGAATGTGCTCAAAGTGCTGAACCAAGCGGTCTCTCAGGCTGCTGCTCTTCTCACCGAAGGCCCTTTTGTACCAGATCAGCACATCATGGCAGCAGCTCTAATCCCAAATGTCACGAAGACCATTGTCAGTCAGTGTTCAGTGTTCAACACAAAGCACATGTTGGCTATACTTTTGAAAGTAACTAGAACACAGAAACAAACCACACCCGTGAAACTATTTAACTTAATACTTTACTTAATTTAACAATTCGATTAATTTTTCGAACCTTCCTTTCCTCTACGATCCTTATGTACAAGTCATTCGGACTACGGTATGTAGGTAGAGGTGTAGATATTTAGATATATCTCTATATATCACTCTCTATATCAATATCTATATATATTATATTATATATCTCTCTATATCTATCTATATATATATATATATATATATATACAGTATATATATATCTCTATATAGCTATATCTATATAGATATAGCTATATAGATAGATAGATCGATTTAATAGCTCTATATAACCTACCATCATTGCATATTTGACTGCTGATAATATACTCGATGGACCCCCCACCCGCTACAGCGGTAGACCCGGGCGAATCTCAGGAGAGGAACCAATCACAGAGACCACGGTGCGGCCCGTCGGTGAGAAAGACAACGGCCTCCGACCAACGGGACGTCTCCGCGGTGAGCGAGTACGTGGTACGACACGCGGAGTTCCACCTCATTGGCAGCCAGTCACACAGCAGCAGCAGCAAGCAGCGAGTAGCGAGTCGCGAGTAGTATATTCAACTTGGTACCAGGCTGGCCAGTGCGTTGTTGACGACTCAACACGTCTGTGGTTGATCTCTTGCGGATACAATAACAATACTATGACAAAAATCCTGTCTGCTTACAACGCTGTGAGGTCTCTGCGCCATGGATATGTGGTCAGCGGCAGGCTGGGCAGAAGGAGCCCGTGGATGGGCTCCTCCACCCGACTGTTCGGTGTGAAGGTAAATGAAAAAGTGTGCAGAATCCACCGCTTTGTGTCTTCCTCACGGTATCTATACCCCGTTTTTACCTCTACCCCCAAACCCCGGTGTCTCGTCTCGTTACTACGCCACGGCAGCCTTTGCTGCACGCAGGCCTACCCTGTGAGTGAGCAGCAGCGGTGGTGGTGGTGGTGGTGGTGCAAACTTTCACTTTTAAACTTGTTTTCCACTTTCACCTAAACTTTTCTCCCACCCCTGAACCCTGAAACAACTTCTTCATACCGTTAACAAAAAGGCGAACATTCGGTAAGGTATCGGTATGCTACACGTGTGTTGGGTACGATTTCCTGTGTTATTGCATCATTTAAGAGGAGACCATATGGCAGGTTCCAACACACTGAAGGGATTCCCCTCCGATATCGAAACTTTTAAGTGGGTTGTATGTTTCCATCTGACAAATCAACCTTCATTCAGGATATAAGATTGGGAGATTCCCCCGTGTCTTCTTAATCCACAAATATATGTTCTCTACATATGTGTATTTGTTTAGCAGAACAACACCATGTATCTGTCTGTCTGTCTCCATCTCACCCAGGCCCAGACTGCCGATCTGGTCCTAGAGGATGGGACACGGATGAAAGGTTACTCTTTCGGTCATAATGGTTCCACCGCTGGGGAGCTGGTTTTCAACACTGGCCTTGTTGGGTAAGAAGACAATCAGAGAGAACGGGCCACTTAATACAATATCATATAAAAAATGCAATATGGTGAAGCCTGTTGTGTTAGAACCCCCCCCCCCCCCACACTAGGAGGAAGTCATCAGTCTTCTTCGGTGTTAGTTGCCCTAGTTCATAAGTATTCATAAGTATCACTGGAGTTATGTGTACAGTGTCAATGTGTGCAATGTTGTTGCATGACATTTTTGCATTTTTGATAAATACACTGACACACACACACACACACGCACACAATGTTACAATGCCACGTTATGTTAAAGCAAAGGCTGAAGTGCAATTTGCTTCAGCTATGCTTCTGCCTCCTTCTGTTGCTTAACTTCTCTAATCGTCCATATTGGCCGCCTCAAGCAGTGTCTTAACAACTCTAATGGTTTTAGCCCAAACCCTTGCAAAAGCCCTCCCATGCAAACCTTTGCATTTGTTCAAAAGCCTATCTATAGGGGTCAGGGTCGTGTAGTGGCTAGGCCCGATGGTTGATTCCCAGCCAAAAGGGTACTAGCCCAGCGGCATAGTAAAAAATACGAAACCAATTGTTCAAATTGTTCTAAAAGCACCAAAATTGGCACACATGTAGATTAATACATTCTGAACAATTTTGGATATGGAGGCATTCAAGATTCTCCCCGTAGCACATTTGGCGGCCATTTTTTGAAAATGGCCGCTATTTACCATTAGCGTCATTGAATATGTACCATAATTTGTCTTTTTGTGGATGCTAGAGGTGATAAGTGTGCTAGAGGTGATAAGTAGTGTACAATTACACATACTTGTGTGCTTACCAAATAAAATGGCTACCATTTTACAAGAAAAATGAAGACCACACTGTGGTCGCACTAGACCACACGAACTATGCCCGCTGGATACCAGTGCATCTGCGGGACATGGCAGAACTGGCAAACAAACATCCAGACGTCTTCACAGAGTTTAGCAACGGACACTTCACAGTCCAGAAGACCAAGAGGATCTTTTCAGCAATCCCTATTGACCAAGGACATGAGCAGAACAACGCGTATGTCAAGGGTGATGGAGGAGCCATCGGCCTCACAGACAATCCAACTGCACTGAGGCGCTGGATGGTTGCCGGACCAGAGGTTGCTAGAGTGATTGTGGAATTTGAAGACTTCAATCTGCATCCACACGACCAAGAGGAGACACGTCACCACGAGGAGACACCAAGTGTGCAGAACACTTTTGCCAGAGATGTGCGCTCACTCGTGGCCATCTTTGAAGAGCTGGGCAACCCTTTCGAGGAGGACAGTCAGGACTTGCTGGTGCTCGACACAAAGGAGATCGCAGACACTGCAGTCATAGAAACAGTCCGTAACGCCAAGCAGATTGGCCAAGACCAGTTTGAAGCATTCTCAAAGGAATGCATCGTGGACAGAACCAAGTCCATTGAGGTGGCAATCCACCGGAACAAGCTACCACTGTTTGCGACCAAGAGAGGACCCAAAATACCCAAAGGAAAACAACAGGTCAAATCTCTGAAGAATGATGTTGCGCTCTTCGCACGATTATATATCAGCTGCCAGACCCGTGATGGGAATCTAGAAGAGTTCTTCAGGCATGAAAATCAGCAATGCCCTCCAGCTTTATCTGACGGAGGGAGACTGTACCTAGGGAGCAAGAGTGACTTGCTGGTGTGCCTTGAAGGCCATGCTGAGCCTCAGTCTGAAGCGCCTACTGTCACTGCTGTTGTCCTCGATGGAGCAGTAATCGTACAGATGTTGAAGCCGGGTACTGCCAACACGTTCGAGGAATATGCACAGCAAGTGTTCATCCCATACGTTGTACAACAGCTCCAACATGTATCACGTCTTGACCTTGTGTGGGACAGCTACAGAGCAGATTCCCTGAAGGCATCAACCAGAGAACAGCGTGGAAAGGGAGTACGTCGGCGTGTTGTCGACTCGGCAGTCATACCAGGAAATTGGCAAAGTTTCCTGCGAGTTGATATCAACAAAGTGGAGCTCTTCAGCTACCTCTCCACCATGCTTGCAGAGTCCTTTCAAGAAGAAGGCAAGGAACTGGTGGTCACTGATGGGGAGCAGGTGATCTGTGTTCCACAGCAAGAGGACGTCAACTCACTTGCACCATGCAACCAAGAAGAGGCAGACACTCGCATGATGCTACATGTAGCACATGCTGCACAACATGGTCACCACCAGATACAGGTTCGAACAGTAGACACTGACGTCGTGGTCCTAGCAGTGATGGTAGTCCAGAAACTACCAGCTGGAGACGAACTCTGGGTAGCCTTTGGGACAGGCAAGAACTACCGCTACATTGCAGCCCATGAAATAGCTTCCTCCCTTGGTCCAGAGAAGACATGTGCTCTTCCAATGTTTCATGCCATCACAGGGTGTGATACTGTGTCAGCCTTCGTCGGACATGGGAAGAAATCTGCCTGGGCAACATGGAACACGCTGCCAGAACTCACTGATGCCCTGCTGAGTCTGGCAAATGCACCCACAAGCATCCAAGAGGATACAATGCATGTCATCGAGAGGTTTGTAATACTCCTGTATGACCGCACAAGCAAATGCAAGGACGTCAACAAGGCGAGAAAGAAGCTCTTTGCAAAGAAGAGCTCTGTTCAGAACATCCCGCCAACTTACGCTGCTCTGGAGCAGCATGTGAAGAGATCTGCCCTTCAGGGTGGTCATGTCTGGGGCCAGGCATTGGTACCAGAGCCCGTGCTCCCTCCACCAACAGACTGGGGCTGGCATCGGAGTGATGATGGGCCCTACACACCACTCTGGACCACACTCCCTGAGGCATCCAAGACCTGCTATGAGCTGGTGTCTTGCGGATGCAAGAAAGGCTGCAGAAACCGCTGCAAGTGCAAGAAGGCTTCACTGCAATGCACGGGTCTGTGTTTCTGTGAAGGCGAATGCCAGTAGATTAGGACAGAAAACTTGCTAGCCAACATTATGATCTGTAGACATTCATAATCCTGGTGACCAGATTTGAAAAGTTCAGAATCATAATTAACATAGTGTGGCAAAATCTACGTTATTGTATTACATGTATGTACTGCAGGATTACACAATACTGAAAGTTATTGTATTGGCAACTGTTTATTGTGTCCTCTTCTTGAAGCCACTTAGATTTGTTCATTTATATTAGATCTATCCATAAATGTATAACTGTAAGTACTGTGCCTAGAGACTGGGCTTTTGGTCGACTATATAACTACAATCTGACCATACTGTAAACTCCCCGTACTCTGTGTATTATTTTGACTACCATTCCATTGCAATTTTGCCAGCAATTTGAAATAAAAAAGCAACTTGAGCAATTAAAGTGTGTTCCTGAAATCATGTACTGGTTATTAGAGGTATTATGTCATTGAGTATTGGAATCTTCATCAAATGTCCACTTTTTCCACAAAATGGCGGCCAGTTTGGGGGCCATTTTTGAGAAGATTCATCTAAATATATGTTAAACACTTATTGATGTTAATTCTGATGTAAAAAAAAGGAATTTTGGCCCATCTAGCACCATACTAACGACACATAATGAAGTCTATGTAATGACGCTAATGGTAAATGGCGGCCATTTTGAACAATGGCCGCCATATCTTCCACAGGGCTAATCTTGAATGCCTCCATATCCAAAAATGTTTAGAATATATTAATCTACATGTGTGCCAATTTTGGTGCTTTTAGAACAATTTGAACAATTGGTCTGCTATGCCGCAGGACTAGTACCGAGTTCGATCCTCAATGACTTGTATTTTACCTGGCTTAACATTTTTGAAGATGTATACTGCGGCAGAGAATGGGGAGTAAGCATTCCAATGTACCTGTTGTACCTGTTGTTGTACCTGTTATTGGCCAATAAAAATATCTTGTATTGTATCTTGTAAGTCAGCTAAATGAGCAAATGGTAAATATTGGTATAGTATATCAACCTTTTTTGCCAGCTCATATTATATTTATCATATTATACATGTGTATAATTTCTTGGGTGTCTTCCTGCATCCATCCCGTCTTTCTTGTAAACTGACATGTAGGGCAATGATGCGACGTCACTGTGAAGTCTTGTCTAAGCCCTGGTGCTTCCCTGTTCATCAACCAGGTATCCGGAGGCGCTGTCGGACCCCAGCTACAGAGGCCAAATCCTGACCCTCACCTACCCCATAGTGGGGAACTATGGGGTCCCCAACACCCAGGAGCTGGACGAAATCGGCCTCCGGAAGAACCTGGAGTCTGAGGGTATCCAGGTGAATGTACACTACTCTGCATGTTCACTGTACCGCTCTGAACTGTATTCACGATGCTGCTACCACTCTCTACATCATCCGTGTCATCCCTTCTTAGACACTTCTTTATTGATCTTTATTCTTGTTTTTAATCCTCGTTGTTGTGTAGTAGAGTACAGAATGGGGAGTAAGCATTCCATTGTACTGCAAAAAATAAAGAATCTTGAGTTTACAAAAGCCACCACTTTAGACACCTTTTATTCACATTTTAAATGAATTTGTCCGATTTTACGGACAAGAGTTACCCAAGTTGAATGCTTGATAATATAATTCATATTGATAATACAGTACTGTTGATGGATAGGATCACAGCGTACGTACAAGAGCACACAGCCGTAAACTGCTCCTATTGCTTTGCATTTTCAGGTTTCCGGTCTCCTGGTGCAAGATTACAGCCATGAGTATAGCCACTGGAACTCTGTCAAATCCTTAGGCCAGTGGCTTCAAGAGGAGAAGGTGATTATTGTGATTATATGGTGATTATATGGTGATTATTTTATACGGAAAAAACTATTGCCAACTTATTTTATGGGTTCAAAGCAGTCACGCTTTAAACAACTGTCTGCATATACCGTATTGACCCGAATATAAGACGACCCCGATTATAAGACGACCCCTCTTTTTCAAGACTCATTTTTGGAAAAAAAATAAAAATAAAAATTTGAAGACCAAATATTTTTTTTATAAAGAAAATAATTTTGAAACGTCAGCCATGCTTGCAAGATCCATTCACAGAGCAAACGTACTGCAGGCTTTTGGATTTTTCCAGACGGTGTCAGTGCGTGATTAGCAGCCAGCTAATCTTCCTTAACTTGATCACATATCGCTGATAAGACAGTAGCTTCTCTCTGAAGTCTGAGGGCAGGCGCTGGGATTGTCCTGCGTCGCAATGACAGGTGTTTGATGTCTCTGCTTCGTTTATCACCATTATCTTAAAATTGGCATCGTAACTTCGTCTCTCCTGTTTATTAACTTGCCCTACTTTTGAGCCACTTTTTTCAAGTTGGTCGCTGTGTCTCTCCATTTCTATCTCTCCAGGTAACTGTTTTTATGTACTGTTACTTTAAGACTTTGAGTTACTTTAAGTGTCGCGCGGTGTCTCGGAACACTGGTTTGGCGCGATCTGTTGTTGCGCAATTACATTACATCGAAAAGTCTAAACCCCGATTATAAGACGACCCCTCTTTTTCAGATTTTTTTCTAGGAAAAAAAACCCGTCTTATATTCGGGTCAATACGGTACTATCAACGGTCAATTATATATTTATATATATATATATATATATATATATATATATATATATATATACACACACACACACACACACTTCCCTGCAACATTTGCAGGGAAGTGGTTAGGTGGTTAGGTGCCACATTTCTTTCGATGTACTGTACTCTGACAATAAATTTGAATCTAATCTAATCACATAATTTTTTTCTTCTTCAGTTTACAGCTGTAAAAGCCTAACACTATTAAAGAAATAGTTCCAAAAAAATGAAAGAGATAAAAATTGTGATTTTATTATTTTTCTTTGTACAGGTTCCCGCCCTGTTTGGGATTGACACTAGGAAGCTGACGAAGATCATTAGAGACAAGGTAAACCCAATTGTGCCGTTTGTGTGAACTAGTTCAATTGTTTAAGTCGATCACATGAGGACACAATCTGATCGACTTTCCCCCCCCCCGAAACCAGGGAACCGTTTTGGGCAAGATTGAATTTGCCGGCCAGCCGGTGGAAATATTTGACCCAAACCAGAGAAACTTGGTAGCGGATGTCTCCACCAAGGTAACAGGGTGATAAACCCTGATTACAAATAAATATTTGCATGACTATGTCATAAAACATATGGATTCACATCTGTCTAATGCACATCTGTGACCCCTCCCTCCTACCAGGAAACCAAAGTGTTTGGTAAAGGAAACCCCATTAAAATCGTGGCTGTTGACTGTGGTATCAAGCATAACATTATCCGCCTGTTGGTCCAGGTGAGAGAACACGGTATCGGGTTGCTTGCATTTTAAAAGGCTGAAAAAGTAGTGCAATAATTGCAAATACTTCACAATAGCAAATACTGTTAAAACTGTTGATAGATGGTTATGTGTTGCATTGTATTTTCATTAGTTCTTAAAATAAAAAAGTAAATGTCATTAAACTAACCAATGACATACATTCGTTATGCATGCAATTCATTATATTATCCTATACCCTAATTGAAACATTTATTTTTATAATGAAAAGGGTGTGTGTGTTTCCACGTGTGTAGCGTGGTGCAGAGGTCCACTTGGTGCCGTGGGACCAAGACCTGATGAGCCTAGACTATGATGGGCTGTTTATCTCCAATGGGCCAGGAGACCCCTCCCTAGCCCATGCTCTGATTCAAAATCTCCGCAAGGTAGGTGATGTTAACTTCAACTTTCACATTTAGTTTAGATTTCATCCTTTTTTTTAAGATGGCTGCAAACTCAACATACACGCTCCTGGGTAAAGTGAGCCAATGGAAGGCACTGCATCACCACCACGTTGGCAATCTGTGTGTCGTCCACAAGGTGCTGGACAGTGACCGTCCCCAGCCGGTGTTTGGGATCTGCATGGGCAACCAGATCACTGCTCTGGCTGCCGGAGCACGGTCTTACAAGCTCCCCATGGGCAACAGGTGAACAGCTGCTAAATAAACACTCGGCATTCCAACATCTGTTCAACATTCTTGTTAAAAGGGCCATTTTACAACGCTTCCATCTTCTTCTGCCCCCTTAACCCTATGTTGCAGTGAGAAAGACTTAGTAGTAGTAGTAGTAGTAGTACAAACGTGTTGTGTGTCTTGCGGCCCTTCAGAGGCCAAAATCAGCCCGTTCTGAACGTCACGACAGGCCAGGCATTCATCACGGCGCAGAACCACGGCTATGGTATCGACACAGAGTCCCTTCCCCCAGGATGGAGTCCCTTGTTTGTCAATGCCAATGATGGCACCAACGAGGTGAATTCTCACAAAATAATTTAACATTACCCGGATTTTCTAATGTCTAATTCTAATGTTAAATGTCATGACCTTTGAAAAAAGGTAAATAAATATCTGCTAGGCTCCTACATACAAGGTTCTACCTACATGGTAGCATTGTGCATCTTTCAGTCCACAGTAACTCCAAATAGAAAGATTTAACTGACTCTGAATGCTTCTGCTTCAGAGTCTGCCTTCTGCTTTCATCCCAGAATATATACACACAACAAGCTATTCTACCAACTGACATACCAAGGGATATTTATTTCATGTATCATTACATTTGTGTTCCGTATTATATTGCTTTCATGTATTCATTTTGTAAAGAATAGGTCATTCGTTTGAAAAGAATCCACGATTTTGAAGGTTGCCATTTTCTGCCAAAACTTTTTTCCAGGGCATAATGCATAACTCAAAGCCAATCTTCACTGCTCAGTTCCACCCTGAGGCTAAAGGAGGTCCCACAGACACAGAGGTAACACTACGTGTTGAACACTCCAAAAACACACAAAAAAACCCCTTCTCTTGAAAGGAGATCTTCCCTCCAATAGAGTACCAGCCGCACACCAAAATACTATTCTGCAAAGATTATTTATTTACTTATCTACTTACATTGTTTAGCATCTGTAGCGGAAGGAGTTGACATGGGCAGTTACAAAATTATTTTTTGTGAAGTGTAACCGAATAGTGGTTTGGATGTTTGTTTGTTCTTGTTGTGCCTACAGTTTCTCTTTGACACCTTCATATCGCTGATCAAGAAGGGCAAGGACGCCACGATCGTGTCGGTCATGCCCAAAAAGCCCATCATCCCCCCCAGAACAAAGGTCGGTCATAGGCTCTCATTAATAAACTACCACCAAACATAGGATTGAAAGCACAAGAGGACAGTACCAAGCATTGCTTCTATTGTGTTTTTAACTAATTCGATTTTAGTTGTGTTGGTAATCTCTTAAACTCAAAGCACTAGGAGCGCAAGCAAATCATATTTTTAATAATGCAACAAATCACTGTATTATTGTATTCCCTTTGTATAGGACTATAGGAGTATTTTCAAATGTGATAATTCACAAAACATTTTTAAGCATCTGTCCCGACCCCGCGGTGTGCTTTGGGCTTACAGACTGGAACTGCCCTACGTATAGCTGGTTGCTTGTTGGTCTGCGGTGTGTGTGATGCATGGTCTCCGTCGGCTCCAGGTGTCCAAGGTGCTGGTGCTGGGCTCCGGGGGGCTGTCCATCGGCCAGGCAGGGGAGTTTGACTACTCTGGGTCCCAGGCCATTAAAGCGCTGAAGGTGAGTGACGTGCATCTCTCATATTACAGGGATCAACAATTGGTGAATACCAACACATTTTTAGATATGCAAGTTGGGCTCGCGATACACGATAGCTGATGATAAAATTAGATTCATATTCCATTAAATAATATTGTTCAGTTTTCCTCTTCCTGCCCAAATGCAACATGAACAGCCAATCACGCAACCCACTCACAACAAGGCTTAAAGTGACCGTGTGTGTTGAGCTGAGAAGAGGGAAAATGAGCCGGTCTGAGGTAGTGACCGTGAAGGCCATTTCAGCCATTACCCTTTTATGAAAATTGTCCTATCGTTAGCCAACTTATTCTTATTCTTTTACTTGAGCACTGCCTGCCTGCATTGATGACTTCTGGCGACGACCCATCACCCTTGTTCTCTTACCTACCTATGTTGAATGCACTCGTCGCTTTGGGCAAAAGTGTCTGCTAAATGACTGATGTTATGAAAAGAAGTGCCAGCGATACAAGGACATAACAAGTTCAACCTTTGCATAGCTAAATGTATGGTGAACATAAGTACGGTCGACAAAGACACTGCTTCAAGAAGCAAATTGACATTAAGTACGTGCTGCCTGGGAGAAACCTCAGCTTTACGTAGTGGAGTGTTGGAAGAGCAGCTCGGAAACAATGTGAGTCTCCCTATACACTTTACTCCGATCGATCGGCTGCCATTCACTCCAAACCGATCGATCGGCGCTCTATGGTAAATGGACATTTATATAGCGTTTTTCTAACCAATGGTTACGCAAAGCGCTTTACATATGAAGTCTCATCACCATTCACACATCCTTGCTCTTGCTCAAGGACACCTCGACAGCTTTTGCTAAGAGGAGCTGGGGGATCGAACCAGCAACCTTCCGGTTGTGAGGCGACCGCGCTACCTCCTGAGCTAAACTGACGCCCGAACTGAAGCTCTCAAAAACGTCCGATCAGAAGAGCTGATCAGATGACTAAAAATACATGAGACTTTTCTGAGTGCGTGGCAAAAAATGCGATGTGTGTGATGCAGGAATCCCGGCAGCACTGCCGAAAACTACCGGTTAATACAGATCGATCATATAAGGCTCCTAGAGTGTGTGTGTGTGTGTGTGTGTGTGTGTGTGTGTGTGTGTGTGTGTGTGTGTGTGTGTGTGTGTGTGTGTGTGTGTGTGTGTGTGTGTGTGTGTGTGTGTGTGTGTGTGTGTGTGTGTGTGTGTGTGTGTGTGTGTGTGTGTGTGTGTGTGTGTGTGTGTGTGTGTGTGTGTGTGTGCGCTCGCTGAGGCGATGCAATTTCAGAATAGTTACTTTTATTGCTCTAAATAGTAATTAAATGTATAATATGACACAATATATGGAACTTTAAATGGAAGATCCCTACTAGATCCCACTATGTGACTCTGATTCAGCTGATCGGTGATCGGCCCAAAAAACCCTCATCCCTACTCTCTATATACGAGTCCTACTATATACTTCATCGATGAGGAGTCGAGGACGGCATCATTTCAGAATTTCCGAGGACTGCCAGGTGTGTGTTACTAACAACGGCAGTTTGAACGAAGTGAAGACCGTTTCACTAAACAACTGGACCCGACTGCAGTGTTTTGGCCATTGGTAAGCTATTAACCCATGTTTATTTTATAATGGTTATTGTCTAATGTTTAATGTTAATGCTTATTATTTAGTGTGAAAGAGCTGGTTAGAATTTAGTTGTAAACTCATGTTATGCAATACAGATTCAACGGTTTATTATTTATTTAGCTTATATTCAGAATGTTTTTCCCATTAGGCTACACCATGGAATGTTTTTGACTGTTGCAAAATCAATTTGATTAATTTCATCCACTGGCAAGGAGTTCTATTTTACATATTTCTATTGCCTTTTCTGTTCATCTTCAGAGAGAAGTGGTGAGAGAGACAAGACGATGGAAGTGCAATACCGTGGTCCGCGCCTCCTCTTTCTCTTGTAAAAAGAAGAGATCTGGCAGCAGCTCAAGAGGAGCTCAACCTACACAAGATGGTCACAGTCGCCTAAGAGATGGGGGGGGGGGTCACATCACATGATGGTAGAGAGAACAAGAGAAGGCCATCGCACAGGTCCTGTCAGCTGACAGAGAGACTGCAACAGTCCCCTCACCCCTTTTTGTTTGACTTACCTGCCTATGTTAAAGGTTGTCTGGTATTTGTACCTAATAACCTATGTTAAAGGTTGTCTGGTATTTGTACCTAATAACCTATGTTAAAGGTTGTCTGGTATTTGCACCTAATGACCTATGTTAAAGGTTGTCTGGTATTTGTACCTAATAACCTATGTTAAAGGTTGTCTGGTATTTGTACCTAATAACCTATGTTAAAGGTTGTCTGGTATTTGCACCTAATGACCTATGTTAAAGGTTGTCTGGTATTTGTACCTAATAACCTATGTTAAAGGTTGTCTGGTATGTGTACCTAATAACCTATGTTAAAGGTTGTCTGGTATTTGTACCTAATAACCTATATTAAAGGTTGTCTGGTATTGCCAGATGTTGAGATGTCAAATGTTTTTACATCTCAACCTATTTGTTCTCATAATAAATAGTTGTGTGTGTGTGTATTTATATGTATATGTATATAGATAGATATATATAGTAAACCACAATTAACCTACTGGTTTCTTTAGGGTTCAGTCCAAAGAAGAATACTCTTAAAACATTAAATGGAGCAACATTAAATGTATATTGTGATAATTGTAGACATCGCTCAATATGAAAAAACATTTGTGCATTGATTTTTGTAAAAAAAAGAAAAGTAAGACTTATTTATACCTTCATGGAGACCAGAGGCCTGGGACTGGCGGAGGTACCGCTAACCTTGGGCTGTCTGGACAGGCATTAGAGTCCCTATCTACAAACCACATTAGTGTGGTAATGTGGTTTGTAGGTACATTAGGCATTGCTCTGTTCTCCCCACTAATGTCTCCATTTAGCTTATTTTTTTGTTGTCCATGGAATGTATGCAGTAAATGGACAAAGGTTTGTGTTGGATAGTTCCTCGGCGGTGCATCGTTTACAGGCTGTGTGTGATTACGTTGGTGATTATAAAACATTCAAGTCACTGGGGACGGAGAACCACAATCTGTTTTGATCATCAGTTCCTGTGTGCTCCACCACCGGTGCTCATGGCTCATGGGTAAAACAACCACTGCAGACCGAGGCTTGCCGCCAACCAAAGAGAACATATTACATATTATTGAGTAAAACAATCTAATTACACAGACAATGACAACAACGGGAACAAGAGCTGGACATCTCTTGGAACTACATGGCGATTGTGCTTTTGGACCTTTCCATTGTAAATAGACGATGCTAAAAGATGAAGGGAAAATGAGTGTTCACTTGTACACTTTTTCTCACACTGGTCAATATTTCAAAAGAACAACAATCTCAATTATGCAGCGTGGGTGCTTTCAAGCTATGGGCCTGGGTCCAAAAATCCAGTTTATTTGGGTAGCATTGTCTTAACATTGTCTCCAAAATATCAATAATAGTAGCCATGGTGTGAGGCTCAACTCCATTGTTTGGGCTTGGGATCTTACGATTGGCAAGATCCCATAATTTATTAAATGATAACTATATATATTTTACGATGAAATACATTATTTTAATGAAGATCTTCAAGTAAAAAGGAGACATAATAGGAGTTTCAATTCATAGATCTATCTCTGACCTAATGGATGTCTTTGCCCCATCTTCTTTGATTTGGATATAAGATGGAAAAGCAAAATATCACTTGAAATGTATGCATATGTATCTAATGAGACCCCCGTTTCCCTATGGTCTACTGCCATTTTTCGGGTCGTAGAAAACATCCTATATTCTTCTTTTACTTTATGGTCGTGTCTGTTCGGATATGAATCCTGCACCGGTCTGCTAAACACCTTTATCTTCTGACTTACCCGACAATATGTGATTTAAAAAATGATTTCTGTGTCATGTGTCCCTGATTCCAGGAGGAGAACCTGAAGACGGTGCTGATGAACCCAAACATAGCCTCGGTGCAGACCAACGAGGTGGGCACCAAGCAGGCGGACACTGTGTATTTTCTGCCCGTTACGCCTCAGTTTGTCACCGAAGTGATCAAGGCTGAGCGGCCGGACGGAATCTTGCTCTCCATGGGGGGTCAGACTGCCCTCAACTGTGGTGAGTAGCAGACAATATGACAGTACTCGGTGCGTGTGTCTTCATTCACCAGGTTATGGTCTTTGCTTTTTGGTGTAGTCATTGCGTTTAAGGGTATTGCCACGAAGGTAAACCGGCAAATTGAAGTTGGGTCCAGACCTTTTTGAATGCACCCACTCCACAAGTTGACTGATTCTTCGTTTCTGGCATCGTGACATTAAACTGATGATTTCTCGGGTTGAAAAAAAAATATTATCCAATGAGCGCAGCGCGGTGGACTAACGATTAGCCAATCGGCGGCACGGGCGGGTATGTTAGTCTCTGGTGATTGGTTAGGGGAAATCGAATCCCCTGCTTACTTGAAGGGCTATCTAGATGAGTGTTACATGTTGAGAGTTTCTTAAATAACTAGAGGGACTTCAAAGTGATCTTTTGCTTGTGGCATTGGTCCAATGGGTCTCAAGGTACTGGTGGAGACCTAATTAAGGTGAACCGTCTTGAATGATCTACAGTTTTTGGCACGTCTCCCACCTCCAGGGTCCAAAATTAACTCTCAGAATTGAGCGTTTTTACCTGCTGGAGTGGAACAATTTACCGGTTTATTTTCTGCCTACCTCTATTCCTGATGTAGGGTTAGGGTTGTTCTCTGTATTGGTATATTTGTATATGTTGTGGTCTGTGTGCAGGCGTGGAGCTGTTTAAGAGCGGGGTTCTACAACAGTACGGGGTCAAGGTTCTCGGCACCCCGGTGGAGTCCATCATGGCCACGGAGGACCGGCAGCTGTTTGCTGACAAACTGAGGGAGATCAACGAGAAGATCGCCCCGAGTGCCGCCGTGGAGTCGGTAAGCACAGAAGAATCCTTTTTAAATTTTTTTATTTTGGTGCCTTTATAGACGGGACAGTGGGTTAAAGAAAAGGGGGGATGACGTGTAGCACCGAATCCACAGGCGGGAAACGAAACCTGGGTCGCTGAATGGCGTATTGCGTATGTGGTTAGCACACTAGCGGGTTGAGCTGCCCCAGCATGGAAGAATCCTGAACAATCAGTGGCGCATCACATGAGCAATGTTACAGAATGTTGGAGCCCGACCGATATATCGGTTTGTACGATGTATATTTAAATTGTATAGCAAGCTTGCATATACTTTCTGGTGCTATGAATAGAATAGTGTGGAAGCAAGTAAAACAAAAAAAATGTCCACCATCCAGATAGATTGATTCAGGGGTGATGTCACGGCTCCTTGGGGCTCATTGGCCCAGATACGATGAATGCAGTGATAAGTCACATTACGCAGTTTACATTTGAAACAACCGGGTCATCTCCAGCTGCGCTGTTAGTCGGTGGATCGGTTAGGTGTTCCGTTGCATGCGTACATCCAATAGGATTTGTTAGTCTTCCAAAAAGTGACGAGCCAAAATGAAAGCCAAAACCGTAATGTTCGACACAGTCGAGCGCAATGACCGCAAAGGTCATTTTGGGGTGTTGCCCCAAAAAAAGAAGAAGTCGCTAGTGTGTCGACCGGAAGGCGTGCCGCAAGCCCGTCACCATGCGACCGTGTCGTCTCCCGCAGGTGGCAGACGCTCTGAAAGCGGCGGAGCAGATCGGCTACCCGGTGATGCTGCGCGCAGCCTACGCCCTGGGGGGCCTGGGCTCGGGGCTGTGCAACGACAGACACAAGCTGGAGGAAACCGCTCGCAAGGTGGGGGGTACATGGCGCACAGAACACAGGCACTGATGAACCGTGATTAACACACACAGGGAAGTCTGTAGCAGGGAGCTACAGCACGCCGTTCTGGATGCTCTTAACAATGGAACAATGTGAAACCTTCAACCAGCTCATTACGTATTAGGTATTCACTATATATCACAAGGTAATTATAAGTAACTACGACAAGAAGACCTTGAGGATGTATAATTCATGTAGACCCAGTCAATGTGCATATGTGTGATTTAGGCCTGTGTGTGTGTGTGTGTGTGATTTAGGCCTTTGCCATGAGCAGTCAGGTTCTGGTGGAGAAGTCCTTGATGGGTTGGAAGGAGGTGGAGTACGAGGTGGTGAGGGACATCGCAGACAACTGTGTCACCGTCTGCAACATGGAGAACTTTGACCCACTGGGCATCCACACCGGTACTGGACACCCTACCGAGCTGTGATCTGAGTATTTTATTCAGACCTGGATTCATATTTGACTGTAGTCAATGACGTGCATACTTTGTGCATGCTACCTATGGCCATTATCTGCAGTATCTGGCTGGTTATATGGAATACAATCATTTGTGATCCAATTTAAGTTGTTTGACTACTGAGCCACCCTATTCTCATGTATGAGGTGGGAGGAATTATACGGTGTCCTAGCGAAATTGTCATGAATTTTGGATTGAGCGTATGTGTGAGACCGGCTGATGGTCCTCTGCTAGGTGACTCCATCGTGGTGGCCCCCAGCCAGACGCTCTCCAACGAGGAGTACCACATGCTGCGTGAGACTGCCATCAAGGTGGTGCGCCACCTAGGGGTGGTGGGCGAGTGCAACATCCAGTACGCCCTGAACCCCTTCTCCCTGGACTACTGCATCATCGAGGTCAACGCACGACTCTCCCGCAGCTCCGCCCTCGCCTCCAAAGCCACTGGGTAAGATGGTCTAACGCTGGGGTCCGAAATACAATTACAATTTATTTTTTGTTTTTGAGAGTGGAAAAAATATGTAATCCTCAATTTTTCTGTCTGTCTGGTGATATGAGACTAGATATCGTCATGTTGTGATATAGCATACATCTTAAAGGCTGCTTTACAGTACAGTAATGTCATTTTCTGAACCTAGCAGTTCTAGCTATTCTATTATTTGCCATTACCCACTTAGTCATTATATCCACATTAGTGATGATTCATTTGTCGAGAAAAAATAATCATGTAAATATTTAGTGAAAGCAGCAATAGCTGATCAATATTTGATTTTCTAAATCACCGAGCCCTACCAGACGGTCAAATCGGTCACTATACAAACAATGTGAAATTGCATTCACATAACACA
>CM051015.1:13972919-13995419 GCA_027704905.1 Muraenolepis orangiensis | reverse complement strand
CATGATTGACGTGATGTGTCACAATCACATCTTAGTTTTTATTGGCCCAAAGCTAAAATGGGTGGGAGGAATAAACACAATATGCTTGTTTGATTGGCGCAAATGGTCCCAGTCTGTAGATATGCTTTTTTTTAAATCTAAAAATAATAATTGTATTCATTCATTATTTATTTATTTATGCTAATTATTTCTCAGACCGTCCACGGACCCCAGTTCGAGAACCCCTGTTTTATAGTATAGTAGTAAGTATAGTATAGTATGTAGTGTTTAACGTATAGTATTGTTTAGTATGTAATTGTATACTCTAGTATAGTATTGTTGTAATTGTGGTCATTCATACTGCGGAAGGGAATGGGGAATAAGCATTCCATTGTACTTGTTGCATATGGTAAATTCAAAAATAATAATAATAATTGCAAGAAACTGTTGCTCATGGTATGCAAGGGAGAGGGCCTATGCACATGTCAGATGTCAAGGCTTTGTAAATCACACTGTGGGACTCACTAGGAACATGCCAGAACAACCATATAATATAATAATAATATATAATTATCACATCTCACAGTTCATAGGAGCCTGTCACCCGTCGGGCAGCAGCAGCGTCTTGATTGTGTTCAGATGAATGCTTTAACTCACATCAAGGCCGTTGGGAGTGGATTTAGATTGAGTCCTGTAACAACGTTCCTCACTAGGTGTCACTGTTGGATTGAGAAAGCGCTTTGTGTGACACTGTTGAGGATGGACTTCAGAAGAGGTGTGTGTGTGTATGTGTGTGTGTGTGTGTGTGTGTGTGTGTGTGTGTGTGTGTGTGTGTGTGTGTGTGTGTGTGTGTGTGTGTGTGTGTGTGTGTGTGTGTGTGTGTGTGTGTGTGTGTGTGTGTGTGTGTGTGTGTGTGTGTGTGTGTGTGTGTGTGTGTGTGTGTGTGTGTGTGTGTGTGTGTGTGTGTGTGTGTGTGTGCGTGCGTGCGTGCGTGCGTGCGCGCGCGCAAAACTACTTCAATTCTAATTGGATCCGGACCTCCAAATCACCATTTGCATTGACTCAGAGTTGTGTGTAACATCATAGTCCAATAAAGTTTAAGTTTACACTCTGAACAATTCCCCATGGTGGATAAGAGCTCCCACTGTCTACTCCATCTATGATCTTTTTATATGGCCGTCTGCATTTTCTAGACTTCGCACTCATGCTCCAACTTATTTTTTATCTCAAGCTCTCTTTTTTTTTTCCTCCCCCCGTCTCTCACTATTTATTCCTCACCTCTCTCCCATGGTCCTCGGGCCCCATCACTCCTTTTCCCTTCTTTCCCCTTTATCCCCGGGTCCTCTCAAGACCTCTTTCTCTCGCTCACGCTGCTTTTTTCCTTTTCTCTCTTGTCTTTTTGCTTTTCTCTCCCACCCCCGCCCCCCCCCCCCCCCTCCCCCACCTCACAAACCCCCGCCCCCCCCCCCCCATACACACACACACACACACACACACACACACCTTGTCTGTCTCAGCTGGCCTCCGGCTCTTTCCCAGACAGACTGACCCCACCACCACCACCACCACCACGATCCCACGTCTCTCCACAGCACCGGGCTCAAAGCCAGCGTGGCTTCCCCCCAGGGCTCACGGTCTGGGCTCACCGGGTCACTCTATCTGGGCTTCAGAAGCTCAGGCCTTTTCAATGATTAATGGCCCAGTGTCCGTTTTCCCGTTGGCCACCACGGAAGCGCCCGGTGCACTGCTGTTAGTCCGCCGTGCCTGGCCCTGCAGAATTAGCGGACGGACAGACACGGGACGTGGGAAACCGACTTGTAGACCTGATTGATCGCAGATTTGGGGTGGGGGCGCAGGTACAAGATACAAGATATTAATTTGCCAATTGTAACAAGTACATTGGAACACTTACTCCCCATTCCATCCCGCAGTATACATCTCCAAAACAATACCATACAAATAATACATACAATAAAAATAAAAATGAACAAAAAGTAACGGAAAGTGACTGATGGATGGTATGAACATCTGTTCAAAATGTGCAAAAAGATTTTTAAAAGCATGGGCTTGAGGTGGGCTTGAGGCGCTGTCCGTCTCAGCAGTCCTCCTTGCATGTGTTTAAAAAGTGCGCACCCACCCAGTTCTATTCTATTGTCTTAGAGGATCGTGTCTGCATTATGTTTGAGTGACTGGAGCTGGGTTTGAGTGTGACGTGTGTGTGTGCAGGGCCTGAATTGGTTCATGGTGTGTAATGTATGGTCTTTGGAAGTCTGGAGTCGACGCTGTGGCGCTTTGATGTACAATCCAGAGCCCCTGATGGACAAAGCATGCTTGTTTGCTTTATCTCCATCCTTCTGTGGGTGTGTGTGTGTGTCTCTGAGTGTAAAAGTTTGGCTGATAAGGTGTGTGGAAGACAAGCGAGGGGCTCATGATCAAATGTCTGCACTTTGAAGCTCTTTCTGTGATTAAAAAATAAGTAGAGAACCCATTTTTCTCTCTCTCTCTCTCTCTCTCTCTCTCTCTCTCTCTCTCTCTCTCTCTCTCTCTCTCTCTCTCTCTCTCTCTCTCTCTCTCTCTCTCTCTCTCTCTCTCTCTCTCTCTCTCTCCTCTCCTCTCTCTCTCTCTCCTCTCTCTCTCTCTCTCTCTCTCTCTCTCTCTCTCTCTCTCTCACTCCCCTCCTCTTTCTCTCTCTCTCTCCCCTCCTCTTTCTCTCTCTCTCTCTCTCTCTCTCTTGCTCCTTCCTCTTCTCTCTCTCTCTCTCTCTCTCTCTCTCTCTCTCTCTCTCTCTCTCTCTCTCTCTCTCTCTCTCTCTCTCTCTCGCTCCCCTCATCTCTCTCTCTCTCTCTCTCTCTCTCTCTCTCTCTCTCTCTCTCTCTCTCTCTCTCTCTCTCTCTCTCTCTCTCTCGCTCCCCTCGTGTCTCTCTCTCTCTCTCTCTCTCTCTCTCTCTCTCTCTCTCTCTCTCTCTCTCGCTCCCCTCGTCTTTCTCTCTCTCTCTCTCTCTCTCTCTCTCTCTCTCTCTCTCTCTCCCCTCCTCTTTCTCTCTCTCTCGCTCCCTTCCTCTTTCTCTATCTTTCTCTCTCCATCTCGCTCTCCTCTCTCTCTCTCTCTCTCTCTCGCTTTCTCTATCTGTCTCAGTGTCTCTCTCTCGCAGTCCCTCTCCCATGGCCCTTTCACAGGGGTTTGTTATTTCTCAACTCAACCGGCTGCAGTGGGAGTTAAAACACACTTGACATTTCCAATATCGTTACGGTACCGGATCATACATAATTCACACGGGGAGGGAGAAGCCAGCTGCACTGTAGCCGTAGAGGGAAAGGGGTTCCTTACCCTTCCATATATTCCCAATGCAGCTTCACACCTCATGCGCATGGAGCTCTCATCGATCGGGAAGCCGTTTTAAACGGCTGCACTTGGCCACCTGGCGCGCAGCCACCCCGGGTGGGGCCTGGCCCGGGTTATTGATCGGCGCGAGCCGGGCTGCCCCGGTTTGCCCACAGCTCCGGGACAGGGGAGCCAGGCGTGACCCCCGCAGCATCTTCTGACACACTTAGTTGACTGGACTTGGGAAAACACACACACACACACACACACACACTCACACACACCCTTAAACAGCAGTGAAATGCTATTTACTTATTTTATTTGTCTGTATGTCTGTTAGCAAGATGACTCAAAATGTTATGGATGGAACTTGGTTCTTAGATTACTTAAAGGCCAAGGAACAGATTTGCTTTTGGTACAGATCCAAATCCAGATCCAGGAGACTTTTTGGTGTGACTGAGGTATGTGCTCTTCTGAGGGCCCTCACATTTTTTTGTGATATCGCAATGTTTAATTTGAATGTTTTACCTTCCATGAGGCGCCAGCATGCTAGAACGAGACACCACCCCCCCCCGATCATATTCCCACCGACGTCTCATTCGGCGGCGTCTCACTCGGCGGCGTCTCACTCGGCGGCGTCTCACTCGTGTTTGTTTTGGCCCTCCTGCAGCGTGACCGTGCCGCGGAAGCTGCTGCTGAAGGCCAAGCAGGACGGCTTCTCGGACCGACAGATAGGTCACTTCCTGGGCTCCAGCGAGGCGGCGGCCAGGGAGCTGAGGCTCGGCCACGACATCAGACCTTGGGTCAAACAGGCAAGCGCTGCTGAGGGTGGTGCACCTCCACCGCCAACCGGCCACCTCCTGATTCCACGCTCAGTCCGTAGCGTTAATCATTCCCTCCCACGTGTTCTCTCGCATGAACCATGACCGAGGGCTGCACATGTGTGCTTTCGCCTTCACAATGGATCTACAGATATCAAGAACATGCCAGTTGCAGTTACATTATTCATGAAAACATCTCTTATACGTTGTTTCTTATATACGTTGTAGGGCTGCACAATGAGTTGAGCATATTCATCTAGATCACAATTTTGGCCGAATTGTGAAAGGTCACCATTGATGTATTTATAACAAAAAGAAAAACAACATTATACAAACAAATAAATCTGAATTTGTATATTACATTGAAGTCTAATTATAAACCGTCACAACCCAGCAATCGCTTTGTCACTATTTGTTTTCTATATACAGTAGTTGCAGCAGAATATTCTTTAAATAGATATTGAAGAGATCTGTTTCTCATTTACTGTTTATCATAAGGTTGTATATTTGAGAACATGCTATTGATTGAAATTGTGGCCAGTAGTAGAAAAAGGTGCATACCTAAACTATTTCTTTGTTCTATTGTTTCTATTATACCGTCCTTTTTGTCTTTGTAGATCGATACTCTGGCAGCAGAATATCCCGCCATGACCAACTACCTGTACTGCACCTACAACGGAGAGGTATGTGTGTGTGTGTGTGTGTGTGTGTGTGTGTGTGTGTGTGTGTGTGTGTGTGTGTGTGTGTGTGTGTGTGTGTGTGTGTGTGTGTGTGTGTGTGTGTGTGTGTGTGTGTGTGTGTGTGTGTGTGTGTGTGTGTGTGTGCAAATTGCATAACAAATAGTATTCAACAAATGTTCAATATTGTAGATTCAAATATTCTACATTAAATGTATGCTTTGCTGCAGGTTATTCCATGTCCTCCAAGTACTGTGCATTAAACAAGGTTTTTTGAAATTTTTGTTTAATGGTTATTATTCAACAGGAGCACGACGTGTCCTTCACAGACCAGGGTGTCATGGTCCTTGGCTGTGGACCCTACCACATCGGTAAGGCTCTTGCTTCACGGTCCATACAGCTGTCATTATTATTTTTTCAGACACCCATGCTGTGGATATTCTGAAGAGATTTAACAATACCTATGCTATGTGCAAGTATATCTTTAATTAATTCATGACTCGTATGCTAATCAAGGCATGGCGGAAAACACACTGGTAAGAGGTGTAGGAAAACACTAAACACGTCTTTTAGGAGATGTTAACGGATATCTCAAGCTGTTGGAAGACAATGGTGTAACACAATTTCTTCATCATCTCGCGCATCTGTGAATTTCAGTTTCCTGTCCCGGTTTTTGGACTCCATTTCCAAGGTTTAAAAATAAAAAAGGGGCAATGTCGGCAAACGTCAATGGTTCTCTCGTAGAGGTTTGTTTGTGACAACGCTACCATCAATTTAAGGTCGTTTTTGCCCCTAGTATAAACCTGATTAGGCGTGGTATGTTGAGCTGGGGGCTACAGTTCACGCCATGACCATTTCACGGACATTCGATGCCAACTCCAGTGCGCTTTTCAGAACCCGGCGTGGTTTCAGCTCATCTCTGTGAGAGACGATGCTCAGATCCGGGATAATTGGGCTCTCTCTGCTGAGGGCACGATTGAGAAGAAAATAGAGAAGCGTTTGTCAACTCCAAAGTGTATTTTGCTCTCTTCTGGACGGGGGGGGGGGGGATTTAGGTAGTAACAAAACCTCTTCACGAGTTGTGATTTTCCTTTTTTGTTTTAAGCTTCACGCATACTTGGTTATCTGGTTATAACATCATGGTCATATCCTCTTTTCTCATTACCCCCCCCCCCCCCCCTCCCTATCCGCTGCCCATTTATTTATAGATATTTTTTATCTGTAGGACTGAATTTGGGGGTTTCTTACACCTGAGGTGACAAAATGTTTATATTATTATTTTATTGCTCATGGTACACTGCACTGTATTTGTATTCACACACACAAAATGTGACTTTGAAATGTCCAAATGTTGCCCTAGGAAAACCATTATTACTTCTCTTACGATGATTCTACAGTTGCCAAGCAACAACAACTGTCATTGTTGATTACTTTCATTATTTTTTTTATACATAACCTCAATTTGGGTTTGAAGCTGGAATCCATAGCTGTAAAAGATATCAGGATCAAACCACTCTTTTATTATGTATACTTCTATTTGCCAATTGACCTCTTACTAACTGAATTCATCTTTAATATTTAAATAGCTTTCCTTTAATTAGTTCCGCAAATCCTGATCGCAAATCCTGCACATGTCAATCTGCTCCAGTCTGCTTGCGAGACCCTGCGACATCGTCACATATCCATATCCAGCAGTAATGGTGCCCCTTGATGAACCGTGCCTCGTTAATGTCCTGGTGCGTGTTGTGTTGTCTCCACCCAGGCAGCAGTGTGGAGTTCGACTGGTGCGCCGTGTCCTCCATCCGGGCCCTGCGGCAGATGGGAAAGAAGACTGTGGTGGTGAACCACAACCCGGAGACGGTCAGCACTGATTTTGACGAGTGTGACCGCCTCTACTTCGAGGAGCTCACCCTGGAGCGTGTCCTGGACATCACACAACAGGAGGTTAGAGCAGGCACAACACACACACACACAAAGTATGTATAAAAAGTATATTCTCAATGGCAAAAGCTGGGGCCAACTCACTTTGACTCATCGTGAATGAAGACGTTGTTGTTTGTTTGTACATTGTGGATTGTTTTTTCAATGTAAATAGAAATATTTTGATTTACCAATACACTACTACAACTAATACTACTACTACTACAGCGATGAAAGCTTCTAAAAGGAAGTCATGTACCACAGCCCGCTGAGCGCTGGACGGGCAGGACAGTCCATTTCTGTCTAGAACTAGAACTCTGCTCATGCGGATTACACATCAATTGCAATGTCCAAAATTCTTACATCTCGTATATTTCTCTAAACTTGGGGATTTACTCTAAACTGTAAACTTGTAAATGGTTTTCTGAAACTGTCTGGCAATACAAGTTTAAATTGCCATTTGGTAGAAAATACAAGCTTCAAGTATTGGTATACTATTGGTATAGAATTTGCATTTAGATTTTGTTCTGCATTAGGCCAAGTAATTGTTTTTATGTTACCTGCCAAACGGTCATATCTATCTGCCATTGGCTGGTGGTGGGTGGCAGGTGTAATTTTGGACCTATATTGTTTTGTTCTGCACTACTTGAGAAACAAAGTACTACTAGATATATAAAAAGTTAAGAAACTATGTTTTTAGTCGAGTAAATCGATCCTAATGGTTTTCAATGTCAGCCTTTGAGGTTTGTGTGCGTATGTGCGTGCGTGCGTCTTGCCCACACGCGCAATGAAAGTGTGCAAGACGTGCCTGGGGCCATGCATGTGGGCTTTGTGCCTGAGCTCTATCATGTGTGTGCATGGTCCCTTGTTCTTTCTGAGCGTGTGCTAATGCCAATTGACGTTCCCTTTCCAGAGGAAATGTAATCCAGTTAAAGTAGCAATAGGATCAGAGTGTGATTAAGTGTTTGTTTGTTCACTGGGATAACATTACCCCCCCCCCCCTCCCCACACACAACACACACTGTGTGTGTGTGTGTGTGTGTGTGTGTGTGTGTGTGTGTGTGTGTGTGTGTGTGTGTGTGTGTGTGTGTGTGTGTGTGTGTGTGTGTGTGTGTGTGTGTGTGTGTGTGGTGTGTGTGTGTGTGTGTGTGTGTGTGTGTGTGTGTGTGTGTGTGTGCGTGCGTGTGTGCGTGCGTGTGTGCGTGTGTGCGTGCGTGCGTGCGTGCGTGCGCACACCCAGCATTAGTGCAGGGAGATAAACCCCGGACAGGGGCCCATGAATAATGAAGAGGTGCAACCTGGAGTTGCCATGGAAACGGTATCCTCCCTGGATCAGGCAGACACAGGAAGAGAGCTTGTAGAGTTGTCACTATAGAGAACTTTCACCTGCGCACGAACACACACACACATACTCACGCCCTCTTCTTTCAAGTAATGCCAAGGCACAGCCTACGTCAACTGTGAGATGATTTATCATCTATTCTGAGTGTTAAGCTTTGGGTTAGGCAGTTTGCACTGGTGATGATGTCGGTATGGTTTTGAATGAAATTGCATCGTTGTGAAATGTTTTGACAATTTCTCCCCTGATATTTTTTTGTGTGTGTCCTTTCTCTTCTCTCCTCTCTCTCTCTCTCTCTCTCTCTCTCTCTCTCTCTCTCTCTCTCTCTCTTCCGGATTCTTATCCAGATATATTGAATATTCTATATTTTTTTATGTGCAGTACAATGGAATGCGTACTCTCCTTTCCGTGAATATTCTTAAATTGTAATTGGTCTCTCTCTCTCTCTCTCTCTCTCTCTCTCGCTCTCTCTCCCTCTGTGGTCCACAGGGTTGCTCGGGCAGCATAGTGTCCGTGGGAGGCCAGATCCCCAACAACCTGGCTATCCCGCTGCACCAGAACGGCGTAAACATCCTGGGCACCAGCCCCCTGCAGATAGACCGGGCGGAGGAGCGCTCCGTCTTCTCCAGCATCATGGACGACCTCGGCATCGCGCAGGCCCCCTGGAGGGCGCTCAGCTCCCTGGTGAGAGCCAGTAGAGGAATTAGGTGTTGACAATATTCTACTAACGACTAATGTAATAGGTGGCTAACGTACTTAGCCTAGGTTGAGTGACGGACAAGGACACAAATACAGAATTGCGGCAGGTTTATTTTCAATATGAACACAAAATACTTCAAGCACAACAAACTATAATACATTGAAAGAAAAAAAATATACATAATACAGCCCTTCAATAAATTAAACTTGTCTCTTGAAAATGAAAACCACTATCCAGGTAGGAAAAAAACAACTACTGGTGGGTGAAATCCAGCTCAGTATACTTGCTCACTTACCTATGGGAGATCTTTACTTGACCGCCTATCAGTCTACGTGCGTTTTGATTGGACCGCGTTAGCTGTCAGCGCATGACTAGAGTTCCCTACCAGAAGTAGCTTTGCCCATTTATCTTTATTACTGAGCTAGAGTCAAGTCAATTGTATTTGTATAGCCCTTCATTACAGTTACAGTCTCAAAGGGCTTTACAGGCAATACACGTATGACACCCCCCTTGCCCCCCAACTGGCAAGAAACAACTCCCTTCTTGAGAAGGAATGCATGGTGGGGATCCCTGATTCCAGGGATGGTAAGGAGTGCAATGGGTGCCAGAAATTGGCATACATGGCAGTATTAAAGCAGACAGTATTATGGTTTGATCGGACAGGGTGACATGGACATTTCTAATGGGCAGCAGGGGTAGGCTAGTGCTGGCTAACAGGACGATTTAGCTGTAATGACAGCTGAGGGACACTCCTAGGAGCCAGACGAGAGAGTAAAACGTTTTTTTTTTTGTGAGAATTAGAGTCTTTTAGCCTAGTCAGCTTCCCTGATTACAGGTGGCAGACTGTTCCACAGATGGGGCGCTCGATAAGAGAACATTCTGTTTTCTAAGGATTTCCCTTTCAACTTTTGGAATTTATGGAAGGCCAGCTCCTGAAGCCTGGCGGGGTCGAGAAGCTCACGAGGGAATAATCAGGTCCCTCAGGTATGATGGTGCTAATCCATGGAGAATTTTAGGGTGACGCATTCTTAAACTCTTATTATCGCAGTAGTACCTTAAAATCTGACCTGGCATTCATTGGAAGCCAGTGGAGGAAGGTGAAAATAGGAGTTATGTGGTGGAATCTTAATGGTTCTCGTTCAGGGTTGCTGGAGGCTTATTGTATTGGAGTTTGGTCAAACCATGACAACAGTGCATGACAGTAATCTAGTCAAGATGATATAAATGCGTGGATAAGCACCCGCTGCGGATAATGTTGGTCTGATTCTTGGCAATGTTTCAAGTTGTCAAGTCAAGTTTATTGTCACTTCACAGTTTACACAGCAGTGGTGTGAAAATCTTATGTGCAATACCCGACGACAGATAGCAGTTATAAAAATAAGATAAAAATTGAATAGAATAAGGTTAAAAAATAAAAATGCAATTTGTAAAATGCAATATATCGGCACAGAAAAAGAGCAATATGTATATATACATCAATGTAATAAAATATACATTGTTGTATGCTATACGCCCTTGTTCAGATTGTTGAAGCTATCTCTGAGTCTATTTGTGGGGCACTTGATACTGCGGTATCGCCTGCCTGACGGTAAAAGTGAGTACAGTTCGTGGCTGGGGTGGGCATTGTCTTTTATGATGCGTTTGGCCTTGGCCACGCACCGCTGGTTGTATATATCCAGGAGGGAGGGGAGCTCACCTCCAACCATATACTGGGCCGTCCGCACCACCCTTTGAAGCGCTCTGCGCTCGAGTGCGGTGCAGTTCCTGTACCAGGCGGTGATACACCCTGTAAGAACACTCTCCATGGTGCCGTTATAGAATGTTCTCAGGATGCGGGGGCCCATGCTGAATTTCTTCAGGAAGGAAATGAAGAAATTCAGCATGGGCCCCCAACACAAAGCAGTTTGTGTTGATAAAAAAAAAGCAGTTAGAAAGTCCTAAACCCAGACTAAAGGGTTCAAATAAGTTGTTAATCAACAGGTGATTGATGGGTTGGTTAGCTACAATTCCTTCTAGTACTTTTGAAATGAACGGAAGGTTAGCTACATTTCCTTCCAGTACTTTAGAAATGAACGGAAGGTTAGAGATGAGCTGGGATAGCTGCGGAGTTCTTCAGGGTCGAGGCCACGCTTCTTCAGAAGAGGTTCTATCACAGCGGTCTTATAAATCAGTGGCGAACCGTGTCTATCACAACTGGACCTTCTGTATACCACCACCAAGTGGTTTAAGTTTAGATATTATGACAGGTGAAAGTTCTAATGACAAGAGAAAGTGCTAATGACAAGACATGGTGATTATTGATTGTGGTTTTGTAACTCTTAGTTACCTTAAGCCTTTTCACGTTAAGCGATGCAAAGAAAGATCAAGTCAAAACTCTCAATTGAAATGCACAACAATGCTTATCAAACTCAAGACAGCCATTAACTAATCATTCAACAAGTGTGTGGAAACAAAATGCAACAACCAGCTCAACGAGATGCAACACTGAGACAAAACCAGCAAAGACAAACTCACCAATGATGTTCACTTAAAGACCAAATCCATTCTCCTGTCCTTCTGGATGGATCGATAACCCGGTCATAAAGCTGATCACTGCTTTTCAGATCCAAAAGAAGTTGCCTTTCAATAGCTATGGAAGCTAATGCAGTGAGTCGTCCTGTTCTGTTCCTCCATATGTTTTTATAAGTTTAAGGGCAGAAAATGTCCTTTCCACAGATGGAGTAGTGACGAGGATTGTTAAAAGTTTTTTATAATGTCCATCTTTTCACTGAATGGTCGTCTTGAAAAGGGTACTAACAACAATTCTGCAACATCATCTTCATCTGTTGCCAACTGTTGCCATTTCGACGTAAAAAACCTACGTAGAAAAAAAACAACGTAGGACTACGTCTCGAGCCAGTATACATTCTAGCGCACTATGGACCTGTGGGGAAATCTGAAAGAATACGCCCATTGGCTACAAATCACTATATGATTGGTTGATCAAATTGTCAATCCATACGTACGCTCTCATTCAGTCTAAGGGCCAAAGCATGCGGGAGTACTTTGGTTGAAGGATATTCTTCCCAGCAACCTAGAAAAATATCTGATTGGTTGCATTGTTTTTCTAACACAAAACCACTCAAATGAGTAGTGCAAGGGGATGGTGGAGTATGGCGCCGTACGAGATGGCTGCCGTGTCGCGAGCTCCCGCACGACAACGCAGTTTTTTGTTATTTATTCTTTTTATCGCAACTATTTTAGTTCAGGAAGTTAGCAGCACGTTCACTTATAACTTTTGCACACTTCGGGAGATCAGATCGACAGTCGCTCGCCGCCTACCGGAGTTTTTTCATTCTTTCGACTCGGACGTCCCGCCCGAAGTCACAGCTGGATTATCTCCGACCATCTTGGGCACGATTACACGCAAGCGTCGCCGGAGGAAGCGAGGGAAGCGAGCCGGCGTGCTAGTCAGGCTGAGACGTCGATCCGATCGCCCCCCACAACCCACCATTCTACTGGCTAATGTACAGTCTCTGGACAATAAGTTAAGCGAGCTACAGGCTTGTATTCAATTCCACCGGGAAACTAAGGACAATTGTATTATCTGCCTTACGGAGACATGGATGTCGGAGGGGGTTACCGACGCAGCTATCGAGCCGACGGGCTTTCCGTCCACCGGGCGGACAGAACAAAGGCTCTCTCCGGTAAAGATCGATTGTCTCATGATAAATAGATCTTGGTGCAACCAAAGTCATGTACATCCCCCCAAGTCTTTCTGTTCCCCGGACCTGGAGTACCTGATGCTTATGTGCCGTCCACACTGGCTACCTCGGGTGTTTACAGCGGTAACCGTGACCGCTGTTTACATTCCCCCACAAGCCAACACGGACACAGCGCTGAAGGAACTGTATGGGGCTATCAGCGAACAGGAGTCGGCACACCCTGAGGCTGCTCTCATCGTGGCGGGGGACTTCAACAAGACGAACCTGAAGAAGGTTCTCCTGAAGTTCTACCAACACATAACGAGCAACACACGGGGCGAGCGGATCCTCGACCACTGCTACACTCCCTTCCGTGATGGCTGCAAGGCCCTCCTCCGCCCACCGTTCCACAAATCAGACCACCGCTCTATCCAGCTGCTCCCCGCCTATAGGCAGAGACTGAAGCAGAAACCGATCGCTGTGAGGGAGGTCCAATGCTGGTCGGACCAATCAGACTCTATGCTGCAGGATTGTTTTGATCGCGCTGACTGGCACATGTTCCGCGTTGCCTCGGACAATAACATCAACGAGTACGCGTCGTCGGTCACCGGGTTCATCAAGAAGTGCATAGATGACGTTGTTCCGACCAAGTCGGTTCGGATATATCCCAACCAGAAACCGTGGATTAACGGCGATGTTCGCGCTGCCCTACATGCGCGTAACGCCGCCTTTGGCTCCGGGAATACGGAGGAATATACGAGAACCCGTTACGACCTCCGTAAGACCATCGTCACTGCCAAGCGGGAGTATGAAGTGGAAGACAGAGTGGAAGATAAATTCAAGAGCCACGATGCGAGGGGTATGTGGCAGGGGCTGCAGACGATAACGAACTTCAGAGGGAGAACCAGTTGTGTAGAGAACTCCTCTACCTCCCTCCCAGGAGAGCTAAATACTTTTTTTTTGCTCGGTTCGACGTAAACGGCAGCCCGCCGAAGCCAGCGCCGCCTGAGGAGACCAGTATGTGGCCGTGGTCCTCATGCGTGGTCCTCTCAGCCCCTTCCCCGTGAGGGAAGGGGCTGAGAATTGAACCATGGCAGGGCAGACAAGACCGGATAGGGGTCTCTTCCCGGTCCTTATGAGAATTCCCCTCGCTCTACTGCCAACCGTGGTCTCCAGAGTCCGTTTCACATTTAGTTTCCCCATTGGTCTTCTCTGGAGCACACTGTTCTATATATCCTTTTTGAATGGGCTGAGATGAGACACACTAGCAATGCAGCACACTGTTTCCGGAAGGAGGCTTAATAAGAAGGATAGTGAAGGGCATGAGAAAGGAAGAGACAGAAACACGATAAGAACATGAATAGGGAGAAAGCGAAGGAAGGGTGACACGTGTGAGTCGTCGTCCCCACTGGCCGAGTCATCCTGTAGTCGGCCATAGTAGAAGACCATATTTTTCATTTTTGGGGGGTAGTAGACTGGAATGGATTTTCTTGACTGGGTTGTTATCTCAGTCAAAGTATATTGGCACTGCTTCCTTAAGATAAAATCACTTCTGACTCTGTTGACAGTTAGGACTCGATGCACCCGAAAGCGGCTTGAAAGCCAATTAATTAACGCATAAATAAGTAGGCCATTATGTGTGAAGCCCTAACCTTTAACTGTTCTTTAAGGGTATGGATAGGTCAAAATGTGCTTATTATTCACAAACCATAGCCACAAAAAGTGGTATAAAGTTGGTTAAAAACAAATCTAGCAGGTCAATAGATAGTGTAAATACGCCTATAATCTACCGATGAGTGATGCACACACACGCAATTTTCTTTTACTGCCATTTTAAGAGTGCTATTAATCCCGCCTTGCTGTTGTATTAATAAATAAAGACGGAGGGTGACCGTTTGTCTTTGGGTGGTTTTTTTTTACAAACCTAAAAAATAATAGGTATTTGACTAAACAAATAGTGCCCTGGTTGTGAAATGACTTCCCTTTAATGACTTCTTTCTGATTTCCGCAGTACTTTGCAGCCCAAGCCCATTCTATATGCATATTCTGCATTCATATTCCAAAAGCATAGCTCTACTTTTCATATGGAACACACATTAAAAGTCCCCCACGTCCTTTCCACATCCTTCCCCATCCTCGCTCCCGCGATAATGCTGAGCATAATGTGGCCCAAGGCCGGCACTCTCCACAGTAATAAGATGACCTAGTCGCTTGTATGCCGGTACTGACTGATCTCATTCCACTCCTCTCTTGTCCCGACAGGAAGATGCGGTTTCCTTTGCCAACCAGGTGGGCTACCCATGTCTCCTACGACCATCCTACGTTCTCAGGTAACTGGTCACAAAGAACAGTGGTTCCCAAACTTGTTAAGATCCCTCAAACATTGAACCTCCTGCTGTGTACCCCCCTCTACCTCTCATCTGATATATTACATCTGTTATATATTAAGACAAGACAGTGTTAATAACTTGTTAAGGTCCTGTACCCCCTCAAACATTGGACCTCCTGCTGTGTACCCCCCTCTACCTCTCACATGGTGTTACATACAGAATTTGATTCAATTTGTGTTGGGTCTGCGATGGTTTACAGTAATTTACACGCATCAAAAGCTTTTGACAACTTAAGTAGTAAAAATAAATGGTACATTTATTCACTAACCCGATCAATGTATGAGACTGAACACACACACATTATTTTCATTTCTTAATACTAGGCTGAGGCTACATAAAGACAGCCCTTGTCCTTCTCCTTTGAATTCCGGAATCTGACCATTTTTCAGGGCCAAGCTTTTTTCTCCATCTCTCCGTTTCTCTACAGTGCCCTGGCCTCTCGGCCTTTTTCTTTTCTGTTGTCCTTCTCTCTGTAGCGTCTCTCGCTCTCCTCCCACCTGTCCTCATTCTCAAGTGTTCTCTGATGTGGCCTCCTTATTTCCTCATCATTCTCATCCCTGCTCTCTGCTCTCTTCGGCTCGCCTCTGTGTAGCTCTCTGTCATTTTCTACTCCTCTTCTCTCTCTCTCTGTGCTGATTCCATTATCTTTCCGTCCATTATCTTTCCCTCTCCTGCTCTCTTCTCCTCCTTTCCTCCTCTCCTCTGTACCGATTCCTTTATCGTTCCCTCCTTTGGTTTCCTCTCCCCTTCTCCTCTCCTCTGTACCGATTCCTTTATCATTCCCTCCTTTGGTTTCCTCTCCCCTTCTCCTCTCCTCTGTACTGATTCCTTTATCATTCCCTCCTTTGGTTTCCTCTCCCCTTCTCCTCTCCTCTGTACTGATTCCTTTATCGTTCCCTCCTTTGGTTTCCTCTCCCCTTCTCCTCTCCTCAAGTCAAGTCAAGTCAAGTTTATTGTCACTTCACAGTTTACAGTTTAGTATAAAGCAGTGATGTGAAATTCTTGTGTGCAATACCCGACGACAGACAGCAGTTATAAAATAAGATAAAATAAAAATAGATAAAAAATAGAATAAAAAATAGAATAAAGAATATAAAATAAAAATAAAAAATGCAATTTATAAAATGCAAAAATCAGCACAGAAAAGAGCAATATATATATATAAATCAATGTAATAAAATATACATTGTTATATGTTATACGCCCTTGTTCAGCAGCCTGATGGCCTGACTGTGGAAGCTATCTCTAAGCCTATTTGTACGACACTTGATACTGCGGTATCGCCTGCCTGACGGTACTGCTCTGTCCTCTGTACTGATTCCTTTATCATTCCCTCCTTTGGTTTCCTCTCCCCTTCTCCTCTCCTCTGTACTGATTCCTTTATCATTCCCTCCTTTGGTTTCCTCTCCCCTTCTCCTCTCCTCTGTACTGATTCCTTTATCATTCCCTCCTTTGGTTTCCTCTCCCCTTCTCCTCTCCTCTGTACTGATTCCTTTATCATTCCCTCCTTTGGTTTCCTCTCCCCTTCTCCTCTCCTCTGTACTGATTCCTTTATCATTCCCTCCTTTGGTTTCCTCTCCCCTTCTCCTCTCCTCTGTACTGATTCCTTTATCATTCCCTGCTTTGGTTTCCTCTCCCCTTCTCCTCTCCTCTGTACTGATTCCTTTATCATTCCCTCCTTTGGTTTCCTCTCCCCTTCTCCTCTCCTCTGTACTGATTCCATGCCCTCAGGCTAGTGTGAACGCTCTCTGATCGTGTCTCACCATCAGAGCCTTTTAGCTCTCCTCTTGACGTCCAAGCTAATGGGTTAAGAGATTGTCCCCCCCCCCCCCCTGTAGTCTTTGTACACGGATATGAAACCCCAAAGCACGCAGTATTGCTCATTTCCAGGTTCAGTACATTTTCTCCACCCACGCATTGGTTTTAGCCGTTACTTTTTGCACTTGGCAATCCCACCACTGTGCGTGATTCACTCAGCACCGTTACACTAGCTATTCTCAACCATTCCAGAGGGAATGCAAATTAATGAATCATTTCGTGTAAATTACGAAGATTGGCTCCTCTGTGGTTTCTGTATAGGACTTGTGCATCGCGATGCCCGCCACCATTTTGGGAGCATAGGAGCATCAGAATGTTAAGCTATTATGTTGGGAGTAATGCCTTTTTATTTGGTCATTATGCAGGGACATAATTGTCTTTGAAAACTGCAAAACAAAAGATCCCATGATGGTATACAGAAGAGGAGAACCCTAAGCCACGTCTTTAGCTCCTCCCCTTGTCCCTTATCTTCTTAGTCTTGTTCGCCTGTCTTCTCAACTTTTGTATCACCTGGCCTCCGTTCTTTGGTGGTCTCTTGTCACTCCGTCTCAACTCCTGTTGCTTTAACATGTAAACGGCCCAGCTAGCAATCAATCTAAAATCCAAGATTAAACAACCAAACAACCGATAATAATCGGTTATTATTTGGTAGTTTTGTTTCTCAAAGGCCTGTGGTGTCCGAATATCTGTATTTTTTATCTCTTGAGTTTATATTTATACATTTATTCTGCAGCTCTTCTTTCTCTCTCTCCTCTCTTTCCTTTTTTCCCCATCTCACTGTCTACTGAGCTATTTTATACCAAGAAAAGTGTGTTTCCCTTCTAATGATGCAACAGACACATGTTCCTCTTTCTATCACTCTCGGCGTGAAACAAACACCGCGCTGATCTGTTTCCACAGCGGCTCGGCGATGAATGTTGTGTACGGGGAGGAAGAGATGAAACGCTTCCTAGAAGAAGCCTCTCAGGTGTCCCAGGTGAGAGGGGGGGGGGGGGGGGTGGTGTGTGTGTGTGTGTGTGTGTGTGTGGTGTGTGTGTGTGTGTGTGTGTGTGTGGTGTGTGTGTGTGTGTGTGTGTGTGTGTGTGTGTGTGTGTGTGTGTGTGTGTGTGTTCCAGATTTTGTTGACTAACGATGCATAATATATTATATTTACATCATCATAGGAATTGCATAACACGGCTGCATTGTGGGCTAGGAAATATAAAGCCTATCTATCAATTTAGTCTATACAATTTGTCGGAAATACCAGTGCTCAAAGTGATATTTTGTTTGGTTCAATTTGTTAAGGTTATCGCACAAGAAAGCCAAGAAAATAAAATGACTCTTATTGTTTTTAGTGCTCATCACAATACATCAAACTAATCTCTATAAAGTATCCAGAGTATTAGCATTTGTTTGTGCTGTCTTTTGTTATTCTAGATCATGTCAGTGCATGTTTGTGTATGTTGCTTCCTCCCGATGAAACGGGTAGATGAGTAAACCGTTTATTATAGTTGCCGCTAGTGCTCTAGTCCTCTTGTGTGTGTGTGTGTGTGTGTCTGGTTTAACCTGTGGGCCCTTGTTCACACATGTTGGCGTGCTTCTCTCTGCATTATTGTGTGTGTGCTGTTGTTAAGGCATGTCTGTCCGTCTGTCTTGCTCTCTGTCCTCCCAGGAGCATCCAGTGGTCATCACCAAGTTCATCTGTGGTGCCAGAGAAGTGGAAGTGGATGCAGTAGCCAGAGGGGGCAAGGTAAGACAATGGTGGTCCCCTTAGAGTTGACCGTGGCTGCCTTGTCTCTCGTACATACTTGTGGCGGCAGTATAGGCGACAGTATAGCTGAGGAGGTAGAGCGGTCGCCTCACGACCGGAAGGTTGCTGGTTCGATCCCCGCCGCCTCCTCCTAGCAAAAAACTGTCGAGACTGCATGGCTGACTCCGTCTGTGGTTGAATGGGTGAATGTGAGGCATTTGTAAAGCACTTTGGATAAAAGCGCTATATAAAAGCATCCATTACCATTACATGAAGACTATATCTTTAATAACAGTTAGAACAGGGTTCCTGGAGACGCTTGTGTGCTGTAGTTGACAGTAGCACAAATACAACAAAGCTTCTGGGGATCATTGCAAATTAATTGTGTCTCAGTGAGTGTTTGCAGTAAAGCAGTAATGCCTTTTCATCAAACTGTCTATGCAGTAGAAAGGCGAACAACACAATTTTTAATTTGCGCTACATGAGACCAGAGAACAACAGTTGGAACAACGTCTCTAGACCCGAATGCAAAACTGAATGCTGTTTAAAGTGGAGGGGACTTGATCATTATTCAGTATTCCATTAGTAGTAAAACCGGTAAGTCATTCAAAAGCCAATGGAACCTGGTTCACTAAAACGCTCAACACATGATGAGCAAAGCGTTGGATGCTAGGTTGGGCCTATGGAACATAGCAATCCAACAGACCGGAGTTCAGCGCTAGCACGAATAGCAGGGCATTGATCGCCTTCAATGCAGGCATTGCGGAAGACCAAACGTTTTTGGTTTTTCTACCCATCACGTACACAGAAACACATAAAATGTGTACAAATATATGAATGTTGTATATTGTACATCCTACAACAAGGCACAAAAAGCTAACAATAAATGAAGACTCTTAAGATACAATACAGACACGACGTAAATAAAAATTGTAATATTATATCAAATTACCACTATCTTTGTATAATACACGTGGCATGCACTCCTCTGTATGCTGTATACAGTACATATTACCTATTTCACAGAAATGTGGTAAAACCATTCATAACCCCCTATTCCCTCTCACCGTATCCATCAAGCATAGCCTGAAACACCTCGGCATGCAGAATACTGCATGGCCATTATTTACTATAGTTAAAGAGCATTTATCTAGTTAAAGAGCTGTGTTTTTTTTATTGCGGTTATACATCTTTCCTCTAATGTAGCCTCGTGTTGCACAACCCAAAAACACCTCTGGGGAAGGGGGAGAGCGAGAGAGAGAGAGAGAGAAAGCGAGAGAGAGAGAGAGAGAGAGGAAAAATAAATGTGTATCTCCCATTCCATTTAATTCTACCTTCTGGTGGCGGTGATTCATCACGTTTCCCACTCCGGCGGTCCCTCCTCTGTGGCGCGGCCGCGTTCGCCCGTCGTCTGTTATGATGATGATGATGGCGTGCGAGGGAGGGGGAAGCGGCACGCACTCACTCACCCCCACCCCCCCCCACACCCCCGTGGAAGGGTACAGGATGCCTTCCTTCGTCTCCAGTCAAAATAAGTTATTGAGGAGGGGGGTGTACACCCCCCCCCCCCCCCCCCCCTGTGTGTTTGTGTACACCTCCCTGTGTGTGTGTGTGTGTGTGTGTGTGTGTGTGTGTGTGTGTGTGTGTGTGTGTGTGTGTGTACACCTCCGTGTGTGTGTGTGTGTGTGTGTGGTTGTGTGTGTGTTTCCATCCATCCATTTGTCTACAGTAGAAGTGCTGTCAGCAGCTAGTTGCCCTCGAGGACCCCTGCTGGCCCTTCATATGGGATAACTGCAGTGTCTTCTGACTCAACACCCTCCACCAGGGCAACACATCAGTTCACAGACACTTTTCGGTCAGGCCAGCAATCTGTAAAAAAAATAAATAGGCCAGAAGTGTTTTTCAGTTCGATATTCACCCCACACACACACACACACACACACACTCATATGTGTAGAAGTAACTATTAATTCTACTTTTCACCAGAAACATTGTTATGAGTTTGTCCAGTGGAGTCCAGGGTGAATAGGGAGCATTGACCAGGAGTGGTGCCTCTCCTCTCCTCGTTGTTTTAATGTTAATGTGTGGACCGGTAATGTTTATTTTCTTTGACACTACACGCACCTACATGTCTTACTCATATTTCAACATCACATTTACCAAAATGACCTTCATTGAATGCGTAACATTTCTTGTGTGTGTGTGTGAGAGAGATAATTAAAGGCCTCAGGAGAATGGTAGTGAATATTGAGGTTAGCAGTGGTTTAAAACGGGCAAATGACACACCCACTCTGACCGAAACTTTGCTCTTATCAGAAGGTAAGTCGTTTCACCTGTTGATGTTAAAGAGAGGGAACGGATAGATGGATCAATCTTCATGGTGACTACTGGTGGTTTTAGGTGCTGGTCCACGCCATGACGGAACACGTGGAGGATGCCGGCGTGCACTCGGGAGATGCCACGCTGATGCTGCCCACCCAGAGCATCAGCCAGGGGGCGATAGAGAAGGTACACACCGTGTAGTGAAGGCTACCACGAACACACGTCTCACACGTTCAATACAGCAGCATCGTGAGCCCCAACACCACAGGCACAGTTCATAGTCTGAAGCGGGTATAGTGTATACTAGCTACACTTGATAGCTGATATCAGTTCCCTCCCCCCAAAAGACACAGTTGTTATTTTGGTAAACACTAGTAGCTGTATCTGTTTAGTGGTTATGTTTAGCATGGGTTCTCTCCTTGCCACTAGGTGAAGAATTCCACGCGGAAAATCGCTCAGGCCTTTGAGATCTCCGGCCCCTTCAACACCCAATTTCTGGTTAAAGGCAATGACGTCATGGTAAGTCATGTTACCCCACCTGTCACATGCTACTCATGGACATCTCCTTAATCTTGTTGTGCCCAATTGCAATTTTGGTAATTTTGTCAAAAAAAGCAAGAACAATGAATTCCCTTGCTTAAAACTTTTGTCTTTTGTCACCCAATTGGTGTCTGGATTGCTGGAAGTAGTGATGTGGTCTCATGAATGTCTTTGACATTTTTCTTTTTCCCTGCCCTCTCAACCGCTCTCAGGTTATTGAGTGTAACCTCCGGGCCTCCCGCTCCTTCCCCTTCTGTTCCAAGACCATCGGCGTGGACTTCATCAACGCCGCCACCAAGGTGATGGTGGGCGAGCCGCTGGACGAGGCCAGCCTGCCCTCGCTGGAGAACCCCATCATTCCTGTGGGGTACGTGGGCATCAAGGTGAGGGCAGGGGGCCGATCGGGGAGCGCTGTCAGTGGGGAAAGGGAATCTGCTCTACCAATCTAATGTTGGTTTGTGCTAACATGATTTCAGACGGTGTGACAAATGTGGAGCCGCATTTTTTTACAAGTTGCTACTACTATCTGTTGCTGTTTATTGTATCTATATATTTTGATATATATATGATATATAATCAAGAAAACAGAGGGAGGCTAGTTGTACATCAAGACTGGCCCCCACACATGCACCGAGACATTGCTATGCAGAGTGTGTGAATGTGTTTCGTCAGTGTGTCTGGAGACTGGAGGAACCCCCTGTGTGCCCATTTGTCCGATTCTGCTTGCTTTCTGCTGGAGTGGTACTAAAGTTTAGCGGCAAGCTTTTGTAACAATTTGATGAAGTCGAACAAGTTATTTTTTTTATATTTATTATATTTTTTTGCGTGCCCAGAAACACCTGGTTTTAGCCAGGGTTTTGCCCAGAAACCCGACTTAAATGGGATCTTGGGCAATATTTTAAAAGTTTTATCGCCACTTGTTGCACACTCCATTTTGAACGGTGTGTGCCCCCCACTGTGAGGAGAACCTCAAGACATCGTTCTAAGTAACGGTGTCGGATCAGTGTAACGGAGGGCGGCAATTACTGCTTCACCCCTCCAGCTAGGGGGGGAGAGGGGGGAGCGATAACGGAGCTCACCTCTCGGGTTTGGGCTGCCGAAGAGCGTGTACGTATCGCCCAGCTGATTTTGACCCTGCCGAAAACCAATTTCTCCCTCTCATTACAACGGGGGCCCACTGACAATGGGCCGCGTGCGCAGAGGCGATCGCCCGGTTATAACCCCCCCCCCCCCTCCACCTCGCCACGTCTCGTTGGA
>CM051015.1:13950419-13970419 GCA_027704905.1 Muraenolepis orangiensis | reverse complement strand
ATTTTTAATGGATATAACGTGTACCTGTTTGACACGTTTGTTATCCTTTCTGCCTGTGCCATTTCCCGGCTGTACCGGCTTCCTTTTCTCTGTATGGAAAATTGGGAAGGTTGTCATCCCCCTATTTCCATATTGAAGTTGGTTTTAAAAGGGGAAAATAAACCGACAATATTACCTCCATGGAAAAGAAATACAAAATAAAAAGAGAGATAAAAAACATGAGCCTCTGTCTGCATCATCAGACGCAAACAATTGTGCCCAACAAGCGTCCTGCTGTGTGTGTGTGTGTGTGTGTGTGTGTGTGTGTGTGTGTGTGTGTGTGTGTGTGTGTGTGTGTGTGTGTGTGTGTGTGTGTGTGTGTGTGTGTGTGTGTGTGTGTGTGTGTGTGTGTGTGTGTGTGTGTGTGTGTGTGTGTGTGTGTGTGTGTGTGTGTCTTGTTCCTGTTGTCTTGTGTGGGTTCTTTCTTTACGCTGTCTTTGATTCACCCCCCTGGGTGGCAGCGTTGTCGTTACCCCTCCTTTGGGCGTACATCATCTACTCCCCAGGTATCCCGAGGACCACAATAGTTCCACAATAGTTCCACAATAGTTCCCCGAGGGAAACAATAGTTTCACAATGCAAAAATGAATCAATTTGTATCTCTTGTGATTCGCTGCGAAAGAAACCCAATCCCAATCAGCACGTGTTTGAAGCGGAGCAGCTGCGGCCTTACAGGCACAATCATTTAACCGTCTTTGTATTCGATGAAACGGCCAATCTCCATGCTTGTACCTTTTCTGAGGTGGACGTTTTGTTTGCAGGTGACATCCAAAATGGCTTGAAACATCTGGCCTCTATCCTTTTTTTTTTTTTTTTATTTTTCCTAAATGTTAATAAAAAAAATAAGAATCACACGCACACATTCTGTTTATTTTCCTCTTTGTCAGGCCCCAATGTTCTCCTGGCCTCGGCTGAGGGACGCAGACCCTGTGCTCCGCTGCGAGATGGCCTCCACTGGAGAAGTAAGCCCTACCTTGGGAACACACACACACACACACACACACACACACACACCACACACACACACACACACACACACACACTCACACACACGCGGTTGTTGACATGTGTGAGTGTGTCTTGTCTTGTTACAGGTAGCCTGTTTTGGACCAAACATTTATTCAGCGTTCCTGAAGGCCATGCTCTCCACCGGTTTTAAGCTTCCACAAAAGGGAATTCTGATCGGCATTCAGGTAAGACCGCAGCCATGGAAGCCAGTTAGAGGGCCCCCAAGGTTCCTGTGTTTGTGTGTTCTCAACAAATGTTTTTTTTATACAATATTTTCCCATCTCCTTTTTCCTCTTGAATATAAATATTTTCACATTTTGTTTCCTCCGGAGACGAGGCGCTTCTTTTAGTTTTTGTTTTTTTAAATCAGGGTCTGTAAGCCTTTCACCGTTGCAACACGGTCCCAGAAAAAACACTATTTTCACAACGTTGAGATCCTAAGACGATCACTACGGCTTGTCTTGTCTTGATTAAGGGTTCATAGTCTTGTCTTTTCCCGTCAAAATACTCGACTGAGTGACGTTTTTCCGGACAAGAGATGACAAAAACACATCATGTCTTGCCCCATTTTGCCTATTGCCTATTTTTACTAATGCTTTATTTTATTTATTTTTTAAATTTAAAAACTAATTTCTCATTTGTGACATCTGCTTTCATTTTAGAACAGCAGCCAAGGCAGCTGAAAACCATCTTTTTACAAGTCTGTAGAAATATCCGTAGTTGCCGTCACACGAGAACACGAACACAACAGCACATGCCTCCGTCTCTCAATTTGGCTTCTTGACATTTATATTTATATTACATTCATATTTGGTTTCCACTGTTTTTGCATCCCCAAAACTATACAAAAGTGACATTTCCGCACGCACATCATAAATCCTGCTGGTGATCACTCTTGTTATTTTTTAAATACTCTCCCACCGGCTCAGGGTTTGATTCCAGTGTCCAGAAACACCCTGCCTGTAACTCGTATTACATACAGAACGTATTGACAAACCTTTCAAGATTCAAAATTAAAGATTTTTGTTTGCCATGTGCAACAAGTACAATGGAATACTTACCCCCCCCCATTCCCTTACAAATTATATACAAATGATGAGAACATAAGCTGGAGGAGTACAAATGTGTTGGATGAGAACAAATAAAAAAAATTAATACCTCCATCCTAAAACGTTAGACAATGGTGGTCTGTCCCTGCGTTCAGCCTGAAATGCATTTAGGATTGTGATCCAATTAGAGCATACACAACGCCGCAAGAATACCAATTCAATCGGACTTTTATTTTTTTCCATCTCCCGAGTCGAGTCAAAACACATCATTACAGGAAGCGTAGTTTTAGCCAGCAAATTTTGTTTACCGTCTGTGTGGCACACAGTCTGAGTGTTTGCTGTTCATTTCAAACTGATTACACTCACAGAGGAGCGTTAAGTACTTCAATCTGCTAGATAGACTCCGACATGTGGGCCGTCTCGAGCCAAGGAAAGACGAAGGCCCCCCGATCACACACTGAGCGCTTTTTAACAGCAGGGGCGGCTATTTTGTCATCGTTATCAAGAGGGGAACCAAGTGTTTTTTGCGACCTGCTTTTGAGCACCTCGCTTTTTGCTGCCATCCCGAGTTGACAAAGATTCAACTCCCGACATGGCTGTAGGTTTAGGTGTAGATATTCTGTGGTTATTGTGCAGCGTGCTGCTCTGCGATGTTTTGGTCTTTAACACAAATAGCAGTGCATTTCTGCTGTGCACGTTTTCTGCGTGATGGCCACCTGCCCACATGGTGTAATGTTATTTTACTGTGTGATGGCCACCTGCCCACATGGTGTAATGTTATTTTTCTGCGTGATGGCCACCTGCCCACATGGTGTAATGTTATTTTTCTGCGTGATGGCCACCTGCCCACGTGGTGTAATGTTATTTTACAAAGTTCAACAAAAAAACCAATGTAGTTGTGATGAGGCACACCATGCTACTGCTAAGGATATGTAGTCTGATAAATGTAAACCGAAGTAAAATGCTGCTGCCACACAGCTAGAGACGCACATGGTCAGTGTGGTCGTTGGCTAACGATATAGATCTAGATGTACAGGCGGGGCTACCGGACGGCCACACTCCAGATGTTCATTTGAAACTTTCCACACGGAACCCTACACTGCGTCTAAATAGTTCACATTCACATTTGAACCGGCATGGCTTTGGAATAGTCCAGCATTGTAACGTCACATCAATGGAAAAAAACTTTTTTGAGCAAAAACTTTTTAGGGAACGTGACATTCCATACCCGTTGAACATCGCTCCTGAGACGGCTATTTTACTTCCCCGTGCTCTGTCATTTAGTCTTACTTTCACCTCCGCTCCCTCCCTCTTTTCCCCCGCTCCCTTGCAGCATTCCTTCCGGCCCAACTTCCTGGCCACGGCGTATCACCTGAAAGAAGAAGGCTTCAAGGTGAGCACTGAGTCTTACCCCAACACACCTTGGCTTCTCACGGGAAGTAAAAACACGTCCTGTGCATTCCATCAGAACACCGTGATTAAAAGAAGGGAAATCACATCTCCTGGATCCTCCATCAGTCCATAATGTTTTAGTCTTGACGTGTAAAAAAAAAAAGTGGCAGAATGTATATTTCCTGCATGAAGGAGTCGCTTTTCCTTCCTCTGCCCTGAAGCTGTACGCCACAGAAGCCACCTCGGCGTGGCTGGGGGCCAACGACGTGCCGGCCACAACCGTGGCCTGGCCCTCCCAGCAGGAGGGGCAGGGCAGTCTGCCCAGCATCTACCGGTAAGGCCCCATTCTCATCCTCTCAAGCGTTAACTCCTGGGATCTGCGTAGAAGGAACACCCAGAGCACAGCCAACAGCAGGGCCGTGTTGTCCGTCCGTACATCACAACATGGAAGGGTTATTTTGGCACGCTCTGTTCATCAGTGCCGAGGGGTAGAACCTCTTCCAGCCTGACAGTCGTCATTTTGGGAGAGAGGGGTTCTTTGGCCTGGCTCAATTGAATCAACACGGCAGACCTACACAAGCTTCAGGACTCGCTGTTTGCTTTGGAAGATTAGAAAAAAAAGTTGAGCAGCAGATTTCACCTTGAGTGGGAGAAGGATCTGAGTTCCTACAGCTGATTAATGTGGATTGGTTAATGACGTTGACATATTCCCGATTAGTGATTAGTGATTACCGATTAGAGACAAATATTTTAAAAAGACGTTGGCTTAAAGGGACCTTCCACCAATTTTTGATTAATTCAAATGAACAGTGTTCTGTAGATCAAATTACGGCTAGTTTCATTCCTTGGGTGTCCTGGCAAAGGGACTTTTCCCAGGACTTTTTCCCAGAAACAACAAGCACTTTGCCCTCCCCTCAAAACCCCAGTGTTTGGCTCTGTGAGATTCAGTTGCCTTGTTGTTGTTCGTCTGAAGAGCTGCACAAGATTTCACAATGGCTGCTAGCAACGAATACCAATCTACGGATCAAATGAGGACCGTAACTTCATCCAAGCCTTACTGAGTGGAAGGAGCAACAGATATTTTTAACGGCGTGTTCAGAGTCTTGCCGTTTAGCGTCTCTCATTCAAGATAAGAATGATTGCTTGATATAAGTTTGCAAATAAGTTCATGGAGATGTGTATTCATGCAGCATTGCCGTTACCAAACTTTAATTTTTCTGAAGTTTACTTGCATAGTATCGGCGAAACTAAACAACCGCAGGATCACAAAGATAAGAAGTCTGGCATATTAACCGTGACGACGAGGTCGCAGCTGCAGAAGACGGCACAGACCAGTCCACGATACCATGCAAACCCATCGGCTGATGTGGAAGCGGGACCTTGCGTAATCTCTGTTATCAACTGTTGCAGACCAGGGATATATTATAATAACGCAGGATTGAAGAAGGTCAGCCAATGTCAATGCCATGTTGGACAATTGCGTTTGGCTGCAATATAGTTTTTTTTTTATTCATTGCTTTATCGTTGAAATAGAAACACAGACATGCATATTCTTTTATGGCCTCAGTTACCAGTGTTGTACAACGCTCAATAGTGATTCCAAAGAATGATTAAAAAAAAATAGTTGCATGTGAAATGTGATGGCAGCCCCTTTAGCCACCAAGCAAGGAACAAGGAGACGTCATGATGGGAACCACATGGTCGACAGGTCGAGGAAAGTAGCCGAGTTCGCAAACGCACCCGCTCTCGGCCCGATGCAAACAAGTTCCCGTCGCCATGACGGTGTGCTGATCGACTCACGCTTGCACCACGGATGTCGTAGCAAACCGCAGTAGTGTCTTTAGTGTGTTTGTCTGCTTCTTGGCACACCATGATAGCTTGGGACACTATGATCTCACTGTGATGACACTGGGAGTGCGGAACAATGTGGCTGCGTCACTTTGACCATCGAAACGTTGCGTCTGATAACTGCTATAAACTGAAGGATTTACCAGCAAGAGAAAGAGATCTACGATTGATGGTGTGGGATCGTGTGTACGAAACCCCTATGTGAGACTTCACGTCCATTGGTGTCACCAAAAGAATCTTGATGATGATGATGATAATAATAATAATAAGTAGAAGAAGAATGAAAGAAAGCATTGCATTCAGAAAAAGCAATAAAGCAGCCTTGCCTCTAATCGGCTTAATTGTTATTATGTCAATAAACAGCGTAGTCTCATTTCCATTTTTTGAGCTATACTTTATTCATTCCATTTATGCGCAGCATACTTAAAAAACATTAACACATAATATATGGCAAGAGGCCTGCTGAAAAAAACCTGCCATTTGTAGGGTGTCGAGGTTTCCATAACAAGCTGTGATCATACTGAAACACAGCCATCTGGGGCATATGTCAGGGAGGAATGAGGATGAAAACGCAAATGATAAAATCAAATACCAAAACGCAGGCACGCACGCACGCACGCACGCACGCACGCACGCACGCACGCACGCACGCACGCACGCACACACACACACACACACACACACACACACACACACACACACACACACACACACACACACACACACACACACACACACACACACACACACACACACACACACACACACACACACACACAGGCACCGCTTAGCAACTCAGGCAGTTGCATCAGCTGGAGCGGCTGTGTTATGAACACTTAACGCATCACCGCATTGTTTCATGGCAAGGACATCGTCTCATCGCAAGGACACGAGCGCCTGTGGCGTACACGTCTACGGACGCGCTACCGGGATATAATTATCGTACCAGACTCATCTGGTATCACTGACGGGAATTACACTAGTCATTCATGATGCATTACGCGTGTGTGTGTGTGTGTGTGTGTGTGTGTGTGTGTGTGTGTGTGTGTGTGTGTGTTGTCTTTAGTGTGTTTACCATGACAACTAAACACAACCCCTGTGGTGATTGAGTGATCATTAAGATGTGCCAGTCATCTCCCTTATCCGGTTCCGGGGAGCGAGGAACGAGGGACCTGGGGAAGAATAGTTCCTTCAAGCAAGGGCTTTTTCTGTTTGCTTTCGCACCGCCAATGGGGAACATTTACGTCAACGTCATTGACGGAACGTCTACGCGGAAATGCTAGCGAATCTTTTTACATTTCGGCTGGACCGTTCAAACCCGCGTTGAACTTTTTTCTGTGTTTCTTTCATTCCGTTAACGTTAAATCGCTGTTTTTGTACCTTTTTTAATTTTTTTTACGGTAAACACAGCTAAAGGGTATTTAAAAATGGCAGTCGTCGTCGGCGGTGTATCGGCTTGTGTTTGGAACCAATCAACACACAGCTACGTCACCAGAAGGTTCCTCTCTCCCGGAGAGTACCTGCTCTGAAGTAGGAGCTAAACAAAAGTCCCTCAAAACGGCGTTCTAGGAACTTCCATGGTTCCTAGTTCCTGTGGTGCGGACACAACACAACAAAAAGAGGAACAGTTCTTAACTATGAAAATGTTCAAAAGCACCTATTGACGCCAACCGTTTGGCGTCAATAGGTGCTGGTGATGGATATTAATTGAGTGTAACCTCTTCCCCCCACATCGTGTGCGTGCAGCCTGGTCAGCGAGGGCCTCATTGACCTGGTGGTCAACCTGCCCAACAACAACACACGTCACGTGAAGGACAACTTCCTGATCCGCAGGATGGCGGTGGACCACGGCGTGCCACTCATCACCAACTACCAGGTGGGCCAAGCCTGCTGTCATTTCCTGTAAAAAATGTCTGAAAAACAACTGGTAGTGAAGTTAAAGCTGGTGTGTGTGTGTGTGTGTGTGTGTGTGTGTGTGTGTGTGTGTGTGTGTGTGTGTGTGTGTGTGTGTGTGTGTGTGTGTGTGTGTGTGTGTGTGTGTGTGTGTGTGTGTGTGTGTGTGTGTGTGTGTGTGTGTGTGCGCGCGTGTGCCTCAGGTGGTGAAGCTGTTCGCCGAGGCCATCAGCTACGCCGGGGAGCTGGACAGCACCAGCCTCTTCCACTACCGCCAGAGAGAGAGCCAGCAGAGTGGGATCCAACAGAGGGACACTGGACGGCTGCTGCTTTAGAGGCAACCCCCTCCTCCAACGCCATCAGGGCCAGGGGAGCTACACGGTCAATAGATGGCATGGGTCCTTGGAATGCGAGCAGGGGAACTAGGGGGTGGGCGTGGGGAGGAATGGACAAATCATGGGAGAGACAGCCTTTCTTAGAGCTGCTTGTCAGTGGTAGGGTCGTGAGGTCTCATCTGAGGTCTGATCTGGTTTTTTTTACTGCTTTTTTCACCGCAGGGGCCACCGCTTCGCCCCGTGGTTCTCCTCTGGTGTGGAGAGGGCAGTTCCTGTTTACAAAAAATGTTAACTTTTGTTTTTTGTTTTATTATTTTTTATGATGGATGAACATCCTAGGTTTCTTGTTTACAATCCAGCGGTGCGTTATGTGATGTGACGAAATGCGTTGTTACAGTGCAGGTGTTTGGTGATCTCGTCCCAAGCCGGACGGTTTATATTGATGACTCTCTCTCCTCCCCCCCCCCTCCCCCCTAAGATCTCAGTACGGTTTGTGTAAAGCACTCTAAATACATAGGGTTTTTCTGGGTAATGACGGTGTTGTTGTCCCTGGTCTCGACGGTATTCGGGTGGTTTCTCGGGGATTGTGAGCGAAGCCCAGTGCCCCCCCTGAACGATACCGGATGTGATTTCACCGTTTGGAAGACACTGAAGGGCGCGATAGCTTTGCTTGTTTTCCTTTATTTTACCCAAATGTACCCGTCTGGGATGAATGAAGTTACCCATCTTATCTTAAACTAGTAAAGTCCCGAGCTAAATAGGTCATTCGCTTTAATTTGTTACAGTTTTATGGTAACTGATCTGTTTGATGTTAACAGTTGTATGATTGCTGGTTTGTTCGACTTGTAAGAGGATTTTGTGTATATATGTACGTATCAAACTAGGACGACATGTCAATTTTAGTTGACACTGCATTTGAACACATGCTTCTCCGTAATTGAAATTATACATTTATAAAACAAAAACCAGGTTCTGACGTCTTTTTATTGTCCTTGATCTAATATGTATATATGTGTGTGTATGTATATATATAGATATATATATATATATATAGATATGTGTGTGTATATATAGATGTGTGTATATATATAGATATATAGATATGTGTATATAGATATGTGTATATATATATGTGTGTGTGTGTGATGTATCTATGCATTTATCAAGTCCCATGGGCCTATCAGTTCCGATCAGGACTATAAGTCAAGCAATGTAGTAATCGAGTTTAGTACATATTATGGACCAGACAGAACTGTAGTGGTATATTTTGGGTTTTGGTTGAGGTTAATGAAAGGCCGACATTGTTTAGTATGAGATAAGGGATGATATAATAATAATATGTGTGGATTTGTGTCCAACACACACACACACACACACACACATTGTATTTCAATTTATATTATAGCCTATTGTAAAATGTCATTGATTTGTTTAAGAGACATTTCATATATTTGCTTGGTTTCAGACCAACGACATCACACACAATTATATCCGCCATGAGGAATTCAGTTTCCCCGTTCAATATTCCCCCTTTATTTGCTTCCCAGTCTTTAAAGCTTGATTGAGAGCCGATTCATTTCAGATTAGTATTGTTTTTACACATTGAATGTTTCACACATACTCTCCCGGGTGTCAAACGATGATGTTTTAATATCAATATCAAACATTGTCCAGACTTTTAGAACTAAACTGATCTGAATGAAATCGGTCCCTTTTTCAACAAGCTATTCTGTTTTTCTCAGCTTCTATAACCAAACGAAAATCACAGTGATGCATTGTCTATCGAAACCTTCACTAGCCTTAAGTATAGTTCTAAGAAACGCATTATTATTATTATTATTATATTCATCGTTGGGTCTATATATTGTGCAATTTGAGAGACGTGTTAGTTGAGAGACGTTGAATAGGACTTTATTTGTTTGTCAGTACTTAATATATATATTTAATATTTCACGTTGGTGAAATATTTCATGACGGATTTCCATCCCTTCCGGCTAAGTGCCTTTATCTGGTGAATCTTGAATCACAGAATCAGAATGCCTTTGTTGTCATCGTACAAGTACAAGGAAATTGTCCAGCCCTCCTCAAGACACTCGACACTAGAAAGACACTAGCATCTGTATTCTTAAGTTCTACGTGGTAACACATACTATGCGTGTGCTCTGGTCACGGTATCCAGTGGTAGCCGTTCTTGTCCACACACACACACACACACACACACACACACATACACATACACACACACCAGGAGTGATGGCTCCCCTTGCTGCAGGTACTGTAGCCTGGCAACGGTTCGGGGAACAAGGCTGACAATAACGCTCTGCTAAGGCCCCCGCAGATGGGTACTGCACCGTGGTGTCAAATCCCACTTTGATTAAAGCGCAACATCGTTAAGGTTAACCGTACTGTGCTGTCCCGGAAAAAGATTGCTTATTATTTTTATTTTGCATTTGTGGCTATTGCCCGGGTGTGCCGGTTTCGAAGACCCGTCTGGGGTCTGGATTCTTAACTTGTATAAAACCTCCCGTCTTCCCGGGGGTCCGTGAAAATGAAAGCTGAAACTGGCAGTCTGATTACCACAAAAATCACAGGCTTCATTAGGCTGGAATTTATGTTCGAGTAATGAACGACAATTAAATGCCTTTTGGTCTTCTCCTGCAAGTGGGACACAACAGTAGATGAGTGTGCCTTTATAAAGCAGCCCCCATTCTGTCTGTGAGACTTGTTACTGCTGCTACGTGGCTCGAATGGGAAAATGAGCATCAGTTGGATGCAGCCTGAGATCTCTTAAAATTGCACATCGCCCGCGGCTGGGACTGGGGGAAGACGGTTGATGTAGCCTCTCGGATGGCGCTCTGTGGAAACTGGATTAGCTTTAACAGGACTGGATTAGTCCACTGTCACTTACACGATCGCTAATCTCCAGGTTTCAGTGACTAGTTTTAGTTTTAACAGAACTGGATTAGTCCTCTCTTACTTACACGATCGCTAATCTCCTGGTTTCAGTGACTAGTTTTAGTGCTAACAGAACCAGCATGCAATTGCTTAAATGTGTTTAATTAGGGGGAGAAAGAAAATACAACAGTTTTGTATCGACATAAACCTTCCCTTAACAATGGTTTTCTATCTTGGGAGAGTTTTATTTTGATGGATACTGATGGGCCCGGGTGCCCATCAGTGCTTTTAAAGGGGACAATTCCCGGAGTAATGGGTCTGACTCACCCATTGTGCATCCGCTGTTATGATGGCGGAAGAAGGCCTCCCTGCTTGGATCAAAATAACCCAAAAATACAAGCCTGCGCCGCCGGGCTCTCTGCTGCGTCTCCTTTTAAGCAACAGTGTTGTTTGGGCAGCCGTGGCCCGGAATGCTAAATAACCCACCCTCGCTTTCACCACTGACCGCACTCAGTGACACAAAGAGTGGAGGAGAGGGGGGGTGCTGTTTCTCATCCAAAGAAGGAAGAGACGGAATGAAAAGAAGGCGCCTACCTGGCTAATTGACGAGAGAGAGAGAGAGAGAGAGAGAGAGAGAGAGAGAGAGAGAGAGATGCTTTCCGCCCCAGCGGGGGATTTGAAGACCAAAGAATACTTTGGTGTGTTTCTTCCTCCTCCTCCTCCTCCTTAGCTGTGATTTGTGGCTTGATGAGGCGGCGTGGCGGGAAGCTGTGGAATGGGTTTGAGACTGGGCATACACACCACAGAGACACACACACACAACACATACACACTTGAGTGGCCAGTATATATATACTAGTATATTAATGGAATATATATATATTATACTGTATATATATTTACTAATATATATGTATATATATATATATATGTATACTAGTGTGTGTGTGTTTATTTATATATATATATATATAATAGCATATATGCTGGCCACTCCCACGCTCAGTGTGTGTGTGTGTGTACGCATGCATGGGCATTATTCAAAACAACAGGATCTTTTGAAGACGAATAAGCAGGCTGCAAAATGTCAGCCCCCCCCCCCCCCCCCCCCCCCCCCAACCCCAACCCCCACAATAAGTCTCAGCAAATACCCCCTCGACGTCTCTCTTCCACCGCCGCACAGGACCACACACTGTGACCCCCTCAGCCTCACCCAGAAGCCCCTTCATACGAGTGTGTGTGTGTGTGTGTGTGTGTGTGTGTGTGTGTGTGTGTGTGTGTGTGTGTCATCGAAACGACACACGGAGCTGGGGTCACTTTCCACCATGAAAGGTGTTTCCTATTCACCTCATCAATCATGCAATCACTTGCGGGATGTTCTCTTATGTCAACACATCACTTTATTAAAACCAGAGAAGAAAGTCTAGTATAGTATAGTATAGTATAGTCTAGTATAGTATAGAAGCATATCTTTGCTGGGAGAACAGAGTTTTTTTCTTTTTAACTATGAACACATAAGAGAGAAGCTAAATTGTCTTTTGCCGATGGAGAGGCAAATGTTGAAAAAAAGGAAGAGAATAGCATGAACTAAGAGTGAGTGTGTGTGTGTGTGTGTGTGTGTGTGTTTGTGTGTGTGTGTGTGTGTGTGTGTGTGCGTGTTACAACCCATTGTTCTGCCTGGAGCCATTTCAAATCACAACTTCAGTAATCCACATACACACACACACACACACAGGTGCATACACACACCAATTGCCTCTCTGGCTCGCCCGATGGGCTCACTGGAATTATACCTTTTCGAAATGAGTGTCTCTCTTGTTTAGCTACAATTACAGCCACTCTGAGAGAGTGTGGCTTCATATCTTCCTCATTTTGTGGGGGTCAGATTTTTTTTCTTTTCTTTATGTGTTTCACAGGAACGGCTCAGGATGAAGGCCTCCGAAGAATGCATTTAGCAATCGGCAAATAAAAACTGCTCTTATCACCATTACGTCTCTTGTTTCGGTTGAAGAAATTGTATGGTGTGTGTGTGTGTGTGTGTGTGTGAGAGAGAGAGATGGGCAATTGACCATTAATGCGGTTATTAAAATTCAAGTGGTGTCAGGGATATTTCCCTGTGCTGCCTGTTAAGGTTTTAATCCAGGTTTGGTCTAGAATGCTAAAGGTGAGGTGAGATGGATAAGCACAGGCAGACACATACACATTATGCTAAAATATATATTAAATTATTCAAGATTCAAGATCAAGATGTTTTTATTTGCCATGTGCAACATGACACTTACTCCCCGTCCACTCTATTTATTCAGCTACTCTATTTATTTATCCATCCATCGTGTTTCCTATTTATTCCTTCCATCTGAATGACACTGACCGTTTATGTACCACTATCTGGTGTGTCAAGTTGCAGTAGCAGGAAGTGGTCTCAATCCACCAAGTACTAGTATTGACAAAGTGTGGACTTAAACCTTCCAGGGGACTCCCAACAAGCCGGGAGCCAAGCAGTTCATTAGGTGTGTGGTGTCGGAACAACACTGGCCCACATAGACAACACACAGCCCCCCTCTCCACACACCTCTAGGAGCATAGATGAGCTTGCGCTTGAAAGATGCTAAATTGTAAGAAGGGAGGAGAGTGGGAGGGAAGGAAGGAAAAGATGGACAGAAGGAAGAGAAAGGAGGAGGAAAGAGGGGAGGAAGAGAGCAAATTAACGGAGAAAGAGGGACAACCTGCCCCCCCCCCCCCCAACACACACACAAATTAAAACTAATACAAAGTTTACAAATAAAGGATTTGTTCTTTGGACTTTGTTCATTCTAGCGAGCAATGCTGCCTGAAGTGAACGATCCCCCAAACAATGTCCTAAACCTTTTGAGACGACGCAGAAAACTGATCTTGCGCTCAGAATCTGTCGTCTACTCGCTGAGCTTGCCGCCATCTTTGCTAGCCGCCATCTTTGCTAGCCGCCATCTTTGGTAAAAAGGTTACGTCGTTGCTTCATGTTTCACGTGGCATCAGAACAGCGGTTGAATACGTGGTGTCAGATTGTGGTGTATGATTGCTTTATTCTAGTACGTTGTAAGTCAAACTAAATCCTGGATGCTCTTAAAGTTTGTCACAAACACTCTTTATAGTATCTGGGCCTTTTTCACAGGATAAATTAGCCCAAATGTGCTCATTTGGAAGACTCTCGAGCATTCCAAACAACAACAGCAGCAGATATTAAACATTTAACATGACCTTGCTTTCTTTAAGCTCATTGGATATGAATCCAGGCTGAGTAAATATTTTAACACTGGCTAATGTGGATCCCATTTTTGCTTTTGATCCAGGCTAAAGCCGACTAAAAATGTATAATTTTTTAAGACAACTTTGGCTTTTTCTGTGTAGTAGTGTATAATATCACTACCGAAATTGCCACACATTTGGAGATGTTAACTGAGGCAAAAACCAAGCTGTGTGTGTGTGTGTGTGTGTGTGTGTGTGTGTGTGTGTGTGTGTGTGTGTGTGTGTGTGTGTGTGTGTGTGTGTGTGTGTGTGTGTGTGTGTGTGTGTGTGTGTGTGTGTGTGTGTGTGTGTGCGTGCGTGCGTGCGTGCGTGCGTGCGTGCGTGTCTGCAATAGTGGTAAACTACATGAGACTAGACTAGTGTGCATTCCAAATCGTGCCAAGGACATATAATGTGTCCATATTATAGATATGACCCCTTCCAATTGTATCTATTTTTGTGTCAAACATTGCTTCCAGAGCTTTTAATCATTATTTAATGTTGGTGAATGAACAAAGCCATTCAACATCAACTGGCCCTGTTCGGAAATAGCAAGATACAAGATACAAGATATTTTTATTGGCCATTTGTAACAAGTACATAGGAATGCTTACTCCCCATTCCCCTTCAGCAGTATGCATCTCCTTTAAAACAACACCATAAAAATGCAGCAAAGTGACTTAAATGATATCTATGTGTTGAATGTACATGTGTTGAAAAGCATTTAAAGTGCAGCAGCATCATGAATTCAGTGCAGTAACTGTGATGAGTCCAGAAAGTCCTGCAATAGCCCCTAAGGTGAATCGGCCCAATCAACAGTATAATAGTGTAAGCTGATTGAACATACAATATGAACACTTAGCATTTTCCCAAGTGGCTGATGCCACAATAAAAATCAAAGGAGTTGTTTATCTGTAGAGAAAGGCGGAGTGCCCTTGATAAAAATTAGGTTATACCTATACTTAAATATCTTAAATATCTTATACTTAAAGGGGAGTCAGGGGTCATCAAAACTGTGTGTCTCTTTGTCCATCTCTAGACATAGGTATTATATATATCTACATCTATAGGTAGATAGACATTTTATTACTATACGCAGGAGAAAAACACACAAAAGCTTTGGTATGGACAGATCTTTCTAAACATAAACGACCAAAGGGAAATGTGGCTTTCGTCAAAAATTCTCAAAACTTCACAACACATGCGGAGATCAGAGCAGAATACAGGAAGACTGTCAGAGAACAGATGGTCCCTAATGAGCTTGTATTGAATGTGTGTATGTGTGCATGCATGTGTGTGTGTGTGTGTGTGTGTGTGTGTGTGTGTGTGTGTGTGTGTGTGTGTGTGTGTGTGTGTGTGTGTGTGTGTGTGTGTGTGTGTGTGTGTGTGTGTGTGTGTGTGTGTGTGTGTGTGCTCTGCTGTGCGCATGAAATGCTTAAAATGTTTGTTGTCACAAGTGCATTTTTTTGCACACAAACCCAGTGTGACTGTGTTTCACTAGAGCGGGGTAATGCTGCCTCCTGCTGGCTCTCAAAGTTCAAAGGTCAGGTTGGACTGTTGATGACTCACCATGCTGAATCACAGAAGATGTTTCATTTTAGCCAAAGAAAGTTAGTGTTCTTTCTGTGCTTTCATTTAAATATAATGAAGGGAGGGAGAGAGAGAGAGAGAGAGAGAGAGAGAGAGCTCCATCTCCTATTATTCCTTGCATGCACCACTTTCTTTGGGAGCGAGGGCTTTTTAGAAAGCAGTGGATGGTGGTCATGTGAAACCGGTTTGTTTCAGGTAAAACATCCACCCACTCACTGAGAATATCAACTATGTTGATGTCTGGATGAAAATGACTCAAGAACCAGCAGCAGACCTCATGACCTCAGTGTTGAGAGGAGGAGGAGGAGGAGGAGGAGGAGGAGGAGGAGGAGGAGGAGGAGGAGGAGGAGGAGGAGGAGGAGGAGGAGGAGGAGGAGGAGGAGGAGGAGGAGGAGGAGAGATAGGAGGAGAAGGAGGAGGAGGAGGAGGGAGAAGCTGAGAGACTGCTTCTGGAGTTTTGAGTGGAGCTGGGTGTTTTTGTGTATTTTTAAAGGCCTGTGGGTGAGATGAGGAATGGTGGAGCTGTGAGGTTTCACCATACACGGGCTAGGTCCGAAATATCTTTCCCGGGGACTTGTTGACCCAGACTACCGTTATACATGTAACAGATATCCCAGCCAGCCACATGCCTTTGTCCTACTGTAAATCAAACATGTTGTGTTAAATGTTTAAAAGTATGGACACATTTACCCACACTTATTTGATGTGGGCCTAGTCATTCAAATTGGAACTTGACTAATCTATTTCTCTCTCTCTCTCTCTCTCTCTCTCTCTCTCTCTCTCTCTCTCTCTCTCTCTCTCTCTCTCTCTCTCTCTCTCGCTCTCTCTCGCTCTTATATTTTTATTTGGTGGCAGTAGAAAGGGGCTCATAAAAATGACTTTAATTATATACCAGGTTATATAATTGAAAAATAAAAGAACATTCATAATATTGTCCAATACCAGCTTGGATTGGAGCACCCTTTCGAGAGTCCTCCTGATTCGTCATGAGATGACGTCATGAGGCTACCCGACTGCAGTGGGCTTGGGCCAGTCAGACACTTGGTTATATAGATGTCTTTTATTTGAGCAGGTGCTGAGCGATTCTTTGGATGGATGGTTTGGATAGTACAATATTGCTTGTGTTTCCTTTTTGTGTGTGTGTGTGTGTGTGTGTGTGTGTGTGTGTGTGTGTGTGTGTGTGTGTGTGTGTGTGTGTGTGTGTGTGTGTGTGTGTGTGTGTGTGTGTGTGTGTGTGTGTGTGTGTGTGTGTGTGTGTGTGTGTGTGTGTGTGTGCGCGTGCGTGCGTGTGTGTGTGGCTGAAGAGGCTTTGGTCATCCGCCCCCCCCCCCCCCCCCCAGGATTAAGGAGGTAGGAGTGACCTGACCAAGTGGTGTTGAGCCGTGTTGGTTTTGCAAGCATAACACAAGAAAGCCAGTTGATGTTGTAAACTAAAAGCTTAATTTCTGTTCTGGAAAATGTTTCATTGCGACACCAGTACAATCTATCTCGACTATATCCTACCTTCAGTTTGTGACCCCATTGCCCTTTTTGGATTCAAGAGCCTCTAAACCGCAACCGTTTTCCGCTTAGTTGTGAGAATCAGAGAAGACAGACTTTATAGTTCACATTCCTCACGCCGGAACTCCGGAATACGTTGAAAGCAGCAAATTGTGCGGTTGTACCTTCAGTGTCATCAGAGGGATTAAAAAATGATTTCTGACTCGGGGGCCCTCTTGTTTATGGTCGGGTGTATCCCTTTCGAGGCAAGTCGAGCACAGCTAAAGGTGGGCTCCTCGCTCCATATTTATGAAATTGGCTCCGTGTGAAATTGGTTTTTTCCCCCTAATGGATCTCTGCATGGGTGCCTTGCCTGATATCTCTGCCTCAGCTTAAAGACACCAGAGTCGTACCGGCAGCAGGGAGAGGGAACGGCAGGAAGAAAAGAAGAGGGGGAGAGGATAGGGGTGGGTGGCAAGGAGACAAGTGAGCAAAAGGACTTGGGAGGTGTTAGATGACGGTGATCAAGAGGCAATTTCAAAGGAGAAAAAGTGGGCGACATAAAGGTCTCCAGTTGTGACACAAAACGCGGGGCGTCGTGGTGCCGTCGGCCGGATGAAAGCAGAGATATATAAAGAATATCACTGGAGCACACGTCTTCCCATTCTGGTTTTAACTGCTTTGTGAAGGCAGGCTATATAACTACAGTCTATTAACTTTCCCTTAACCTTGCCTTTGCATGCGCCTACGTATTTTATAAGCAGTGGCGTGCATGAAAGAAGGGGCTGAACGAATAAGAGATGGCTCGGAGAAAAAGGCCCCGGTTTTTATCACTTGTAGGACCTACCCAATTATCCCTATTCTCTCTCTCTCTCTCTCTCTCTCTCTCTCTCTCTCTCTCTCTCTCTCTCTCTCTCTCTCTCTCTCTCTCTCTCTCTCCTCTCTCTCTCTCTCTCTCTCTCTCTCTCTCTCTCTCTGTCTGTCTGTCTGTCTGTCTCCAAGGGAGCCAATCAGATGGCTAAGGCCTGGGGGATAGCCCACAGGGCTGTCTCAGATTGTAATAACTGAAGGGAGTGTCTGCCTGTGTTTTCTGAAGTCCGAGACAGCCTTTGCTTCTGCACCCATGGACGGAATTCACAGTGCACATCTCTCTCTCTCCATCTTTGATTTGGCTAGTGTTTAAGACTAGTGAGTACAGAAAAGGACAACACATTAACATGAAGTCGATGTTTTATAGGGCCTCTATTTTACAATCCGGTGTGAATGTGATTAGCCATTGCAAGCTTCAAGATTGTGAAAGTTTCAAGATTGTCCAGTGGCATCACGAGTGGGAGTGTCTACCCATATTTATTATGACTAGATCAGTCTACCAGCGGACCAGTGGACTGCACCCACTGGTCGGCGGATCTATACCTCTAATCTCTGGATCCAGAAGTTCGACATTTGTTATTTGCCGAACTTTTGGGGGGAGACTACGCTAGTATCTCCTGTTCCCGGAAGCCAGCGAGTGTGAGGGATGGAGTCGGGTTAAGGGTTAGGGTTAGGGGTTAGGGTTAGGGGTTAGGGTTAGGGTTAGGGTTAGGGTTAGGGTTAAGGGTTAGGGCAAACCCTAACCTGTTTTAGCAGAGATATTCGTCGGGACTCTGATAGAAATGCATTCCAACAGAGCGCAAGATGGAGCTTTCAGAAAAACGATCAAACTAAATGTAACGTAATGTGTACTTCTGTAGCGGCCAGTCCATTTCCACTGGCTACAGGAAGAGTTGAGTTGATCAATGCTGGGAATGGGAAGACAATCTATTTATTTATTATTGATTATATTTGAATGATTGTCCTTTTAACGTTGTTGTTTTTTAAGCTGTAGGGTATACAAGCTGCATATGATGGACACGGTTGGAAGAAGCTGACCAAGAGATGGCTGATGGGAACATTACCGAAGTGTTCTGATCTCCTGAAACCTTGAGTGTGCGCTTCGGACGCCATCTTTTTAATTGGACCTCCAACACCATCAACTCCCGGCGGCGGCTCTACGGTGAATGAGATGTAGAACGGTCTTTCAATCGGTGCACACACTTGGCCTGTGGTCGCTCGTGGCAACAGGTCACGTTAACTCTTCTAAAGCGAGAGGGCAAGTCTGGGTTGTCCGAGCTTAGGAGGCAAGTCACGACAAGTCCCTTCTAATCGATCGGTCAGCCATAGCACCTTTTTTTTGCAATTCCGCCGGTCAGTTGTTTGAGCTTGTTTGCTGTCAGACTTTGTTCAATCCAAAGTGTGAGACCACTATCCATCATACTGCTGGATGCACACTCCCACATGTGGTGTCGCTAGATGGTTGTCTTGCATGACAATTTTAAAAAACTGCTTGTAATGGCTAATCACACACACACACACACACACACACACACACACACACCTGGGGCATCTTGCGCAAGGATGCCTATGGGTTAAGCTGTCTAGTCTACAATGGGGAAACACAGCACCTTTCGTCTGGGAAAGGTCAAACGCCCCTTAACCACCAGTCTAATCCTGCCCCTTGCATAATACCAACTCAGCCAGCACTATGTAGACTGGCCACTGTAGAAGTAAACATATCTTTTTTTAAAAACCTTATGAAACATTCCTCCACTCGCATAAACTAGTTTTCTCCGGTACAATATGTCCGTTAACAAACAGGAAGGCGGAACTCCGTCACTTCAATGTTTCTGTTTTTTTTGGCCTGGTCTCTGTGCCGTCTCTCCCCCAGAGGGTCTGCTTTAACACAGTAGGACTGACGGCTTCCAGATTAGTTCTGAGGCTGTGGATGGAGAGGGAGTTTCCTCAAGTTATATCCAGTTGGGAAAAGTCCAACTAATGAGTTTTTCAAGTGTCAGAAGACAGGCGAAGCCACATGGAGAGCCGTGTGAGGACAGTAGCGCTATTCCCAACGCAGGCTCGCCGCTTTGAGTCGCACGCCTTTGATTCGGTACCAGCCAATCACATTGCACGTTGAGAATTGCTTTCATTTGGCTTTTTGAAGACTGAAGGGGTATGTGAAGAAGAGAAAGTGTTACCTACCGAACCTAATACTAACTCTCTCTCTGTCTCTCTCTCTCTCTCTCTCTCTCTCTCTCTCTCTCTCTCTCTCTCTCTCTCTCTCTCTCTCTCTCTCTCTCTGAGGTGTTAAACATGATGTCTGACTCAATAAACATGCATGACATGCTTAGTTCAA
>CM051015.1:13935419-13947919 GCA_027704905.1 Muraenolepis orangiensis | reverse complement strand
CACACACACACACACACACACACACACACACACACACACACACACACACACACACACACAGTCACACACACACACACACACACACACACACACACACACACACACACACACACACACACACACACACACACACACACACACACACACAGTCACACACACACACACACACGCACACACACACACACACACACACACACAGAGCACCCCTTCGTGCACTTTGCCAGATGCCCCATGTGTGTTGGATGCTGTGTTCCTTTAATCATGGCTCGGAAAAGCGTCTAAATGTGTCAACTCGCGTGACATGTAAAAACACATCACCGCCTGGCCTGAGAAACTGCTGTTTTCTTTGATTGGGGGTAGGGGGGGGGGGGTGCTATTTTACTAGTACACACAAAGCGGCGTATGTATTGCGTGGATGGTAATGGATGCTTTTTATATAGCGCTTTTATAATAATAATTCTAATTTGTCAGTACGTACAGTACGAGGAATTTTTCTGCATTTAACCCATCCTAGTATTAGGATGCTCAAGGGCACTTAGGCAGTAGCCTGGTGTGGCTTGCTGCTCCCAAGCCAAGTCCTTACCCACTGAGCTACTGCCCCCCCCCCTCCAAAGCGCTTTACAAGTCATGCCTCACATTCAGCCATTCATACACACATTCATTCAACCACCGACGGCAGAGTCAGCCATGCAAGGAGACAGCCAGCACGTCAGGAGCAGTTAGCAGTTAGCTCAAGGACACCTCGACGCTCGAGTTTTTGCTCAGAGCCGGGGGGATCGAACCAGCAACCCAAAGCTATACTGCCGCCCCACTGGATGTGTTGCCACTGCCACCAGCTGTCAAACGCACACAACCAAACGCCAGAATTCAGGTCTTCACACGTTCATCGAGCACTGTTGTCTTTCATTGATCAGAATCATTTCAAGTAATTCATACCGTCTATGGAGAGGGTGGAGAGGCAGGCTGTGTGTACTTTTCACACACTGTTGGAAAAGTACACTCAGCATAAGAAAGAAAGTTAGTGTGAACAACAATCAAAGTGTGTTTAATATGTGTGTACACTGTAGGGGACTGGGGTCTTATCTTCCTGATTAAGGTTAAAAGGCCCCAATCAGATAAGCACGTGGTTTGGGATCAGTAGATGTTGATGTGCATTGCAAACGCTTGACCTCTAGGAAAGGGGACGATTCGATAGGAACAGGAAACATTTGTTTCCTGTTTTGTTTACAGCCGATGTGATCAGCAAGCTGAAATAGAGAGCATCATTATTGTTCTTCTGTAACTACACTCCTACTTCTCATTCCCTCCCCTTCTTCTATCTCTCTCTCTCACCCTCCCTCTCCCCTCTCTCTCTCACCTCCCTCTCCCTCTCTCTCACCCCCCCTCTCTCTCTCTCTCACCTAACTCTCTCTCTCCCCCTATCTACCTCGCTATCTCCCTCCCCCCCCCTCTCTCTCTCTCTCTTCCCCTCTATCTCTCTCTATTTCTCTCTCCCCCCCCCCCCTCTCTCTCTCTCTCTCTCTCTCTCTCTCTCTCTCTCTCTCTCCTCTCTCTCTCTCTCTCTCTCTCTCTCTCTCTCTCTCTCTCTCTCTCTCTCTCTCTCTGTGTCTCTCTCCTTTCTCCTTACTTTGCTATTCAGTGCGTATTGCGAGGAGAATTGCCCCTATCGGATGAGGACCGATTGCGGGGGCCTCCGTGGCGCAGCGTAACCGATAGGCGATTGGATTGAGACTAATGCTCCCTAATGGCGCCGGCCGGCTCAGGGCTATTTTGTGGTAATGAGAACACGTTACGTGTGTGCAGACGACACTCTTCCCCCTCCTCCAGGGGCCTTTTCGCTTTAGTCCAAAAAAGAGGACCATGGCCTGGACTGGGAAACAACAAGCAGAGTTAATGCATGATGACAGAGACCCAGTGGGGGTCAGCCGCACGCATGCATGATGACAGAGACCCAGTGGGGGTCAGCCGCACAGTGACCCCACCCCCCCCCCCCCCAGACACAGATCACTATATAATACAGAGCTCGGGATTTAACGATTACTGTTACATTTAGGTGGGTTTATGACCACCTTTTTTTGTCAAAAGTTTGGCTGAGGATAGTTGTACCCAAAGTGAGACGGAGAGCCATCAAAGCATATACCAATCAAAATTGGGAGTCGCTATAAAAAAATATGTGAACCGGCGTGATATGCCGGGGCGTGTTGGCTCGAGTTATTGGGATAACAAAAAAAACTAAACAGATTGAAGGTGAAAAAACAACATCAGATACGAGTCAATATTAGCAGGATGCTATCGCTGTCACCTCTACGGCTGCCCGCTCTAAAATAAACCCCGCGGAGTGGGCAGGAGCTTGGCACCGGCTCCTTCTCCGAAGGCCCGGCGCTTTCTTCTAGCTGCTGGCACCCGGCACACGTGTGGAAACAGCCACCTACCGGGCACACATGTTACACACGCGCTGCCAAGGAAGGCATTTCCGCACCCCCCTGCAGCACCGCGCAAAGCGAGTGTCAGTGGAGGAGAACGTCCCTCTGTTAGCACCTCCACCCTCAACCCTCCACACCAACCTCCCTCCCCTTAGCACACACGCAAATGCACACACGCACACATGCACACATGCAGGTACATAAACACACTTGGTGGGATATTGGCACGCCCCACACACACACACACACAGATATATATATATATATACATACATACATACATACATACATACATACATACATACATACATACATACATACATACATACATACATACATACATACATACATACATACATACATACGTAGACACAATGTGAACAACACAACACAACAACACACACAAACACACGTACAACAATGCAAATCCACTTGGTGGAATTTTGGCACGCCACACACACACACACACACACACACAACCGCCTGCACACACACACACCACACACACACACACACAGTGATAGGGACCAGCAGGCAGATTGTATACTGTAGTATTGGGAGCGTAACCAAGTGATGCATGGTCGGGTGTGGATCTGTAATCATGAAATGTCTCCCATGTCCCTGGTGTGGGAGTCACAGTGAGGCGTACAAAATAGTAACACTTCAGATGCAGTGGGTGGTAATTATGGTCTGCCAGATGCTCAATGGAGCAGCTTTCTGGTGAGCGTGTGCATGCTCTCCATGCTGTACCTACACGCTTCGTCTCAATGGAGAGAGGGGGAGAGAGGGGCAGAGAGAGAGAGGGAGAGAGGGAGGGGGGGAGAGAGAGAGAGGGGGGGGAGAGAGAGAAAGAGGGGAAGAGAGCGAGGGGGGAGAGCGAGAGAGGGGGAGGGGGAGAGAGAAAGAGAGAGAGAGGCGGAGAGAGGGGGAGAGAGAGAGAGAGAGAGAGAGAGAGAGAGGGAGAGAGGGAGAGGGAGAGAGAGAGCGAGAGGGGGAGAGAGAGATTGAGGCAGAGAGCGGGAGAGAAGGAGAGAGAGAGAGAGAGAGAGAGAGAGAGGGAGAGCAAGTGGGTAGAGGGGTAGAGCGAGAGAGGGAGAGAGAGAGAGGCAGAGAAAAGGGAGAGAGGGAGAGAGAGAGATAGAAAGAGAGAAAGCGGGAGAGTAGAGATGGAGGGAGAGATGAAGAGAGAGAGAGAAAGAGAGGCTCCATTTACGTTAGTCACAAGGAGACGGTTTCCGTTTCCTGAATGAGCCCAGAGGACAGCTGCTGGTCAATTCTCATAGCCTTAATTGCGCAAAGGGTCCCTAATATTTACTTTGCCTTTAAAAATAAAAAATGGTTGGTAATGCAGCCTCGTGTCCTCTGGAGTGTTGGTTCAACTCAACGAGTGGCGCAGTTAAATCTACTTCACGAGGGACAGGCTGGCCCTCGTGACACACATTTTGTCTTGACACATTCTGCCTTTTCCTGGTTTACTTACCTGCTTTTTTTAAGGCCGAGCCCGAGTGTAGCATTCCCCTTCTCTGACTAACTGACTCTGACTGTTCCGCTTTGGCTAGACGTCGGATAATTCATTACACTGGCAGCACAAACTTAACCCCATCGTGTGACCAGCTGGTACTAGGCGGGCGGCAGACCGTCGGTAGTATAGCTCAGGAGGTAGAGCGGTCGCCTCACAACCGGAAGGTTTCTGGTTCGATCCCCGGCTCCTCCTAGCTAAAAAACTGTCGAGGTGTCCTTGAGGAAGACCCTAACCCTAACTGCTCCCTGAGCGCTGTATGAATAGCTGACCGCTGCTCCTAATACTAGGATGGGTTAAATGCAGAGAAATTCCTTTCACTGTACTTGTGCTGTACACTGACACATTTGAATAATTATTATTATTATTAGAGGGTCGTGCCTCCAGCCGCCAGCAGAGGGAGCTAATGCGACTCCTCTTCGAGGCCACAGGCAGCCACCCACCATAGGGTGAGCTGTGGAAACAAAGGCAGGCCCTGCACTACCTTCCTTTAGGACTTGAGCATTGAAAAAAAGCTCAAACTTCAGCGAGGAAGCATTGAAATAAATGCATGTGATGGTACATGGTGTATAGCTAGGACACAGTGTTTTGTATCAGCGTGTGTGTGTGTGTGTGTGTGTGTGTGTGTGTGTGTGTGTGTGTGTGTGTGTGAGTGCGTGCATGTGTGAGTGCATGTGTGTGTGTGTGTGTGTGTGTGTGTGTGTGTGTGTGTGTGTGTGTGTGTGTGTGTGTGTGTGAGTGCGTGCATGTGTGAGTGCAGTGTGTGTGTGTGCCATGTGTGTGTGTGTGTGTGTGTGTGTGTGTGTGTGTGTGTGTGTGTGTGTGTGTGTGACTCTGGGAATAGGACGACAACGATCAGTGGTCTCGAAAACGTCAGTTTAGGTTATGTTTCGTTCCGCAGGTCGTACCGCTGCAACAGCCACTGACTATCACATTACATTCAGATGATGAATGCTGCTGGACTGCTGTGATGGTGCAGAAGAGGAGAGAAGAAGCTCCGCTAACCAACGGCTCCAGAAGGGTTAGGGAGGGATAGCAGCGTGGCAGCGGCGGCATAGCAAGGTGTAGGATTTACCGCTCAAGCGGGTGACGGATGATAGTTCACCGTGGGGTCATTGGTTACTATTTGGCTTTCTTTTTTCTTCAAGATACAAGATAGGCCAAACGCATCATAAAAGACATCGCCCACCCCCGGCCACCAACTGTACTCACTGTTACCGTCAGGCAGGCCATACCGCAGTATCAAGTGCCCCACAAATAGGCTTAGAGATAGCTTCCACAGTCAGGCCATCAGGCTGCTGAACAAGGGCATATGGCATATAACAATGTCTATTTTATTACGTTGATTTATATATGATATATTAATATTATATTGCTATTGACATTGCTCCTTTTCTGTGTTAATATATTGCATTTTATATATGCACTTTAGATTTTTATACAGTTTGTACTTTTTACTTATTTTTTATTCTATTATTTTCATTTTGCTGCTATTATTCTCATAACTGCTGTCTGTCGTCGGGTATTGCACATAAGATTTTCACCCATTGCTTATAGTTAACTTTGATGTGACAATAAACTTGACTTGACTTGACTTGACATGATACAAGATACATGAGATTTCGTATTGGCAAATTGCAACAGGTACATTGGAATGCTTACATTACATTACATGACATTACAGTCATTTAGCAGACGCTTTTATCCAAAGCGACTTACAATGTGTTACAATCTTACAATGCGACTTACACACGACGTACCGTGTGCTTAAGGTAAAGGTACTCCCCATTCCCTCCTGCAGTATACATCTCCAAAACAATACCATACAAATTTAAATAATATATACAATCAAAATAAACCCCAAAAACAAATGTGTGTGCAAAGTGACTGATAAATGATATTCACACGTGTTGAATGTACATGCTACGTATTCGATGTTTCAAGCTCATTTTAAAAATGTGTTTATTTCCGTGACAAAAGGAACCTGCGGCCTTTTGTTGAATGAGTAATGGTTCTGGAAAAAATAAATAAAAAGCAACATTTTTCACGAAAACTAAAAGTGACAATGGCAGTTTAACGCCAGCCGTGGAAAATAAAGAAATGTCTGAGTGATGGCTCAGGGAACACTGGGCTGAAGATGCTGTCAGCTATATAGAGCTGTCAATTAAATCCTCCATGGCGTGACCTCTCAGTACCTCTCCGACTACGCCACTGTGTTTCCTGGCGTCCACGTGTGTGGTGTGTGGTGGCTGGTGTGTGTGTGTGTGTGTGTGTGTGTGTGTGTGGTGTGTGTGTGTGGTGTGTGGTGTGTGTGTGTGGTGTGTGGTGTGTGTGTGTGTGTGTGTGTGTGTGTGTGTGTGTGTGTGTGTGTGTGTGTGTGTGTGTGTGTGTGTGTGTGTGTGTGGTGTGTGGTGTGTGTGTGTGTGTGTTTACGTACAGTTCACACATTGTATCACACGTGTATAGGCCGGTTTTTTCGAAAAGGTTTGTTGAAGAAAAGACACGCTGTTGTCGGGATGTTCAAGGTTACAAAGCTCTCTCTCTCTCTCTCTCTCTCTCTCACTCTCGCGTTGCTCTCTCGCTGTCGCTCTCTCTCTCTCTCTCTATCTGTCTCTCCCTCTCTCACTCTCGCGTTGCCTCTCACTCTCTCTCACGCTCTCTCCTCTCTCACTCTCACATGCTCTCGCTCTCTCTCACGCTCCCCTTAAAAGGTTGACTAATGTTTTCTATTCTTGACACGGGGTTTGTCACCACTGAGCCAGTGTCGTTTTTGCAATTAGTTATGAATCCAAAACAAATACAAATACAGGATATCACTAACAATAGCTTACTGTGTGTGTGTGTGTGTGTGTGTGTGTGTGTGTGTGTGTGTGTGTGTGTGTGTGTGTGTGTGTGTGTGTGTGTGTGTGTGTGTGTGTGTGTGTGTGTGTGTGTGTGTGTGTGTAAGAGAGAGTGTAAGTCAACTCTTTAGTCTTTGAAACACTATGGTGTACCGACGTGGATGACCTAAGACAATGGATTTGATTACAATTCTCAAGAGAGAGATTGCAAGAGGGCATTGTTTTTTCTTCCTGGTGTGTAAATGAAGAGTGAGGGCCATGATATGTGAAATGAACTACATTGTAAAAGTCACAGGAAAGCTAACACAAATAAAAATGATGATAATATGTGTCAACATGTGCCCAAACACACATCCATATCTACTCTCTCAGTCTCACACACAGACACACACACACACACACACAACACACACACACACACACACACACACACACACACACACACACACACACACACACACACACACACACACACACACACACACACACACACACTCTCTCTCTCTCTCTCTCTCTCTCTCTCTCTCTCTCTCTCTCTCTCTCTCTCTCTCTCTCTCTCTCTCTCTCTCCTTTTGCACCGCCCGCACTTCAGTGAAGCGCCAGGACCTCCGTCACTCCTCTCCTCCGTCTTGCTGCTGACGTAGGCCTGTCTGTTTGGCCTCTACGCCTTCAGCGCCAGCATTAGCAACGCGCAGGAGTTGATTAGCAGAGCCCTTCAGCGCTGGCTGGTGGCTAACTGATTAATTTCACGACTTGACTCCTCCGAAAGCTGCTCTGACCGAGGCCAGGGCTGAGATAGCAGGCAGAGGCAAAAACAGTACAGGAAAGTACCTGAAGAGGAAAGTGGAGCAAGAGCAGCAACAACAAAACAACAACAACAAAATACCCCTTTTTAAAATTAAAATTGAACTTTGATGAATGGGGGGCTATGAGAAGATAGAGGCTAGGGAAGCTTTTCTTGAGTTGTCGCTGCAAAGACGCAAAAGGCAAATTCAGAAGTAGCAACGATTACAACACAACGCTGAGTGCCTCTATGGTCTGATCTCATTTGGAGTATTGGGGCTTTTCATATCTCAGGGCACAGGTCCCAGCTTTGAGGATATAAAGACCTGCTCTTCGTATTCATTCTGAAGATGAAGTGTGGCGTGTTCGTCTTAACCCAAAACAATGGTGCCCCTCTGCGTGTCTGTGCTCAGCAATGATGCCTAAACAGGAATTCGCAATCACGAGCAAAGGGAACACCAAAGACTGATGTTTCGCTGTGCACACCATCCCTCTGTCACCCATGGGTGATTCAGAGTTAAGGTCCCACAAAGTAGATTCGAAAGCTCATTTTAGTGGCGCATTACAGCAAAAACAGCCACCCTATTCCACAGTAACCTGAAATAATCTTTCAGACGCTTTTCCGGGTATTTATTTTGTGTGAACACGGCAAAAGTCATTACAGCAGTGAATATTGTTGGGCATATATAGATCTCTCGCAAAAATACGCATGCATCTTCAAGGAAAAATGCCCGCAATGTTGGAGGAAGGTATGTGTTTAAGTGTGATGGGCCGTCATCTGTGGCACGGGAGGCAAGAGAGAGGATAACCACTGTGGGAAAATCAACTTTTTGGTGAGGTATATCCGGGGGCACAGTATGCCGTTTTAGCAGCATCATACCATATCTGTTGGACTTTTGGGTGATTTCCTAATTAATGTCGATGTTCGCTGTCGCCTGACCTCGCCGTAATTGAAGGTCCTTGCCACTGGTTGATTTGTTTACTTAAATACTATTCAAGGCATCTCCACGCTCCAAGCTTCAGTGCACAATATAAACCACTATAGATTAAATAATATTGACAATTTCTAAAATTTTCGGCTGGCAAAATGAAATGTGTCTACGAAGAAAGACTGGTAATGGTTTGTTGGATTGTATACATAAGAACCAACAGCATCAAGATAGCATCGATTAAAAGATGGCTAGTCGCGATCCTGGCGCTCACCACGATGCTAACACTAAGCGTGATGCCAAAACAAAAACTAGATATGATAAAAACTAATCTTTTCTCCCGGAGAATCCTTTTTGTTTTTTAAATTTATATATTATTTTACAATCTTTACAATTATTGCGTCGGCCCTGCTTGAGGAACCTTATTGGTTATTATGGATATGTGTCACATGTAGGAGAACACCTGTGCATATGTGGACCTGCACAGGAAAACAAATAGCATAACGTTTCCTGCCTCAGAATGAAAAAAGAGGTAGCGTTAAATGACTTAGAAGTGAACCAATGATTTCCATACTCCTTCAAAAGCTCTTTGTTCGGTTCTATTAACGTATCAACGTGCACCCCCCCCCCCCCCCGCACGTTAACTGACATAATTAGGTAAGGTATTCTATGCATGTGTCGTCAAGCAGAAGAAAGACCAGGCAATGTGGAGATTGATGGTGAAGCCATAGACTCAGGTGGTGCCAAAGACCATCTACATGGGCAAATGATACATTTTGATCAATTTTGAATTTATTGACGATAAATTTGCTGACGGCTCGTTATTAAAACACATACATTCAGATTTCTATAGAGTATAGATACATTCTGATTTTACATGGAAAGAAACCCATCGGATGAACCCACAATTAATGTAGTCAGACACGTCCACCTCGATGCCCCACACCCCCCTCCAAAACACACACACACACACACACACACACACACACACACACACACACACACACACACACACACACACACCACACACACACACACACACACACACACACACACACACACACACTACAATGATGTCATCAACATCAACCTTGGAGAACACGACAATCTTCCACTCCTCATGCACACTTGTGTCTTCACCCGCCCGCTCCGGCACCCCATTGGCTCCCCATTGGCGCCAGGAGTTAAAAATGTGTAATGTCACGTGCCATCTTTAATTCATGCGGAACGGTCGGCGTTCCTCCCCCCCCCCGCCCTCCTGCCTCAGACTGTGTTACACAATCCCACACCACCGCTAAACACAGAATTTAATGGGACGGACTGGCGAGAAAAGTGCTGCAGCGGCCCACACTGGTGGCATGTATAAGAGATGAACAACAAGGATGTGGAGCGAGAGAGAGAGAGAGAGAGAGGAGAGAGAGAGAGAGGAGAGAGAGAGAGAGAGAGAGAGAGAGAGAGAGAGGAGAGAGAGAGAGAGAGAGAGAGAGAGAGAGAGAGAGAGCGAGAGAGAGAGAGCGAGAGAGAGAGAGAGAGAGAGAAACCTTGAAAACAGCAACAACAATGCAGCTAACAAAAGGCTATGGGTGGGTAAGAACATACTGGCAGGAGCTCTTGCAGTTGACCTAAGGGTGAAGGTGATGTAGCACATTCTGATTGTGAGCCGTGGCCCATTTTACCTGTCTGCTTTGATAGCAAAGCAAGAAAGAAAGAGACCAATGTTTTATTCTGAAGTGAGGCTTTTAAGTTAAACACAGACACGATGGAAGTGAGCAGATGGATGTCGATTGGCCTTGGGTAAAATCTATTTGTGTTTTGAAGAAGAATTCTCCCGTTTTGTTCCTCTTTCACACACAATTTTAATAGTAAAACAATTGAACATTTTGGTTCAGCGGAAGCAGTCAAATTAATCACATACTGGTCTAATCGAGAAATTTTGACCCTAAGGAATGCAGGAGCAACGTGGAGAAAATGGTAAATTCCTCACAAAAATCAACACAAAAAACACTTTCAAAGGTTGATTATTCTTTACACTTGCTGTGCCGGCTTTGTGTTTTACCTCCAAATCTCCTCGTCAACCTCCAAGGTCCTCCCTATTCAACCTCCAAGGTCCTCCCTATTCAACCTCCAAGGTCCCCCCTGTTCAACCTCCAAGGTCCCCCATATTCAACCTCCAAGGTCCCCCCTGTTCAACCTCCAAGGTCCCCCATATTCAACCTCCAAGGTCCTCCCTATTCAACCTCCAAGGTCCTCCCAATTCAGCCTCCAAGGTACAACCTCCAAGGTCCCCCATATTCAACCTCCAAGGTCCCCCCTGTTCAACCTCCAAGGTCCCCACTATTCAACCTCCAAGGTCCCTTCCCACTGTTCCGCAGATGAGGTGTTTTCATTACCCCTAATGAGGCAGCAATGGCAGGCCCATTTTGAATGGGGAAAGAGGGACGTGGAAGAGAGGGCCTTATGATTGACTTGGACTTGGACGACTGGAGCACGAAGCATCCAGGCACACCGTCTAATATGTAAACACGGGTGTAAAGATCAGCTGTTGGATTCAGGCTAATGAGGTGTGGATGCGTAAGGTCTCGCTCGTCCTGTGATTGAAAGACCAAAGCATTTGTGTATAATTGGCAAAACACAGAAGTGATGTAGTGACACTGCACACTAACTCAACCCTGTTGTCTGAGTGTGGCAAGCGATTTAAGAAGAGCTATAATACTCTTTTTAAATCCCTTAGATATTCCCGTACTGTAATGCATTTCAACAAAGACAGGAACATGCATTTGGACACAGAACACAGAACAACATATCTAAATGGTCGGCCAGCACATTCTAGCTATTTAAATGTATTAGAAGAGGTAAAGTTGTACTCCTTCAGCAAATCTGGCTTTAATCCAAGCCATGTGGTATTGTTGCAGAAGTCAGCCACATTTTTTGATTGAGGAAAGCAAGTGGGAGTGCGAAAGAGCGAACTCTCGCCAATTCTTGAAAAGTGGTGACGCAAAACTCTGAATAGACTGACGTGCTGCATCTCTATGCATCTATTGTTCCTGGTCGCCTCCCGAGGGAGGTTTTCCAGGCACATCCAACTGGGAAGAGACCACGGGGCAGACCGAGGTACAGGTGGGGTGATTACATCTCCACACTGGCCTGGGAACGCCTCGGGATCCCCCAGTCAGAGCTAGTCGATGTTGCCAGGGAGAGGGAAGTTTGGAGTCCCCTGCTGAAGCTGCTACCTCCGCGACCCGATTTCGGATAAGCGGGAGAAGATGGATGGATGGATGGATGGATGGGCTGCATCTCTCAATTTGCCAAATCCCTGTTTCTGATCCTTCAGGGATATCGTTTGAAAACACACTTAAAGTTAGACTTATGCGCATAACAGTCTTATTCTGGTCTCCCTCATCCAATATCACGTCAAACTCTAACGCCCATATCTCAGCCTAAGACTGCTATAAACTTTGCTATAAACTAGCAATTTGTCATACATATTTTGTTTCCCTGTTCAATAGTTTCCCTGGTCAAAAGTTTGGTCCAACTTCACTCATAGGGGGGCGCTATAATTCACAGTTCAAACAATAGCCACCAGAAGCGCTACTTCAGTGGTAGATATCAGGATCGACTGCTACACAAAGCAGTCATCAATTTTCACTTGTCTCAAGAAAAATTACAAAGTTTGACGTACAACGTGTGTGTATGTGTGTGTGTGTGTGTGTGTGTGTGTGTGTATGTGTGTGTGTGTGTTTTATTTGTGGTCTTTTACAGAATACATCCATCATCAAGAATGATGACTACTTGTTCAACGCAATATTTACGTCATGAATAGATTATCTGTGTACAAAAAAATGCCTCCTGTCCTCCCCAATTCTAAAGTCACCGCCATTATAATCGCAATTAAATTATATATTGTGGGATATGTTTGAAATAGAAAAGAGGGTTGTTAAATTAATCGGTTTCACGTTGTTAAATTAATCAGATTTGCGTTGTGAAATGAATCGTTTCATGTTGTTAA
>CM051015.1:13917919-13930419 GCA_027704905.1 Muraenolepis orangiensis | reverse complement strand
TTGTTCTTTTTATTGTTCTTTTAATTTTGTACAGTATTGTTATAGTATAGAATAAGTATAGTACATAGGATAGCAAATAGTGTTCAATTGTAGGTCATTCATACTGCTGAAGTGAAAGGCGAGTAAGCGTTCCATTGTACTTGTTGCATATGGCAAATAAAACATTTTGAATTTGAATATTATTCAAATGAACAATGCAAAAACAGGGCCATAAATCTAGCAACAACCAACCATGTTGTTCAATTCAACAGAAGTCCAAGCACATGTTCTGGATGTGCTTGGACCTCCTACTCCATCAGAGAATCCCACTATCGTACTGTACTCGCTGTCAGCCGGGCGACATCACCTCCGCTTGTCTTATAACTAGTGCTGTCAATAGATCAAAATATTTAATCGGATTAATCACAATAAAATTCTGTGATTAATCAGACTAATCACAAGTTTAAAAGAAACATATTTTCTTGTAGTTTTGTTTTTTTTGCGGGTGGCAAAACAAATGCAGGTATGGAAGAATTAAATGCCAAAAGCAGTAAGAGATCAAGATTTTTATTATTTTATTTGTTACTTTTCACTTTAGTTTTTCTGGGCAAAAAGGTCTCAGGGAATGCTTAGTATTGCCCAAAACATCGATAATAAGATTCATATTAAGCAGAGAACTGCATAAATAATCAGTTACAACAAAGTGAACATAAACAGCTTGCCTTTAAATAGTTTGCAAAGAAAAATCTCATGCAAATGATTGTTGCAACAAGTAGGCCACTTTAAGAAACTGAATAACAAAGTGCCAAAGTTAAAAATCCTTTTTCACATTCTTAGCTGTAAAATGACATTGAAACAGTGTAAACCTTCGTGGCACGAGTCCAGTCAACAGGTTTATGTAGTCTATTGTTCTTTTAACCAGTTGCTCAGACACACAAGCTTGTTTACATTTTCAGATGAGAGAGCTGACCTCTTCTTCTGCACAATGTCCAACTATTTTACTGCACTTTGCTAAAGCACCATCAAATCCACAGTCGCGGAGTGAGACCAACGGCCCTCTGTCTAATGTGCGCTATACATATGCTCGAAAGTACGTTTCTTTGCAGCCGCAATCATATTGCAAGCGCGATGTGTTAAAGTGAAATATTCCACCCAGCGCTCCTTGGTGCGTCTCCTCAGTCATCCTGTTGGTTTAACACGCTGCCTCTCAGGTCATTACCAGGTGGAAACACTGAGGGAGGAGCCTCTCAGGTCATTACCAGGTGGACACACTGAGGGAGGAGCCTCTCAGGTCATTACCAGGTGGAAACACTGAGGGAGGAGCCTCTCAGGTCATTACCAGGTGGAAACACTGAGGGAGGAGCCTCTCAGGTCATTACCAGGTGGAAACACTGAGGGAGGAGCCTCTCAGGTCATGACCAGGTGGAAACACTGAGGGAAGATCCTCTCAGGTCATGACCAGGTGGAAACACTGAGGGAGGAGCCTCTCAGGTCATTACCAGGTGAACACTGAGGGAGGAGCCTCTCAGGTCATTACCAGGTGGAAACACTGAGGGAGGAGCCTCTCAGGTCATTACCAGGTGGAAACACTGAGGGAGGAGCCTCTCAGGTCATTACCAGGTGGAAACACTGAGGGAGGAGCCTCTCAGGTCATTACCAGGTGGACACACTGAGGGAGGAGCCTCTCAGGTCATTACCAGGTGGAAACACTGAGGGAGGAGCCTCTCAGGTCATTACCAGGTGGAAACACTGAGGGAGGAGCCGTCTAAACTGGATACTGTCATTAATCTGAGTAAAAAAAAAAAATCTTGTTAAAGTCTTGAGATTAATCACATGCGTTAACGCGTTAACTTTGACAGCCCTACTTATAACGTATCCAAAAGGGTTTCCATTACATCTGTTGCAAGAGCTTTGGCTCTTCTGATTGCGTCCGACGCTGGTATTTTTCCAATAGACGTAACAACGTTCTCCTTCACCTGATCATCGGCCACTACATATTCAACAACAGTATGTATGCACACGGTCAGAAGCTTGGAAGGCTTTCTTTTTTCATTATTGTTTTTTACCAAGAATCCATGTATCGCAGAGGGAGACTATGGTGCTATGGTACTCTTGTTCTGATCAAGGCCGGGCCATTTGAGTTACCCTCTGTTGGTAATTCACAGAGAGGCTCTGCATTCGGATTCCACGAGCGTCTGAACCCATTGGATATGTTCCAGTGGAAGTATCGAGTGATCTGTGAGTGCATTGCCCTCCCCGGTTGTATTCTTTAGTTGCTGCGATCGCCTTTTGCTAGGGCAAACATATGGGCTTTGGTCCCATGTTACAAAATATAAATCATATTTATATATGTGACATATTTCTATTTTTCTCCAAAACGTTTTGCAGCAGCAGAGACGGACATGGGAGATAAAGCAGATACAACAGTGTGGAGTGTGTGTGTGGTTGGTGGATGCTTTAAGCATCCTTACCTAGCCTGAATCAGACTGATTGGCTGGTGAGGCTGCACACCTGTTGGTCATTGTTAATCAAAGCAGGTTAAAACCGCCACCACACTCTCTAGCATGTACCATCTGCTCTGTTCACAATGATTCAAAAGGTGTGCAGCCTCACCAGCCAATCAGTCCAATTCAGGCTAGGTGAGGCTGCTTGAACCAGCCATCATCCACACACACTCCACAGGTGTGCGATTGGAGGAAATTAAACTGGCTCTCTTGCGCAGAAACGGTATGGAAAATGTTCCACCAATTGAATAGACCTGGGTCAGGGTAACCCCAGCCGGAGCCCATACATTCCTATGACCGGCTTTGGTTCCTCACTTCCGCCCACGTTCGGAATCGTGGCTGCAGCCAGGTGGGATGTTTCCAGTCAGGCGGGTGTTAATCAGGTGGAACTCTCAGTGATCTGTAAGAAACAGTCGTTGCCAGTGGCTCACTCTGGTGCACGTTCTTGAAACCAAAGGGGGGGGGGGGGTTGAATACCTTGAGAAGAACATTAAGTCCCATGGACGTGAACACGTCCCCTGAGATGTGTTGTGCGGCGCACTGGTCAATCTGCTCATCTGCCTGCGCTCAGATACGGCGTCTGCATCCGCATTAATTGAGTCCACGTCAATGCGGTAAATGAGCCGGGAAAAAACCCCTGTACGCCTCTTCACGCTCATGTACCGCTAGGCCTGCTTCTCCACATAGCGCCCAGACAGACACAAAGACTAGACGCCTAGCCTAGCTGCTGGTGTAACGTCCGCTGTACCCTTCGCTGTACCACTCTGATGATTTATTCATTTACAGGGACTGTGAACAATGAAAAACACTTATTAGGTGTCGTGTTTTTCATGTGCAAGGTTAAAGGAAGCATTTTTTTATATATCATGTGTGTTTGTGTGTGTGTGTGTGTGTGGTGTGTGTGTGTGTGTGTGTGTGTGTGTGTGTGTGTGTGTGTGTGTGTGTGTGTGTGTGTGTGTGTGTGTGTGTGTGTGTGTGTGTAGAGGGGGGGGCGTCCCCAGTGGTTCCCCATGACTAACAGTGTAATCGATCATAAAATATGCTGAGTGGCCCCGTTTGGCTTTTGAGTGCAAATGTGTGAGCATGAGCGAGAGAGAGAGAGAGACAGAGAGAGAGAGAGAGAGAGAGAGAGAGAGAGAGAGAGAGAGAGAGAGAGAGAGAGAGAGAGAGAGAGAGAGAGAGAGAGGGCAAATGCGTAAGAGAAGGGGGTGAGAAGGTTCTAGTTATATAAAAGGCATTCATCAAGTTGTGTGCATGTTGTGTGCACGATCCCACAATGACCACACACACAATGTTTTCATTTGATTTAACCAGGTAGATTGATTGATTGATTGATTGATTGATTGATTGATTGATTGATTTAACCAGGTAGAACCAGGTAGATTGCACACTGGAGATTACACATCTCTTTTGTGCAAGGGTGACCTAGCAACAACAAACAACCGAACATGCATACACATTCGGCAGAAGGGCAAAGAAGAAACATCAAGTAGGCCACAGTCAGTCTGTGTTGTGTTCTTTAAGTCTTTAAGACGCCCTTCAGAATCAGCAAAAGGAGACTAGATCAGTCGGCTTTAAGTATTTCTGCAGCTAATTGCAGGATGATGGGGCTGCATAAGGAATGACCTTGCCTTGCCCATCTTAGTCACGGCACGGTGGGGACAACAGACGGTCAGGGGACAACACACACGTGGGTGAGAGCTTTGTGAATGTAACTCCCGCACATTGAAGATTGTTGAAAAAAGAACACAAATATAAACATACACATTTAAACCCATTATTTAAAGGACAATACCCGTCCGGGTAATCAAACCATGGTGACCGCCTCTCCTGAGTTCACTCAAACATCTGTTGCCGAAATCACTTTCACGCACTGTTGTTCCTGCATTTTGAGTGACCACACCCACACTTGTAAAGAATGGCAATACAGCGCTTATGTCTTTGTGAGAGAGACATTTTGGAAAGCACTTTTATGCAGATTTTCTCTGTTATGTTGTCCGCTCACTCCCACACTGACACACATCGATACCAAAAGACCAAGGTGCTTTATGGGTATTGTTTACTTATTATTTGACCCAATTATAATCTGATGTTTTAGTGAAGCTAAAGGTTAAGATCGTTTGATTAACCAGTTCATACACTGAAACAAGTATTTCAGTCAGTATTTGCAGACAATTATAGTCGTATAAAGTAGTATTCAAAAACAGAGTCTTCATATGTGAAGCTAATGATAAGTTAATGACGGACCAGCACAAGCTCCCACACACCAACGTAAGCCATTATCAAGTTAACTAAAGTTGCGAACGCTAATTAAATATCACTGCTCTCCGATTGAGATGGCCAGCGGCAAACAGAGGAAACATTATGAGTTATCACGTAAGTGAACATGTTGGACATGTTTGGCTGGGCCCAATTGGGTCCACACATAGACTTGTGTTTGTTTATTAACTGATATGGGCCAAGCATTTACCCAGAAGTACTTTACAGACAAAACTAGGTTAAAATGCCCACACAAAATATTTCTTGGGTGAACATTTTTACGTGTGTTACTTTTGCAAGATAATACGGAGCCCCTAAAGTCCGAGAAGTTAATCTATTTTTTAGATAACGCGTGCGCACAATATCTTTAGCGCACACGTTTTGTACTTAAGCTCATTTCTGCTTAGAGGACCACTGGGGTAAGTTGCATTTATAGCATTTATGGCTTTATAGTTTGTTGCTTTCTCAAGTAAGCTATGTTTGAAATGGTGTTATTCATTGCTTTATTTTGACAGTCAATTTGTGTATGTTTGTGGTGGTTTAGACACCTTACACCTCAGTACTTGATAAGGAACATCCATACACTACCCCTGTTTCAACACCTCTCCCGGTCAAACCTCCATGTGTCCTGGAATTTACCTTTCTATTAATTATTTCATCCTATCCGATGAGGCTCATGTCTTGTCTGCGTCGCGAGACACAGACAATTGCCTATTGCCGATTGCCTATTGCGTTCGGTCCCGAACCAAAGGCAACACCACAGGCACGGTGCAGGTAGAGTTGCCTAATAGCCGATTCATTGTGGTGGTGAGTCATTTGGATTTGTGGTTTACTGCTTGCATTAGCTTTATGGTTTATAGCACGTTCGCCTTTAGGCCATTCACACATCAGGACTGGATGAAACATCCCTAATAAGTCTCTATCCTCACGTTTCCCTTGAAGCTCTGTGTCCTTTTCTTTGTTTTAATGGTTTAAAGGTAGCGTGCGTTGTATTTGGTGCTGAAACAGTGTCCCTTGTCAGGAGGGGTTTACTGCTTGCATTGGCTTTCTGTGTAGGCTAATAGCATACGTGATGGTCGTCTTCCCGTTGGTTTTCTTCTCGATGATTTTCGGTAAATTAGGTGCACTAGTGAGAACGTTTGGTTCAATGTAGGCTATATCTTATTTGTAGCAGAAGAAACGAGGCGATTTTAGTCTGTATTTTTGACCTTCTCTTGTGAAATGGCATGCATAAGTTCCATGCGTTTTTGGTATAGTTCTACGTTTATGTTTGATGGTGTGTGTAACCAACTCATACATTGATGTCCATTTGTTTTAGATCATGGTATGATGGCTTATGCACTGGGGTAGCCCTCATTTATCATATATGTTTATGTTTTGGTCATGGGGCCTGCCACACACAATTTGTTCCACAACATAGATCTGTTTACTCTTTCACTCTTAGGGAGATGGAGTCTTCTACCCTTTTGAATTTTCTTAGAAAAAGGACGATTGAGGAGACCATCATCTTGAAAATTGTTGAAGACAATGTAAGTTTGGTTCAAATGGATAAGTAAGAACTCATGCAGACAGGCTACAAATAAATAACTATATAACAGCACTTGGAGAAAAGGTTACAAATTAAGGAAAGTGTACATTTCCTGGTAATGTGTATTTCTCATATGTATTAACTTTTTTAAATGGCCTATTCCCTTTAAGCTGTTACTGCTCATTATCTTTATAATTTCTAAGACAGCTGTTTCATGCCTTCAATAAAATCCCTTTAGCTGTACTGTTCTCTGAATGTTATTGGCTACCACTAAACCCAATTATATATTATATTTTGGTTTCTATAGGTGCTATTTCGTCAATTCTAGTATTAAAATGATTATCAAATGATGTTCCTTTACTGTCCTTGTTTCAGATTGATACTACAGTGATGTCCTCATCATGATCTTGCCAAGCTCAAAAGTCTTCACTCTGACATGCGGGATATATGCGGGACAGACCAATTGATGATGAGCATTGAAGAGTTATATGAAGAAAATAAGGTGAGACTACTGAGGCTATACCTTTGCACTAAGAAGCTGGAAAAGGTACGAGAGTTCTCCTGATGAAAGAGATGAGATGCCAATTAGCCTTATGTCACCCTAAGATGCACAACATCCTCCAGATGACGTTGAACTGAGCAACGAAGATGATAGAGACCGGGTGCTTTCAGATGAGCAAGACCTGATGAACCAAATCTATGTTATCACAGAGGATGTGGACAGTGAAGTTATCATAGGGGCAGGGCTTGTTGACAATGAATTTAGTCTTGATGACACAATTCTGTTAAATTCTGCTGTGGTTGTTGAAGTTAGAAGAGAGTTTTGTCTCACTGACCTTATGAAGGCATTCTGTGATTTCAGCAATTATGAACAAAGAAGTGTCAATCCAAATTAAACTCCCCAATGGATCTTATGAACAGGGAGTAGGCTACGACATCTGCTGTAGGTTCTACCGCAAATGCACGGTGGGTGCCAATGTTAAGACCCCCTACCTTAGACAGGAGTACCAGACTCATGAGTGGCAAGCCATTGGAAGAATAGCTGTTAAAGGCTGGCTTGCAGCAGAATATTTTCCGATACACCTCCCCCTTCCTTTCTTGGAGGAAGCCTTGTATGGTGTCACCTACAGCAGCATCAGATAATCGTTCATGTCCTACATAACGAAACCAGAGAGGGAAATCTTAGAGCAGGCACTAGAAAACTTTGGATCTGTTGATCAGGACACCCTCATTGATGTTTTAGACTCACACGACTGCCATCAAATTCCAACTGAAGATAACATCTGTGCACTTGTGGCACAGCTCAGTCACAAAGCTCTTATACAAACTCCAATGTTTGTACTTGAGTGTTTGACCTATTTTGAAGAGTCTTGCTGCATCTTTGACACCAGAGATGCTCGTAGAGATTGTCCAACAGCGTGTCCCAACACCAAAGTGGGTGAAAGACATATTGAAGTTTCCACTGGCCATGAATGCAGCACAGAGCTATGTGGCCAAACATGTTGGGGAACTGGATGAGAACGGCCTACGACTCTTCCTACGCTTCTGTACTGGGGCTGATCTTCTGTTTGGAAAGAACATCACTGTCACCTTCATCGAAACCAGCAAATTCCAGTCTCGTCCTCAAGCAAACACATGTGGATGCTCTCTCATGTTACCTGTAAATGATCAGAACTATCCAGATCTCCGCAGTGACTTCAATGCCATTCTAAACAGCGCCGTTTGGGTGATGGATATTATAAATTACTCAGTAGGGTGTGAAGGATTTCTGAGGTTTTAAAATCCACTTATTTTTTCACCAAGATGTTGTTCAGGGTTGTCAGGTGTCACTTCACAGTTTAGTTGCACTACAATCATAGTTCATATAATAGTGTTTTAGCAATGTGATCTCTATCATGTTGGGTTCATTCTGCAACCTGCCTTTGTTCAGTGGACTGTTAAGTCTAAAACAAATGTTAAATCAACTCTGCAATAATTGCTTAGTACCATTAAGCATACAAAAAAAACGAAGACAAATTAAAAAAACTGTTCAAATTAAGGCTTGATGCATATCTTCTTTTCTAAAGAGTTTGATTTTGATACTACAGCTGTTAAGAAGTGAAGTACATAGTCATTTGACGTGTAGTGGCCTGCACTATTTCTCATTAACATCAAAACCAACTGTCAATAAGTGAGGCTTGGCTAAGCATTCTAGTGAATTAATTTGCTAAATGTAAACCTGTCCAATCAATATACTGGAAATAACTTTATTATTTACAAAGCACACATACATGGACAACGTTTTGTTTTGTCTTAATTTAATTTATATTTATGCAATGTTTTTTGTCAAAAGTTCTGTTCCAGCTGTACATTTGTGCATTATTTTTTACAAAAAAAACAGCTAAATAACTGCATTGTTGAAGCAGAAACGTTATTTATTAAAGCATTTATAAATTGACCCTCTAGACTCTGTTCTTGATACAGTTCAACCTATATGATTGTGAGTGTGTCTTTCATGTAATCCAGCAATGTTAACAATAGTTTTTTTCATTCACAGCATACAATATCTATGCAAGCAGTGGCTGTGTAAAGCACTTTAAATCTCCTGTTTCTAAATAGGCTTAACATAATTATTGATTGATTATTGCTTTTATATAAAGCATACATTATTGATATTTCGAATAAAAAAATGTATCACTTTGTAAATTAGTTCATTGCTACTGATGACACACGAATGAGAGGAACCTAACTACAATAATATCTAGTCATCACTTAGTTGTATGTTGATGAGCATTCCTTAGTGTTACATATAGATCAACAGCTTCCAGTGGGCTTCTACTGGGGAACTGTAAGCCCAGTTCCTCCACAAGTGTCATACAAAGATCAAATATAGCTTCATCGCAAGGAACACAGCTGCGAAACACACATTGTTCTTTGGACGTATCCAGCTCTTCTTGATCAAGTGGCACAGTCCTCAGTGTTCCATAACTCTGGGATGGAGTACATCACATTTGGGACTCCGCTTGGCACATTTGGGTTGGACACAGGTCGGATTTGGTGTGCATTCCACACATCCTTAATGTTATTCAGCTCTTCCTAAAAACAAACAATATTGACTAATGACCAAAATTAAACAACATACTGCATTATCACACACAATTGTATTAGTCATGTATATCATATTTTCTTTGTCTGGTAAAATGTTTAACAGCAGTCCAGCAGTAACTTTCTTATTTAATATGCTAATGTTGTTGTTGTACCCCCACGCTCAAATCAATCCCAGGTGTTGCCCATCGTAATCTGGCCTGCTGAGGCTAATGAACACCTGGGATTTACCCTTCTTAAGGCGGCCGAAGACCGACGTCGGGGCTGGATCATTTTAAATCTTACTGAGAACCTTCTGCCGAAGACCGACGTCGGTCTTCGGCAGAAGGATCTTAATGATCTCGCCTCCGACGTCGGTCTTCGGCAGAAGGTTCTCAGTAAGGGGGTGAGGTCCTGAGAACCTTATGAGATCCCCCCTACTCGAGAACCGGTGTCTCCAGCTCTGACTACGTCGCGTCTCGTCCTTATTCCCATTACGCAAAGCTGTAGTATGGCCTTGTCCAGTAGACCTCCATCAAACCCTCCTTTGTCCCGTATCTCCCCAAGAAGCTGATCCAATACTCACTCTCTACACCTTCTTTCCGGAGGATACCCCACCAACTCTCAATGTGTTGGTTTGCTGTACTCACTCCAGGGAGGTAGCTTCGGTCTCCTGACAAATCATCTCCATGGTTTCTGCATAAATGTTTCTGCAGCTCTCGAACAAGGCAGTTTTCTGTGCCCCGGTCAGTGCGCACAAGTTTGGGACGGTTCCTTAGCGTTTCAAGAGCTTCTGCGAAACTAGCCCCCAATAACTTTTGGGTCACTGCTGGTTTTGTAGACATTCAGCCAAATCATTTTCCGAAAAAGCCGGCGATACATCCATTAATACACACGCCAAAAGGTTTTAACTTGTCATATGAATCGATGAGGTCATTTGGTCCCTTTAGAGAAGTCCTGTCTTCTCCATTGCTTTCTGTGTGCTGACCCCCCTCTGGATCCAGCTCGGCTGATATGCCTCGAACTTCTTCTTTTTTAGCTTTAAGGCCATTTTCTTTGCATTTTGTAAACAGCCATCTATACCCATGCATCTTCCCCGGACCTTGTAATTGTTCCCGGATGAAGTCAATGACACGACCTTAATCTGCATATTCCCTCCGTCGGCTGAGCCTGTTGTCCTTCAGTGTGCGCAGCAAATGATTCCTGCTGATGACAATCCCGTGTCTACGTGCAAGAACGCTTAGAATTTCAGTGTATGACATTCCAAGGTGAAAATAAAATTAGATTTGCTCAAATCTCTCCATTTTGTGGTGGTTGTGTGCACCTGAAGTTGTTAGAGAGGATCAGAATGAATAGTAAATCATATTGTGCGCACAAGATAACAAAACAAAAAAATCGGGAGTTTTAGGGGCTCCGTAAGATAAGGTTATGAAAGGTATGTTATTTACTTATTTAAAGTCATTAAAACGTACACACACACACCGCACACACACACACACACACACACACACACACACACACACACACACACACACACACACACACACACCACACACACACACACACACACACACACACACACACACACACACACACACACTCTGACAGCCTCCCTCCTCAGGCCAGCCAGGAGGGGGTGCCTGTACTACACAGCCTCCTCCTACTCCTCTTGCACCCCCCTGCTGTGCTCCTTCTTCTGCCCAGGGACTGTTTACTTCCAGTAATTAGGCCATTCATCACCCTAATGGGAAAGAGCCCCTCTCTCCCCTCTCTCTCCTGTCTCAACGGCCAGGCTCACAGCGCCTGCCGTCCCTTACGTCCACACATCTCTGTGCGGGATTAAGGAGGAAGAGGCGGGCCCTCCTTCTGGTCCGCCCCTGCCGAGGTGGCAAGGCCGGTATACCCAATGGTTCAGGTCCCCTCACCACAGGCCCATTCAAAGCCTGGGATGTAGCGCAGGCGCCGGGTCTAATGAAAAATGGAATGTGTAATGATGAAGCATGGTGCACATGCTCTCCAAATGTAATTCATCAAGTATATTACATCTAAATGCCCCGGTTATAGAGGGATTATTCAGGGCAAACTGACATCCTGTGTGTGTGTGTGTGTGTGTGTGGGTGTGCGTGCGTGCGTGCGTGCGTGCGTGCGTGCGTGCGTGCGTGCGTGCGTGTGCGTGTGCGCGTGTGTGTGTGTGTGTGTGTGTGCGTGTGCGTGCGTGTGTGTGTGTGTGCGTGTGTGTGCGCATGTTGGTTGGATGTGGGGCCAAATATGGTTTCATCTGTGCACGTATTTGACACCGATTGGGTTTATTGCAATAAACGGATCATATTGTTGATCATTAACCGCTAGAAATGTTAGTGGTTATGGCCAATAAGACTCAAGGTTATTAAAGTGTTTATTTATGCACATTAGATCACGTCTGTATCTCGATATCTCAGTCTTACAAATTACTTGACTTTATGTGGTTTTGCAACAAAAAAGTAAACCATGATGACATGGAATTTAATATCCAATAACAGGCTGGTGGTTTAGGTCAAATTGGAGGAACTCATTTCTTGACCTAACTGGATGGCTGATTGGCTAGCATGCTAACTACCTGGTTTCATAGATATAAGCTTTCCTGTTCACGTGCTGTTTCAACTACCACAAGCAGCTCTGATTGCTTGTCAAGCATGTCCGCCTTTTGATTTTGTCCATTTGGCGCAACAACAACAGCAAACAACAGCATTCACACGGGAACCAAAATGACTCACAATATGTCAAAAGAGAAGAGACAATGCATGAGGTTGTCAAAACCGAGGCGGTATCGTAAATCCCATCTGCAGCAGCTAAGATGATATGGTAACATGTAGCAGGTCATTCTGTACTGGGAAATCCGTGATGGGCAACCTCTTTTACATACTGCAGCTGCATGAGCCACTGTAAGACACATCGGATTTAAATCAGCACAGTCATTTAGGACAAAGGGAAGATGCAGTAATTAATAGGGGATGGACCAGACACATGTCATGCATTTTAATTAATAATTCCCCAAGTAATCAGTCATGCTTTAATAGAAGCAGTACCAATTCCATGAAAAAGTCCATGCCCCACTAAAACATGCTAGGGTGAGGGTTTTGTATTAGGGTCGGGTTTTGGGGTTTAATCTGAGGTTCTTAGGTTGGTTC
>CM051015.1:13895419-13912919 GCA_027704905.1 Muraenolepis orangiensis | reverse complement strand
AGTGATAATATGTATTCATTCTAAGCACAGAGAGAAATATGCAATATCGATAAGACAAAAAAAAAAGTATATACATATTTTTGTTTTTTCAAAAAAAAAAAATGAAAGACATTAAGATCCTGAAATAGAAAGAGAGACAGTGAAACAGAACAAAGCATGAAACAGACACTAAAGGAGGAGCGTCACCTCCAAAGGGCTTTGGTTAGGGTCTGGAAATACAGAGCACTAAAGAGCCATCTGCCTGGAGCCTGGATAGGACCTTTCTAGATGTACACGCCATGGCAAAACAGATCGGCAGGAAGAGGGGTTGCGTGCCAGTGTGTGTGTGTGTGTGTGTGTGTGTGTGTGTGTGTGTGTGTGTGTGTGTGTGTGTGTGTGTGTGTGTGTGTGTGTGTGTGTGTGTGTGCGTGTGTGCGTGCGTGCGTGCGTGCATGTGTGTGTGTGTGTGTGTGATTGATATCCTGGATTATGCTTGGAGAAGGTGACGACCCAGACACTGTAATAAGCTGTGACACTTTAATTGGCCTGTCACAGATAAACATGATCCAGAAGCCAATCCCTCCCACCCCACCCCAACCCACAGTACTGTCTTAACCATTGTACATGTATCTGCATGTGTGTGTGTGTGTGTGTGTGTGTGTGTGTGTGTGGTGTGTGTGTGTGTGTGTGTGTGTGTGTGTGTGTGTGTGTGTGTGTGTGTTTGCATGAGTGAGAGAGGCAGGGTATGGAGGGGGGGGGGGGCGGGTGCATGATGGCATGCAAGGTTGCGTGCAGGTCGTTCACGTGTCCAAGCTCATTTCATGCTACGCGTTACAGGAACGTTCCACCGGCACAGATGCGTTTTTAATAACTCATAGTGTCCGTCGATGTGTCATAGCCCACCAGAAACCAGAGAAACCAGCCAATGAGAAACCAGAGAAACAAGCCATGTATACCAGAGAAAATCCAAAAGCAGGAAACCAGGTATACCAGCTAATCAGAAACCAACAAAAAACTGTCAATCAGAAACCAGGTATACCAGCCAATCAAAACCAGAGAAAAATAAATCAGAATCCAGACAATCTGAAACCAGGGAAAACAACCAATCAGAAAACCAGAGAAAACAACCAATCACAATCCAGATAAACCAGCCAATCAGAGACCTCTCTTCTCCGCTGTCCCACTGTGTCTCTCTCTCTCCTCTACTGTTCCACTGGTTCTCTCTCCTCTACTGTGTGTGTGTGTGTGGCAAGCCTCGAGTCGAGTTGGGCGTTATGTGACCTAGACCAACACTGTTGGTAGCACTGGGCTATAGTGACTGAATAATAATTATAATAATAAAATGAAGTTCTGCAGCACTTCAGCAGTTCTTTGTGATTATGATTCAAAATATTACGATGTGATCAATTGTTTTAATCCTGCTCATCATTAGAAGGTTTGACATATATTGACACATTATAGACCAGATAATAGACCAAGATGGCGCCCAGCGTGATGCCCAGCATCTGACCAGCTTTTGCAAATTAGCGGTAATATACCTAATAATTCTTAGTTTGATCACACAGAACAGTCTTGCTTTTATAACGTACACCCGACACAATCTTTTGAAATTGGATTACTTCATTCTGGCAACAGAATTGGCAATCTTCAACTCCACGCTGAAACTCCTGTGAATCTCACCCCAGCACAGCTGGCTGAACGGACTCATCGCCTGCAGAGAAAACGTAAACACAGGAGAGGAAGCCGCGGAGGGCTACATGCTAGGCTGAGAGCTAACCCACATCTCCCGTCGCTACCCGAGTTTTCCTCGCCAACGTACGATCTCTGGCGAACCAAACTTAACCACAAGCAAAGGGTTGAAGACCACTTCAACATTTCCGATCCCCGACACAAGTGGCAGGGCATCCAGGCCATCACGGATTACAAACCCTCCAACAACTCCCCCCCAACCACTGACTCATCCCTCCCTGACGAGCTCAATAATTGTTTTGCTCGCTACAACTGGAACAACCCCCAACTGCCCACCAAGGCTACTCTACACGCTGGTCCTGATGGCATGTGTGCTCAGGAACTGCGCTGAGCAGCTGACCGAGGTCCTTACTTGACATTTTCGTCACTAGCTCAGGAAGTTGTCCCAGTGTGCTTTAAAACCACCTCCATTGTGCCAGTGCCAAAACACTCCTCTGCAGCAAGCCTCAATGACTTCCGCCCTGTTGCACTCACCTCCATCATCATGAAGTGCTTCGAGAGGCTTGTCCTCAAATCTGGCCTGTCACCCTCACTCTCACCCTCACCAGGTAAATACCAATTTGCGTACTGTGAGAACAGGAGCACGGAGGACGCCATTTCCTCAGCTCTTCACTCCGCTCTCTCCCACCTGGATGAGAGCAACACCCACGTGAGAATGCTGTTCATCGTTTTCAGCTCAGCATTTAACACCGTCATCCCCTCCAAACTCATCTTCAAACTTGGTGACCTCATGAAAACCAAGAACCTTGACATTAACCCCTCTGTTTGTAACTGGTTATTAGACTTCCTAACCAACAGTCCCCAGTCAGTCAGGTTAGACCACCCTCACCCTGAACACCGGCATTCCCCAAGGCTGTGTGTACCTGTACATGGTACAAACACCATCATCAAGTTTGCCGACGACAGAACGGTGGTGGGCCTCATCAAAAACAACGATGAGGCAGCCTACAGGGAGGAGGTCCAGCACCTGGTGGCGTGGTGGGCTGACAACAACCTGGCCCTCAACACCAAGAAGACCAAGGAGCTCATCGTGGACTTCAGGAAGACCAGAGCTGGCGCACACGCCCCCATCCTCATCAACGGAGCGGAGGTCGAGCGTGTCTCCAACTTCAAGTCCACATCTCCTGGTCCTTCAATACTGCCTCACTGGTAAAGATGGCTCACCAGCATCTCTTCTTCCTGAGGAGACTGAGGAAAGCCCACCTGTCACCTCAGATTCTGGTGACTTTTTACCGGTGCTATTGAAAGCATCCTCACCACATCACAGTGTGGTCATCACAGTTTCCGACCGGAAAGCGCTGCAGAGGGTGGTGAAAACCGCCCAACGCATCGTTGGATTACCCCTCCCTGCAATAAACACTACCCACCACAAACGGTGTCTGAGGAAGGCACAACAAATAGCGGAAGACCCCCTCTCACCCCAACCATGGACTGTTAGCCCTCCTCCCCTCCGGGAGGCGCTATAGAAACCTCTGTTCCAAGTCAAGCAGGCTTAGGAACAGCTTCTTCCCCTCAGCTGTCATCTCCCTGAACTCTGCACCACGAAGACAGAGAAAACGTGAAGGTGTTTCTATTACTTTTCCAATTGTGTCTTGGGATTTATATGCGTTTCTGTGACCACATGATATGAGATACAACGGTATCTGATATTATGAAGCGGAACACCATGCTGTGAAAGCAACATGTAGAAGAACATGAAAGGTCAACACCACCGCTTGGGTGTACTGTCCACACACACACACACACACACACACACACACACACACACACACACACACACACACACACACACACACACAAAGTGAGTTCATCACGAGTGTTCACTTGTGTGTGTATAACCCCTGCATGCATGCGCACACACACACACACACACACACACACACACACACACACACACACACACACACACACACACACAATTTGACTCACTATGCAATAAACACACCCAAACACACAAGCGGTACACCTGGCATTCACACAAGCTTTCCCTCGGCAGAAGTCTGTGTCTTTCAGAGGAGGCCGATAGACACACCCGTGTCCTAGAGACGGCCCTCATCGCCGAAAGACCCGTGTCCTAGAGACGGGCGATCGTTCCCCGGCACAGCACACCCCGTCTCTCATTATGCACGGCCGTGCCGACAAAGACAGATTAGGGGAGCGATTAGTGGAACTCCATTATTTTACGTCCCAAATGGTTTCCGGAGTCAATGGGCCGACTACATCTCATATGCCACGCGGCGTACGTCGAAGGGGGGGAGCGAGAGAGAGGGGGGGAGAGAGAGAGAGAGAGAGAGAGAGAGAGAGAGAGAGAGAGAGAGAGAGAGAGAGAGAGAGAGAGAGAGAGAGAGAGAGAGAGAGAGAGAGAGAGAGAGAGAGGGGGGGGGGAGGGGGAGAGAGTGAGAGAGAGGGGGAGGGGGGGGAGGGGGAGAGAGTGAGAGAGAGGGGAGAGAGGGAGAGAGAGAGAGAGAGAGAGGAGAGAGAGAGAGAGAGAGAGAGAGAGAGAGAGAGAGAGAGAGAGAGAGAGAGAGAGAGAGAGAGAGAGGGTAAAGAGAGAGAGAGGGGGGAAGGAGAGAGAGAGAGGGGAGAGAGAGAGAGGAGGAGGAGAGAGAGAGGAGAGAGAGAGAGAGAGAGAGAGAGAGAGAGAGAGAGAGAGAGAGAGAGAGAGAGAGAGAGAGAGAGGGAGAGAGGGAGAGGGGGAGAGAGAGGGAAGCCTTGTGTGACGAGGGAGAGGGAGAGAGAGTGGAGGGGTGTTAGTACAGACACAAAGGGGGGACGCTGATCGTTTCTCAAAGTGCTCCGTTCCTCAGGATAAGGCCGGAAGAAAAACAGAAAGACGACGAATAATGCGGAAAAAAATGAAGAAAGGAAGCAAAAAAACCCGCACACAATAAGAAATGCTAATACCGGTGAAATTAATTAAATGATGTGGAGTCTGATTTTATCCGACGGGGAGGTAATTTGTCTCTCTTCGGCCGCCTGAGGACAGTGGAGGATTCACAAGATTTGTAATTAATTTGTGGCAACGGGGCACCTTCGCTGTAGTGGCGTGGTGTGTGTGTGTGTGGGTGTGTGTGGTGTGTGTGTGTGTGTGTGTGTGTGTGTGTGTGTGTGTGTGTGTGTGTGTGTGTGTGTGTGTGTGTGTGTGTGTGTGTGTGTGTGTGTGTGTGTGTGTGGCTATGTAGTTATGCATTCGTGTCTCGATATACTGGCCTTTGTGTTTGTGACACCAAACCCCTCCCCCCGCCCTCTGCCAGTCTATTCATTTAAGTTCAATGTTTCTTTGCGTGTGTCCATGGTAAATAAGTTGATGTGGAAGGGAACCCAATCCACCATAGGTTGTTGCATGGCACATGGACAGTCACATGACTTGTCCCATGGCACATGGACAGTCACATGACTTGTCCCATGGCACATGGACAGTCACATGACTTGTCCCATGGCACATGGACAGTCACATGACTTGTCCCATGGCACACATGGAAAATCTCATGACCTGCACGCAAACATAAGACAACAGTCATGGTTTAGTATACAGTCTACAGTTTTATACAATAATTAGCATTTTAGAATACTGGGCAATGAGGTAAAATAGCTGATGACATGAATGAAATGGCTTTTGCAACTATCAAAAACCTCACAAGACGACACTGACATGGTGAAGCCTACCAGGAAAAACATTCTGAATAGAAGGTTAATAATACAACTTTAACTAAGATAAACATGGCTGAATAATTCTGTTCAATTCATATTGCATTAAATGAGTTTCATAACCTAATTCTAACCAGCTCTGAATAAATAATACGTGATTATATAATTATGGGTAAATAGCAAGTACGCAAATACCGCAAATTTAGCACACTTTGTGGAAAGACCAAAGCGGTCACAACACGTGGGTATTTTGGAACAGTTTTGATCCCCCCAGTTATCAGTGCTGGAGTCCTGTGTATCGTAACTGGGTGTTTGAGTCTAAGTGTCTCTGACAGGTGAGGGGATGGATTGTAATATCAATTAATACCACCGACCAAATCATCGAAGTTGTGGTGCTGAAGACAGTTATAATTGTTAACGGCTTTGGAGACGTTAGTTCAAGTCCTGCTAATAACACTTCCCTCCTTGGATACTTTGGCGAGTGTCTCGGTGGCACAATTGTGAGAGCAGGCAGGTCGGCAGGAAGTCTGTTAAAGTCTGTTAAGTATAATGTTCTCCTTTAAACTTTTTGGAAACTTTGTCACGTGAATGTAATAGCAATTCCAGCGTCTCCATGGCGTAGTTGGGAGAGCTGCAGGTGAGCAGTTCTGGAGACGGTGATTGATTTCAGCTGAGGTTGGTATTGTGAATGATGATGTGCTAAAGTAAGTGTATGATAGTATGATAATGTTATACAATGTGTGTAGTATTGGGGTCAGGTAAATAGATAGTATACTGTGTGTGCATATGCATACTCACGCCAGAGAAAAGGCACACCCACCTACACCAGGACCTGATCCCTGCTCCACTGTGCCACTGCGCCACCGTGGCATAACCTCTGAGTTTATAATTAACTACATTACAATTTCTGAAACTTTGAGATTATAAAAGGTGCAATAACATTCAGCAGAACTTGAACCCAGGTCTCCAGCGCTGAGAAGCAGAGATCACTCCCACAGAGATGCCTGCTGTGACCTCACCTGAGTTCATAATTGACCTCAATGGTGCCTTTTAGAGGCCTGTTGTTTAACTGCTCTGGAGCCATGGGTTCAATTTGTGGAGTGTGTTCTCCATGGAAATGGGATTTTAAAAACATAACAATGTCCTGTTAATTGTTTTGTCAATAAATACCTCTGACCAAATCAGAGCACTTGTCTCTGTGGTGCTGTTGACAGATCAGCTGGTCAACAGCTTTAGAGACGTTGATTCAAGTCCTTCTAACAATGCTCTCCTTGGAAACTATGTCATGTGAATTGTAATGTCATAAACTGTCAAAGAGTATGTCTTAGCCAGCGTCTCGTTGGCGTAGCTGTGAGAGCTACAGGTTGGCATCTATATTGGTTGATTGGGACAGATCTGCACACAATCAGCATTGACCTGGTATAGCCATCCGTTATCCCTGTAAAAACCTTTCTGACACCTCCTGCTTAAAACCCAAAACACCAAGGATCTTGAGGCCGCGCTTTCACGGTCTGTACTCATACTGAAAATCAAGATCAAGCGAGATTTTGCCTTTCTGCGCCACAGGAGGTTTCTGTCCTCCCTGCTTGCCTTAGGACACCTCAAATGTATCAAAAGCCTGGAGAATTCTGCATCCCAATGTTTGTCTTAATTGAACAGCGGTAGCTTAAGAGTTCTTAAGAGAGCACAGGTGTTTGACATCGGGAATGGTGAACCGGTTAAACACTTGATGCGTGTCAGTGGTGTCATTCCAGCAGGTGGAAGTGATGCTAGCCCTGTGGCGAACATCAACATATCTTAGGAACACAGCAGTCACATTTTCTTCAGGAAGTAAAAAGTCAACATTGTTGTGCATTGTTTTAGTGTCTGCATTATCTCAGAAATACATTAAGTTAAGCATTTGCGTCCTAGTTCACAGGGTGAAAAATCATAAAGGTTGAAATGAACCATCAAACACATTTATGCAATTGTTAACACTTTTACCATAAAGTATAATGCACCTGCAATTCGGCCACTAACTATTTGCCCTCTTTGGAACTGTTAGCTGGCTTATGTTGCTTTGAGAAGTGGTTTTCATATTAAAACTAAAACCACACCTGTAACAAGTGCTCTTGGTTGTAAAACATTATGAGGTACCGATATCCTCTATTCAATTGTATAACCTTAAAAATATCTAAAATAGCATGCATATCATATTTTTTTACATTGTTATTCACATGCCAAGCATAAGTGTCTCCAATAAACAAATTCAGTGCCAGAGTATCATTAAATGATCAAGCTTCAAGATTCAACAGTAGAAAAATAGAATGCTCGCCATTTCCTCCTGCAGTAGGATTTTTTTTAAACACTATACTATAATAAAAAAGTGTACACAATAAAAAGAACAATAAAAGTGACTAATGGATGATAAGTACATTTGTTGAATTATGCAAAAAGCATTTAAAAAACATTTTAAAATGCCAGTAGTGCAGCAGCATCATGAATACAGTGCAGTACAGTGCAGTAACTGTAATGAGCCCAGAAAGTCCAGCAAAAGTATGATAGTGTAATGTAATATGGGTGACAATGTTATGATGGTGGCAGCACTCCTAGCAGTTCAGTAGGCACACAGAAGAGATGGTGCCCAGGGTGGTTGCGGTCCTTTCTTCCGACATCTGGTCCTAAAGATCTCCTCAATGCATGGAAGTGCACCTGATACTCCTGGACCTGTCAAGATACAAGATACAACATTTTTATTGGCCATTTGTAACAAGTACATAGGAATGCTTACTCCCCATTCCCTCCAGCAGTATAAATCTCAAAAACACCATAAAAATAATATGTACAATAAAATAAACAAAAAAAGAGCATGTTTCAATCTTTCAAATGCATTTAAAGTGCCAGTAGTGCAGCAGCATCATGAATACAGTGCAGTACAGTGCAGTAACTGTGATGAGTCCAGAAAGTCCAGCAAAGTATGTAAGTGTAATGTTAATGACATGTTATGAAAGTGAAAGTGGCAGCACTCTAGCAGTTCAGTAGGCACACTGCCTGTGGATAAAAACGATCCCTAAACCTGGTAGTACTTGCTGTACGGATGCTGCGCAACCGGCGACTAGACGGTAGGGGGGAGAAGAGATGGTGCCCAGGGTGGTTGCAGTCCTTTATGATGGACATGGCCTTCTTCCGACATTTGGTCCTAAAGATCTCCTCAATGCATGGAAGTGCACACCCATGATCTTCTCTGCCGTCCTCACGACCCTCTGGATGGCTTTCTTGTCCCGTGCAGTGGTGTTGCCGTACCACACGGTGACGCCACCCGTCAGGACGCTCTCTACGGGGCCACGGTAGAAGTTCACTAGCCACCTCTGGCCTATACTGTTTTACTGAGGCACCGCAGAGCATAGCATTCTTCAGCATGACCTCCGTGCTGGGTGTCCACGGCAGGTCATCGGAAATCTGTAGTCCCAGGAAACGGAAGCAACTGACGACTTCCACCGTTGTAACGTCCAGGCTGATGGTGGAGTGGGTGCCCCGGTGGCTCCTGAAGTCCACAATGAGCTCCTTAGTCTTGCTGACATTCAGTGCGAGGCTGTTGTCCTCACACCATCGCGTCAGCTGAACCACCTCATCTCTGTACTCCATTTTATCGCCCTCGCTTATCAAGCCGATGACTGTGGTGTCGTCTGCAAACTTGACAATCCGATTATTGCTGTGCGTGGCAGTACAGTAATTTGTGTACAGCGAATACACCCGGGGACTGAGGCAGCAGCCTTGGGGTGCTCCGGTGTTGAGGACCAGAGCGGATGAGATGTTCACCACTTGAGGCACTGCCCGTCAGGAAGTCCATAATCCAGTTACAGATGGGGGGCGCCCTGACCTATAGGTCCCTCAGTTTCAGGACCAACTTGGAGGGAACTGCGGCGCAGCCCGTGCTCATTCGCCGCGCTCACGTCTGCAGCATTGGACACTGTGAACCACCAGATTCTCCTCTCCACCCTTGATGGGGATGGGTGTCTCGGGCTCTGCTCTCACCTTGTTTGCATCCTACCTGACGGGTCGCTCCTACCAGTTGGCACTGGGAGGGTCTGTGTCAGAACCACGCAGACTGACTACTTGGGGTTCCGCAAGGATCGGTTCCCTCTTCTCTCTTCTCCCTCTACAAGATGTTTTATTGGCAACATAGTACATAGGAAATACATAGGAATGCTTACTCTCCATTTCCTCCCGCAATATACATCTCCTTTAAAACAACACCATAAGAATAAAAATAATATATAAAATATATATAAATGAGCAGCAAAGTGACTTAAATGATATGCACATGCGTGTAATGTACATTATCTTTAGTTTTTTTTACAAGAATCTTTATACAAGAATATATATACTTTAAGAATCTTCTACACAACATCCCTTGGTTCTGTTATCCACTCCCATGAGTTATCTTGTCGTTTCCCCCCTCGCACCCGCAAGTGAAAAGCTGCATTGCCGCATGCTTAGCAGACACCGAGACGCTCTGCTTCTTCAGGCCGTCTGCTTGCCCCCTCACTTAGGGGCCCTAGTGGCCGATCTACATGGTCATGCCTCTTCTCTGTCCTGGCCCCAATTTGGTGGAATGAAATTCCCAAGGATGTCAGGACTGCAGAGTCACTGCCCATCATCCGCCACAGGCTGAAAACTCTACCCAGATCTTAGGGAGTGGACACTCAACAACAACAAATCTGGAGGACTGAATCCTCTTTATTGGTCACATACATAAACATACAGTGAAATGTGTTTTCGGCATTTAACCCATCCTAGTATTAGGAGCAGTGGGCAGCTATTTATACAGAGGGGAGCAGTTAGGGTTAGGGTGTCTTCCTCAAGGACACCTCGACAGTTTTTGCTAGGAGGAGCCGGGGATCGAACCAGCAACCTTCCGGTTGTGAGGCGACCGCCCGACACTGTGTGTATATAAAGGAGTAAACACAACAACAATAAAAATGAAACAATAAAAACAACACAAACTACAGAAAAGCATGTATGGGCAATATATTCCAGTTTGGTCAAGTTTTTCAGTGGAGTTATACTGCAGGAACCAAAGCAGGGCCTCCTCCGTAGTGCAACTGCAAGTCAGGGTGGGAAGGCAGCAAGGTTTTTACTGAAAAGAGAGAGCACTACAATCTAGTGATTGCCGTATTGTCGCTTCGATAAGTCAGGGAACAAAGGGGGTGGGGTTTCAAGAAGCGTGGAAAGCAGAATGCCTGTAATTAGCGGGGCCCTTGATCACTTTACTTTCACACATGTTCCCATGCTCGCTCTCGCGCTTACCTCATCATCGTGGGCCCGTGAAACACAATGCTGTAGGCAGGGAAGAGATGGGGCATCATTTTAAACACCTGGAGGCACAAAAGAAGGGAAAAATATGGGCAAAGAACACAAAAGACAGGCAGAAAAGGGACACACAAACACACACCTACACACACATACACAAAACAGGTGGACATTCGCAATATCTTTCTCCCCTTATCTCCCTCTGTTCCTCAAACAAATGAAAGAAGAGACAGTAAACCTCATTCCCCATCGAGACTAATGAGTCTTTGAGGCACATAGTGAGTCAGGCTGCTCTGTTGGTTCCTCCGTCCACACTTAAAGGAAAGGAAAGGTTTTAGACAGAGTGTGGGAGGGAAACACGTACAGACCTTCTGGGCGCTAACGCTTCAGATTTCTCCAGGTTAAAATATACTAACAAATAACAGAAAGAAATCAGTGAGACTTTGTCTCTGGTAATATACTATATTAAAGGTCAGGCACATTTAAGAATTTTCCCTGAAGTCTTATCAAACTTTTAGATACCAAATAAGGCATTCAAGTGTTCAAAGTCAGGACGAACAAAGCATCAAAACGAAAAAACACATAAGACAGTTACAAATATATTGCACTTTTAAACGTTACGGTGAAACATTTAGCAAGACAACATCTAAGAATGTTTTTTGGATGACCCTTCTCGTACTGGTATCTCGTATCTGTATTTTTGAGGTAGGGCCTATAGTAATCCTGCCTCCCATTGCCTTGCGCTTGTAGACACAGGGGCGGAGCTAAAGGGGTGGCACCCGCCCCCCCTGTGATCTGATTGGCCACCCTGTGTGCCCCCCCAAACGCCCATTGGGTGTTGAGTGCTGTCAATCAGTATGACGTTGTGAAAATATCGAGAAGCAATCGGATTGGCCATCCCGTGTGTGCCTCCGCAATTTCATTGGCTCTTAGTGATGTCAATCAATGTGTGCTTCAGCTACTGAGCTAGAGAATCTGTATCACGTAACGTTAATCTCTTAGAAGAATGGCCGCATGTCGCCAGCGACACAATTTCACAAGAACTGTGAATATTGATAATTTGACTGTTGCTTACTGATCGCTATACAGCATGTATAGTGATACTACTGTATATTTGTTTGTACAAATTGTGCAAGATTTCATACCTTGTGGAGCCTACGGCTCTGGTTTCTATTTTTGGAAATACTGTAGGTACACACGTACTTTGTTTTATTGTATAAATTGTTTAAATTGTATATTGTTTAAAAGGCTCTAATAGTAATAAATATTGCAGTATTTGAAAATTGACAGTGCTGTAAATAGTGTTTTTCTTGCACAATACATTGCACCCACTTAATCTGTTTTAGGCTACTGTTGGTGAGTTTACTAATGGCAGATGTTGATGAGAATATCATAAACAAGGGGACATGTCAAGCAGAATTTTAATGTTGACAGTGCAAAATGAAAAGGTCATGCACCTTCCTTACACAGTGAAAGAGTTAATGTAGCCAACAAAAATATGATGAATAAGACATAAATACACTGTGTAACTGTACAATTTAAGAAAAGTAACTATTTCCACTTAGTAGTCTAAATGTTGATGTGAGACGTCGGTGGCGGCCTTAATTTTTTACGCCAATTTTTTTGGGGTCACTTTTAGCTGGCCCCCCTAAGTTAACTGTTGTCACCCCTGTGCCACCCCCCTGAAAATGACCTGGCTCCGCCCCTGTGTAGACAGTCTGCTTGCATGGCATGGCTGGATGGGTAAAAAAACAGGTGGTTGAACAGAATGCAGTCTATAATATTGTTGGTCTTGCGATATCATCAACATGTATCGCAAGAGATGCATAAGTAAGCCAAGCAGCCCCATTTGTGACCCAACACTCAGCATTATCATACACGTTTCTGGATCATACGTTCATCATTATCAAGTCGTTGAGTTTATAACATAATTCAATTAGATTAGATTAGATTCAAATGTATTGTCATTGTACAGCACAAGAGTGCAACCAGAGTGAAACAAGAGTGCAAATGTAGCAGTAAAGGTCATGGTAATATATAATTTACAGTTTACAGTGGCTAAAAGACAGTCTACTAGGTATAACAACCGTTATAACATTACTTATAGAGTATGTATGAGATATGTGCATAATAATAGGTATATATATATATATATACAGGTAAGTATACAAGTATTTAACAGGTAGTGATCAGGGGTATGCAATTATGAAAAACAGGATAAATATATATAAATGTATATACAGGCCATAATAAACCATCAAATTGATAAATAATGATATGCTGCAAAATGTGCTATGGATTAATGCTGACTTGCAATCGGGACATCAGAAACCAACAAAAAAAACAATCCGATGGTAGACCCCGCCCACTTGCGTCGATGGCAGTTGACGGATCAATATTTATTTTTAATCTCATTCAGGATCGACTACAACATCCTGTTACTTACACACAAATGCATGATTATGCACCTCCCTATCTACAAGAACTCATTACTGTACAAACTGCCACCTGCACCCTCAGATCTGCCAACAGCTTGCTCCAGTCCTCGGGCCCCAGTACTAAGCTCCGCCCCATGGGAGGACCGGGCTTTTTTGCTCGGCTGCGCCCGCGCCTGGCTTCCTCATTCCTCATACCTTTTTATTTAGGAAGGCCTTTTTATGTTAATAGTGCTCACAGTTTTTTTTAGTAATTGTATTGTATTTGTTTGCTATGTTTTTAACTTTGTAGCACTAGGTTTTTTTTTTTAGGAAAAGTGCAATATTTATAAAATGTGTTATTATTATTAGTATTAATGGCGCAAACGAGACGAGCAACCACTTGGATAAATTAATTGTGAGATAAATAGTTAGAAAAGAGATTAAAAAAACTTAATAATTAAATACACATTAATAAAGATAAATACACAACTTAATTCGCGATTAAATTTGTTTCATGGAAATAGAGAATTAAATTAATTAAATTCTCTATTTAACATTTGAATTTGTTATGTATTTATGTGTATATTATGTGTATGTTTGTTCTTGAAATCGGTTGACATTTAATGCCTGGAGTGGGCTTGAAGGTATTGAATCAATATCGATCGATTGGGCTGTTGTACTCTAAATCCAGTAGTTTGATCCTGGAGACATTGTTCCCTTGATCAATTACGGGATTTAAATGAAACAGTGCAGCAGCTTTATAACAATCAATGGTGTCTGCGCCCATGTACAAGAAATACGTGATCAGTTTCTTGACCAGAGAAACACACACACACACACACACACACACACACACACACACACACACACACACACACACACACACACACACACACACACACACCACACACACACCTTTTTGTGAATGTGTGATCTTAACAGGCAGTTTAGTTAGGTGAAGGCTGAATAAAGAGATTAAGGTGATTTCCCCGGAAAGATATTGTTGACCAATTGTTGAACAATTGTTGATTGTTGGCCACTAACAAAATCAGCATATTCACCAGAAATCAGGTCAAGAAGTCAGCACGCTCAATTGGAAACAGTCAAACTGTAGCAGTTAACCAGGACTTGAGAATGTTTAAGCAGGCAGAGCGGGTGGTACAGTGCTGACATGTCTGCACTCCTCTTGTGTGTGTGTGTGTGTGTGTGTGTGTGTGTGTGTGTGTGTGTGTGTGTGTGTGTGTGTGTGTGTGTGTGTGTGTGTGTGTGTGTGTGTGTGTGTGTGTGTGCTGGCTGGTTTAACCTGTGGGCCAACGCACTGCACAGGTATGCAGCGGCTGCTTAAACCAGCCACCAACCACACACACACACACACTCTAAAATAACATTTCACAATATGGGTTGACGGGATGTTTTACAGTTCTTTGTTTATTATGAATTTCCATCCTCCAGCTGATTGAAGATACCGATGACAGACTGACTGCACCGGCAGTGAGCAGGCCTATCCATGACTTAGTGTGGTTACTTTATCCACACTTTGGCCATCAAGGTATTTCAGAGTGCAGCAGACGACGCTGCCACCAGTCATTAAAATGGCTACTTGAGGGCTCCTCCCGAAGACAAGGACACAGCTGATAAGGAATCTGGTTCATTGTAAGAGTTTGAATCATTGTGAACAAAGCAGGTGGTACATGCTAGAGCTCTCTCCTCGAGTGTGTGTGGTGGGGGCTGTTTCAACCTGTGGGCCTTGATCAGTCCAATTCAGGCTAGGTGAAGCTGCTTAAACCAACAACCAACCACACACTCCGCATACCCCTGACGCCAAATTGAGACCAACCCATACATACATTTCACGTTTGATTTTTTTCCCAAACTGTTCGTTCTCCTCTTTTCATTTCCATCCATTGTCTACCACTTATCCGGGTCGGGTTGCGGAGGTAGCAGCTCCAGCAAGGGACTCCAAACTTCCCTCTCCTGGAAGCACTAGATGCTTTTCATGGTTATGCTTTTAAAGGTTTAAACTCCACATATAGTGGTTATACTCTTTTCTTAGTGCAGAATAACATGTTGCATACAGTTGTGACTTGCCCCTCAAATGAGTGCTCTGAGTAACTTAAAGCCGAAGCATTGAATCGAGATGCCTGCCATTTTTAGGTGCAAAAGGGGTGCAATTAAGCCACCGCTGTAAGCTCACAATGGGCTGTCATCAAGGCATTGTGTTGTGCATGAATGGAGCGGCATAATTGCAACCAATGAGGGAGTTTTACAATGATGCCTCCTGCTTTATTAAAATGCAATTTTTCCCACAATGTCTGCCATTTATCAAGCTGTGCGTTGTATGTTATTAGCATAGCCCTATTTGTGTGTGAAATGCAGTCACAGTCTCAAAGTCTCACTTCATAGACATTAACTTTGCGTATACCAGGGGAAAGCGAGAGCTAGTCTCCTCTGTCCTTGATTAATCTAAATGTAAGTTAGTGTTTGCTTGCGCAGCTTAAGTTAATTAGCAAATACTAGTAACCAGAATATGGATGATTATTACAATATTTCTTAAAGAATAATACCAGAAAGTTTGGTATGTGTCGGGCAGAACTGAATAGAACAGGCTTCGCTGACGAGACCCACTGAGGAATAAATACATGAAGAACATTACTATTAATATTTAGCTGTACTGCAACAAAAATGTGTCAGTTGCTCTAGACTGTCTAGAAAAACATTCTTAATTATAACGCTCTCGTCAAGCTTTCTGTCAATATGTATTTAAAGTGTGACGGAGAATGCTGAAACACAAAGCTCTATTCAGACATCAGAGGGCGTGTGTTCTTATTGAAAGTGAAGGGAGAATATAAATAGTCTGAAATGGATAATATCTCATTTCCCATTCCAGCATCATTCTAGCGGGGTTAGCGGCTATTTCCTCGCCTAACAAAGCGAATGATAAACACTAAGTGCAGGGGAGCCCAAACTCATTGGAAATCAGATGGCTTAAAATTTAGGATGTGGGACGCAAAACAGCGGCCACATGGTTTACACTTCCAGACCATCAAAGTGGAAAACAAAAATCGATATTTTCAAACATATTAAGAAAGCTGAGAAACCAGTGTTTTATAATTAATATTTACATTTAAATGCAGGTTTTTTTTATATATATGTGCTGTCTTGGGATATTCAAAATCATTAATTTATACAACTGCACATTTTGTAAAAAGTTTAAAGAGCGATAGGTCAGTTAAAAGAGAGCGGTAGGTCAGTTAAAAGAGAGTGGTAAGTCAGTTAAAAGAGAGTGGTAAGTCAGTTAAAAGAGAGTGGTAAGTCAGTTAAAAGAGAGCGGTAGGCCAGTTAAAAGAGAGTGGTAGGCCAGTTAAAAGAGAGCGGTAGGCCAGTTAAAAGAGAGTGGTAGGCCAGTTAAAAGAGAGCGGTAGGCCAGTTAAAAGAGAGTGGTAGGCCAGTTAAAAGAGAGCGGTAAGTCAGTTAAAAAAGAGCGGTAGGTCAGTTAGACACCACAGTCATCGGCCTGATAAGCGAGAGCGACGAAAAGGAGTACAGAGATGAGGTGGTCCAGCTGACTCGATGGTGTGAGGACAACAGTCTCGCACTGAATGTCAGACTAAGACTAAGGAGCTCATCGTGGACTTCAGGAGCCACCGTGGAAGTCGTCAGCTGCTTCCGTTTCCTTGGGCTACAGATTTCCGATGACCTGGCGTGGACCCGCAACACGGAGGTCATGTTGAAGAAGGCACACCAGTGCCTACCTCACTACCAGCGGTAGTGAGTTAAAAGAGAGTGGTAGGTCAGTTAAAAGAGAGTGGTAGGTCAGTTAAAAGAGAGTGGTAGGTCAGTTAAAAGAGAGTGGTAGGTCAGATAAAAGAGAGTGGTAGGTCAGTTAAAAGAGAGCGGTAAATCAGTTTAATGAAAGTCGGCTAAGAGAGAGGGTATTCAGCTAAGAGAGAGGTTATTCAGCTAAGAGAGAGGTTATTCAGCTAAGAGAGAGGTAATTCAGCTAAGAGAGAGGTAATTTGGCTAAAGAAGAGCGGTAACTCAACAGAAAGACAGCGGTCAGTCGGCAAACGGAGAGGTAAGCAAGCAAAGTCAGCTAAAAGAAGAGAGAGTAAGTTGGCTAAAAGAGAGTAGCACGTCGCTGAGTTGGCGAGAAGTTCTCCAGGTGAGCCAAACCTTTACATTTTCGACGTTTTAAAAAGTATTTACAGAGTGTATCCATGTCGAGTGGGTGTGTTTTGTATTTTACCACACAAGTCACAATTTAGAAACGAAAAGGCACACTACCAATTATACCAACAGCACCACATTTAACTGCGTCTCCCAAATTTAGTCTTGGCTCTTGAATCCGGCTTGCCTTGACAACCAACAGGGGTGGATGATTGGGACAGATTTATCCACCGCCGCCTGGTGGTTGA
>CM051015.1:13875419-13890419 GCA_027704905.1 Muraenolepis orangiensis | reverse complement strand
GGCTAACAACTGTGGACCCGCTGATACTTTAGGCCCGACCCCACTTTAGGATTACAACCTATTACCTGTCATCGCTGGGTTTCTGGGTTTTGGGTTCTGGGCACAATGCCAAGTGACATAATTTTGCTGCAGAACAGCAGGATTTAGTCATGGTGCTATTGTTGAGGAAATTAGCATCCTCAAGAAGCTAAAAAGCCCCTTGTGGTGCGGCCTGGCCTTAAGAGCACCGTGGGTTTTGCTCTTCCGTGAGATTGGCTCCATTTTCCCCCCATAGGGATCCATTATGGAGCCTGTGATTTGCCACCACTTTCATCACACTTCAACACGCCGGCCGCGCAGCCCGCTGGCACAGTGGCTTCGTATAGCGTGTTGCTAACAACAAAAAGAAGCACCTTGCATGGTGGACTTTCAAACTTGCAAAGAGGGACACGTTTGCGGACGCGAGATGAGACCCTACCAGATGAGACCCTACGAGATGAGACCCTACCAGATGAGACCCTACGAGATGAGACCCTACGAGATGAGACCCTACCAGATGAGACCCTACAAGACGAGACCCTACGAGACGAGACCCTACGAGATGAGACCCTACGAGACGAGACCCTACGAGATGAGACCCTACGAGACGAGACCCTACGAGATGAGACCCTACCAGATGAGACCCTACCAGATGAGACCCTACCAGATGAGACCCTACGAGATGAGACCCTACGAGATGAGACCCTACCAGATGAGACCCTACAAGATGAGACCCTACCAGATGAGACCCTACGAGATGAGACCCTACGAGATGAGACCCTACGAGATGAGACCCTACCAGATGAGACCCTACGAGATGAGACCCTACTACGAGACGAGACCCTACGAGACGAGACCCTACGAGATGAGACCCTACGAGATGAGACCCTACGAGATGAGACCCTACGTGGGAGGGAAATGCAGATCTGGCGCAGCCAAAATGGTCACAAATTAAGTGTCCAAACTGTGCTGTTTTTCAGGAGGAAAATAGCCTGGGCAGGGACACCGTACACAGTGGTGGCCTCGGAAATAGATTTGTGAAAAAGCTCCTGTCTAAAGGTCTGTTCTTTTCGCCTGGACACACGTTTTGCTGCCCTCAGGCTTTGGGTATTTTGGAGTTTACACATGTTTAGTTGGTTAACATTTCTTTCCAATATTCTTCAACTATCCAGATCTTTACCATTATAGTGTATATCCCAGCAGCGTTGATCCTGCTACATAATGGCATTCTATATTAAACATTTGTTTATCTCTGAATGATTTAAGATTCCCTTGCACTTTAGCATCACTTACCAGCCCAGCCCAGTACCTCAGCTGGAGCCCGACTGGCTGGTAATTATTTCCCATAAAGCCTGAGAGGGAGAGATAAACACTGCACAAGGGAAACATCTGCGCTTGGCCCCCGACTCTAAATCATTAGCACTGCCTATCCAAACCTTCCCCTGTCTGGCGTTTCCCAACGAAGACTAACAAGAGTTCAGTCACGGCAGTCGTGAATAACACTGGCAACAGGATTAAGATACAGAACATTGTATGTAGGAAACGTAACAGCATCGACTGTTCCTTATATTCGTATATAGCTCTGCTCAGCTTCCCTGGTCCAACGCAAAGGGATAATGTAGTGCAAACAAACAAATGCAAGAACCAATCTCTTTGTTAAGCGTCAATGACGATGGCGGTGTGATGAAAGAAAATGACCGAATGGCCCATTTGATAGGAGTTGAACTGCTTCGTCAGACGTAAGTGCGCTCGATGAGAAGTTAAACCCATTGTGACATCTGGCAGTATTGTTTGGGTGTAGCGCCAGCAAATAGTGGGCTTTCCTATAAGCGAGAAGCAGTGGGAAGGGAGAAGGGGAAAGAGAAAGTGGAGGGGTGGCAAAAGGCTTTTAGACAAGACATTCACATGTTTCAGTTGTGGCTAAAATTGCTTCATTGTGCATTTTTCTAGATTAGACAGCCACAAGAGTGTGAAATGTCCCTATCTGGCTATTAGCACACATCCTAAAAAGAGGTTGTTCCACAAGGCATGTCACGGTTCTAGTTGGCTTGTAAGTGGGGTATATTTAGCCTGGCCTTGTTTTGCCATATTCCCTCACATTCCACATCACTCAGTCCAGGGCGTGTACCACAGCTGGGTCCAGCCATCACCCCCCCCCCCCACCCCCCCCTCCCCCAATGGACAAAAGCCTCTGAGCATCATTTCCCTGATCTCCACAATTCACTATGCATCTTCTTGGGCACCACATTGTGATGGAACCCCTCCCATCCAACACTACTCCTGTTCCCCCCCCCCCCTGGAAGTCAGATGCACAACAACACCCCCCAGGTGACATTCTGAAAGGTTCTATTTGCAATCCCTTCTTCAATGTATCGACACATTGTTCGATGGTGACGTCGAAGCAGCCATTTGCCTGCCGTCCCAAAAAAAGATGTGGGGCCATATTGGTTGTGTGTGTGTGTGTGTGTGTGTGTGTGTATGTGTGGGGGGGGGGGTTGTGTGTAGCAGTGCTAGTGTTGTCCTCCTCCGGGCGACCAAGCTTAAGAAATCCCCACAGTAGCCGAGCCAATAATCTGTCTGATACATTTCACAAGGTATCATGGCGCTCCATAAAACCGCCGTGACATTTACTTTCCAGCTGACATTGTCTGGGCCTCCCCCCCCCCCCACCCCTCTCTTCTCTCCCTCATCCTCCACCTCACCCCCCCCCCCCCCCCCAGCCTCTGTGCTGCTTCACTGGATAGCGTTATCACGGATGTTTTGTCTCTGGGCACAAGGTTAGCGAGCATCCCCCCCCCCCCCCCCTCAACCTAATTCAATGGCGGAGGTCTTATCTATGTGTACGCTGGTGTGTGTGTGTGTGTGTGTGTGTGTGCGAGTATGTGTGTGTGTGTGTGTGTGTGTGTGTGTGTGTGTGTGTGTGTGTGTGTGTGTGTGTGTGTGTGTGTGTGTGTGTGTGTGTGTGAATCTATCTATATCGAATTAGTGCAGATGTGGTGGTGGCGGTGGCGGTAGTTTAAAATGGTGAGTCAAGGTTGCGCACGCACAAAATCGTCTTACTTTTGGAGGCCTGTGAACGGCGAACGGCGCCTTTTTTAGATGGATAAATCCAAATCGATATATATATATATATATATATATATATATAAAAAGAAGCTGAAATGGGGCTGTTGTGTGATGCATGAATCCTCGCTGCCAGCGCAGTGAGAGAGAGAGAGAGAGAGAGAGAGAGAGAGAGAGAGGGCCTGGAGCATGTAAACATCACAGATCACATAGACAGATCCCGGGGGGCAGAACGCGTGCCATCAAACGGTAACACAGCTGGCACACAGAGTCACGTCACGGCTCACCACGTAGTCCAAAACCCCCAAATGTGTGTGATGAGCTGTAAACAACGACAGCTTTGTGTCCCCATCCTGAAAGGCAACAAAAAAAAGCAGCACAGCGATGCGTTAATGGGCGGTTTATGTGGCTCAACAGCTAAACCTGGCAGATTGTAAAAGTAGGTTTTCTGCAAAAGCAAAAAAGATATATATAATAATAATAATAGTAATGAACGATGCACTCTCCGGAACTGATAACCATGTTCCATGTGAATGCCGGATGCCAACACCTGCTCAGTTTGTGTTTGGCTTTGTCTATTCTTGTCTTTTTTTTTCCATCACATGCCATCATCATTGTGCTGTGCATTGCGAATCGCTGGTGAAGATGGTGCCTGGGCAATGTATTACTTTTTTTTTTAATCCAAAAAAAGGACAAGTCCCGAGATACCTACTGCCTTCAGAGAAAGATATATAGCCGACGGAGATGATCTCGCTGACACTGTGAAAGAGGCTCTCGCGCTTGATCCAGTTCAGAGGAGGCGGGGGAGCAAAAGAGCGGCGGTGGGAGAGTGACAAAACGAGTGAGAGAAGCGTAACTCTGTCACAGGAATGTCTGAACGTGGGAACGCCGTGGCCAGGGGTCTGCTTGTACCGGGAAACAAAGTGATCATCGCCGCTTTGCACCGGGAACACTTTCCAGAGTTTGTTCCACCCTCTACCCCCCCCCCCCCCCTGTAGTCACTGTACTCAGACGGCCTCACACTACAGTGTTCCTCTGTCTGTATGGAGGGGGTGGCAGCACATTGCCAGGCTTTAGGGCAAACTCGGACAGGTACTCCTGGTTCTCGGCCACAGCGGGTCGTATGCGTCCATTTTGCCGGTAGAAAAACCGCGTGCTGCAGTCTTGCAGGTATTCCGGATTGTGCATGGAGGCCTTGGGGGGTAGACTGTGCTGCCAGTATTCCGGATTTTCAAACGTGGCTTTCTTCCCCTTCTTGTCCACCGCGATGGTCCCGCCGGTAATGCCCGAGTGCAGGGCATGCCCAGAGTGGCCGGGGTGCAGCGTGTGCGAGGGGTACGCCAGGTGGCCCGGGTGTCCCGGGGCCACCACGTACTCGCCGGAGGAGAGAGCGTGTCCCGACGTGGATGGGAGGACCATCTGAAGGGATGTGGACTGCGCGCCGGCGCCGGTGGAGGAGGAGGGGCCCGCGGCCGAGATAGAGACCACCCCGGCCGAACTGTTCTTCTCTCCCGGGTTGTGGAAGGTGTTGAGGTACAGCGGTTCGTTGACATACTCGTCATCTGCCATGGAGGCGTGGCCACCAGGTGCGGCGGCGGCGGCGGCGGCGACTCCGGCCATATGGACAGTGTGGTAACCCCCGGTGACCGAGTGGGCCTCGCCGTTCCGGCGACGTGCGGCGAAGGGATTCTCCTCCACAGGGTTGAGATAATCTGGGGAAAAAAGAAAGAGACATTCGTCTTGAGACCACTAGGACACTGTGAATGTTGAAACTAAAGGATGTACCGTGAACAGAGTGTACAGGGGGTGTTTTCCGCCTTTACCTGAGGAGTTCATTTTGTCCTTTCTGATGGTCATGCTTCCATCCTGGTTTAATTTTGCAGTGCGACCCCCCAAAATACCAGTTGGGTCTGCGCTGTAACGCTGTCCCATGCTGTCCTCTCCTCCGCCTGGATGTGGGGTTAATGAAGGAGAAAGAATGCTATAAATAATGGAATAAGATGATGTCTGGGGACTTCTCGGGTAAGTACTCAATATAAGTAATAATGGTGGAACATCCAAGTGTCCCTATGAAATTTCATTTAGAAAATAATAATAATAATTTAAATAAGAAAAAAATAACCCATTTAAAAATAGCTTTTCCTGCCGGCTATGCTGTATTAATACCTGTCCTCTCCCAGGGGACTGTTTAGTGTGTAGACTTTCGGTCCTTTTTTGAGCCTACCTTGTCCTGGAGCCAGGGAAGTCCCAGCCGCGTTGGGGCTGAGCCTGGGAGACGCCTGTTTCCTCAGGGTGCCGTTACACCGTGGGTCGTCCAGGGCCCCACTGCTGCCAGCCACCCCCCCGGCCCCACCCTGGGCCCCCGGGCATGGGGCCGACGGGTCCTGGGCTGGCAGGCAGCCTCCCGCCACGGCAGACACGGACAACACCCGGGGCAAGGTGGTCAGCATCTCCTCCATGCTGAAGCTGGCGTCCTGGTAGCTGAACTGGTTCTGGTTGGTGAACAGAACAAAAGACAGAGACAAGAATTTAGATTTTGTGTTTGTGTGATCTCAGGGTGTGTGATCTCAGGGTGTGTGATCTCAGGGTGTGTGATCTCAGGGTGTGTGATCTCAGGATGTGTGATCTCAGGGTGTGTGATCTCAGGGTGTGTGATCTCAGGGTGTGTGATCTCAGGATGTGTGATCTCAGGGTGTGTGATCTCAGGGTGTGTGATCTCAGGGTGTGTGATCTCAGGATGTGTGATCTCAGGGTGTGTGACCTCAGGGTGAAAGGGCGTGGATGTTCAGAAGTTGGAGTGTATCTCACGAAATACACATTCAACTGAGATTAGGGACATTGTTCAATCGGTACCGTGTGTTTGTTTTGCTAAATTACATTAAAACATTTGATTACAATAAAAAGGAAATATAGCTGATATGCACCGGTACCTCAGTGAACGTAGTCTTCTTTCTGTGTCTGCATTCAAATGTCAGAGGCGTGTCTTTGTGAATCTAGTGGGTAGTCATACTGACCTACATACATGTAGGGTTGTCACACATGGGTTGTCATAAATGTGTTTTGTATGTATATTTATTATCAACACCCACTACAATAACCCCTTTGGGGGATTTGCAAGTATGGACATGCTGTTTTTTTAACAAGTAGGGAAGGGAGGATTTCTCAGCATTGTCTGGAAAATGTCATTTTGTTGTGTGAAAGGGGCTTAAGTGAGTCTATGCGACTATCCCTTGATCTTCTCTGTGGATATCGATGGTTTCCTGCTCAGGAATAGAATAGAAGATGCCTGTGACAAGTTCTGAACCAAACCTAAAAAACCCATACCAAAACTCTAGCAGCTAGCTGTAATCCTAGACATAATTGAGAATGTCTTGCATCATGTAGGCACAATATATTTGACTTGACTATATTTGACCATTAAAACCACTCACTGTCTCACTGATGTTCACATTTGGAATGTAATTAGTGAAAAAAAAGAAGAAGGTAATCCTGCATCTAGGTATAACGTCCCACAAAGAGTGAAGGGAGTAGTCAGTAAGAATCCCTTGTCATTACTCTGAAAGGCGGCCATTTTTGTTCTGAAATATCCAAATTCGATTGGTGGGAAGTTGCGGTTGTCTCTGGGTTGTCATTGGGATGGGGCTGCGGTCGTCCTACTGGGCCGGAGCCTCAGACACCACCACAAGGGCCGGTTGGAAATACAGAAAGGCTGCATGGGTGCTTGGTGTGTGGTTGTGCAACAAAACATCGGCCAAACGTGTGTGTGTGTGTGTGTGTGTGTGTGTGTGTGTGTGTGTGTGTGGGTGGGTGTTTGCGGGTGTGTGTGTGTGTGTGTGGGTGTGTGTGTGTGTGTGTGTGTGTGTGTGTGTGGGTGGGTGGTGGGTGTGTGTGCGTGTGTGTGTGTGTGTGTGTGTGTGTGTGTGTGTGAGTGTGTGTGTGCACTCTAAATTGTCCAAGTAGGGGAGGAAATGGGTACACACATCACACCGGTTTAAAGCCTGCAATTAGCTCTGTGTGGAAATGTAGCAAGGGAGACGGCAGAGGGGGATCAGTGGAATGAAGAACAGTGTGATGAAAACGCAGCACGGAGAAGCAGACCATCGTAACGCCACCCACGGCCCGACAAATAGCAGCATATCTCCACCGCAGACACACATCTCGGTAGGGCCGACTTAATAGAGCTGCCCAGTCACTTCCAACTCTACTACCACGTCCAAGTCTCATATGCAATTGCACATGTTGGTGCAATCTAAGGCCGACTTTGGTAATACTGATATAAAAAGAAAAGAAAAGAAGCAAAAACTTGCAGGAATAAAAGGCCCTTGGCAGGAGAAAAAAATATAAAATAAGGGGAAGCAACAGATCTTGCTGTGGCATATGGGATGGTTTTAACACTTGTGGGAGCACGTCCAAAGAAACAGTTGAATAACTTCGTAATGTAGGGTTAATTAGGGTTAGTTAGTTCAAAAATATTAGGTCACTGATTTCTTTCAGAAACAAAGTTGCAAAACAGTCCCAAGGGCAATATTGATATGAGCCGTGGGCGAGTGTGTGTGTTAAATAAAAACACAATGGGTGTGGTAAAACAAAAACACATTCAAAACATTCAAAAGTAGTACTAATGAGACAGTAGCTATGCGAGCTATGCGTGAAAACAAATCTAAACTTGTAAAATGTATATGAGCATAGAGTCATATATATAGATATATTTATCATCCAGATAAATATATTTAGCATGTATATTTGGCAGATCTAACTAGGGCTGTGCCATATCGTATCGTTTATCGTTTATCGCGATAAGTCCTCCCCACGATAAGTATTTTGTCATACCGCGGTAATGACGATAATTAATGACGTGTTTACATATGCGACAAACGTGGGCGTGTAGAAGGAGAACAACAATGGCGGAAGGCTTATATTCGCGGCTATCATATCACCCCGTCCGTTACTTTTGACGGAATAATGACTTGCTGATAGAATTGCTGAATTGTTTGCGCCAGTTGCCAAGCAACGCCTCAACTTCGGAGAACTATTTTTTTCTCCACGGAAGTAAATCATAATAAGTCGGGACCGACTACCGACTTATTATGAGCGTTCCGTTCATTATCCCTTACGTATTTGATGATGGTAAGGATTAAGATTATTTTTATTTTATTTTGGTCATTTATCGTCATTTATCGTTATCGCAATAAATACCATGAAATATGGTGATATAGTTTTAAGTCCATATCGCCCAGCCCTAGATCTAACACCTTTTTTTTGGTTTGCCTTGTCTCAATGGGGGGACCTAAATCAGAATGACAATGAATGACAATGATAAACCAGAATGACAATGATAAAAAAAACTGTGACTAGAAGTAGGCTCAGTTGATTCGTCATTTGTCGGTGATTGATGGTCATTTTATTTGTGATTAAAAAACTAAAACAAACTGAAAACCCTTTTTTTTTGTTGCGTGACATAGTTAGGTCAGGTCAGGTGGAATGAAAACAGGGACCCTACCCGGTTAGGGTCATTGCGTGTGCGGGGCGTGTAGGCCAGTGACGACACGTTGAACTTGTGGGGCACCAGGTACTCCTCTGCGTCCATCAGGTCCTCCAGTTCCTCCTCGTCCAGAAGGCTCTGGAAGAACTTGCTGTCGCTGGGGCTCGGCAGCTTCATGCGGTCGTCTCCCTGCCCAAAAACAACAACAACGCTTTGTTCAAGTACACTATATTATATATATATATATAGAGAGACTGTGGATTCAAGACGTTTGTTTTATTGGCCATGACGCAACAAGTACAATGGAATGCTTACTCCCCTATTCCCTCCCACAGTATGAATTCCCTACAATTTCCCACTATATACTATACTATGTACACTTGTATACTTATTTACTCTATTTACTTGTATACTCTACAACACTATACTATAACAATACACAATAAAAATAATAATAAAAAGAACGATAAAGTGACTGGACTATCATCTCATTGATGATATACTATATACTGTATATATATATATATACAGTATATATATATATATATATACAGTATATATATATATATATATATATATATATACTGTATATGTCATTCCACCCACACAGTATATACAGTATATATGTGTGGGTGGAAAGTTGTGTAAAGGTTGTGTAAAAACCATTAAAAAGCATTTTAAGCATGTTTCAGTGCAGTGAGTCCAGAAAGTCTAGCAAAAGTACGATAGTGTAATGTAATATGGGTGACAATGTTATGATAGTGGCAGCACTCCTAGCAGTTCAGTAGGCTGACTGTATTCACTGACTGTGAATAATAATAATAATAATAATAATAATAATAATAATAATATATGGCGTTCTGGTCCTAGGTTTCTAAGACTTGAGACCTGTGTCATACAATACATCCGGACACATAGTCTCCAGTACACAACGATATATGTACAAGTGGAGGTACGCTTCAAACGTAGTCTTAAATCATCAAAATGCATATATAAAGACATTCAAGGGATATGATAGAAATGGAAAAAGAAAGAGAGAGATGTTTTTAGAGAGACTGTTCGAGAGGGATTTGAGGTTGCGTCAAACTTACTTGAATGACCAAGAATCTCTGTGGGTCGCGCGCCATTCGACAGAACTCCGCTGCTAGCTCTTTAAACTTTGGCCGACTGTCCGCGTCGATCATCCAGCCTGCGCCATGAAGGTGAAGAAACATGCGCATCTTCAGATAAATCAATCATCATCATCATCATCATCATCATCATCATCATCATCATCATCATCATCATCATCACCAGCGCAGAAGAAGTCAGTTAACATGTGTTAATTTTTTCCACAACACAAGAACAACTATTTCATATATTTATTGTCATCACGTCATATGCCCCCCCGCCTGGTCAAGGTCAGGCCATGTGGAGAGCGGGAGGCTGGGAGGAGAACAGAGGAGACGGGGACGGGAAGACGGCGTCTCCGGGCGTCTGCTTGTGACAGCCACCTCTCGTCCTCTCTCTCTCTCTCCTCCGCTGACCTCCGCCTGCGGTATCGCACACCCAGGGCCGGCGTGTATCCCACCCCCACCCCTGGATCCTTAGGCTCGGCGCTAGGCTATGCTGAACCTGGTGGAGGGGTGGGTGGGTGAAGTGGGGGAGGGGCGGAGAGGGGAGGGAAAGGAGTCACCATGGCGATGACCTACAGCAGGAGTGGGACAGCAGGGGCCGGTCAGGGCTGTGGTCGCGTCAGGTGTGTGTGTGTGTGTGTGTGTGTGTGTGTGTGTGTGTGTGTGTGTGTGTGTGTGGTGTGTGTGTGTGTGTGTGTGTGTGTGTGTGTGTGTGTGTGTGTGTGTGTGTGTGTGTGTGTGTGTGCGCCTGCGTCTGTGTGTGTGTGCGCACACATGTGTGTGTGTATGTGTGTGCCCAGCCAGGCGATGATTCATGAATCATATCCACCTGGCACCACATTTTTACTTTATTATTTCCTGCGGCCATACATAACCCTGTGTTCTTATGTCTCTTTATTTTCTCGCTGGTCTTTATTTTATGACTTATTTTTTTCTAAACTCCTTTCTAAACTTTTTTCTTTCCAAAGCATTATTCATGAGGGAGCATTGTGTTTCAACACGAGAGCTGTTATATGCATATATCATTAGAACCAGTGTACCCAAAATGAACAAATAAACATCCACTGCTTTTTCATGCCTGTCACAATAACTGTTCATACAAACACAATAACTAATACATTTTGTGATATCGGATTACGTTATATAAAAGTAAATACTGTATATCGGCCGGGGAGCGTTTTGTTAATCGCTATTACAATTATTGTCAATAATTGACAATGGACAATTCTAAAGGGTGGAGAAGGTACATTGACACTTATAAACTTTCATCCAAACTGACTTCGTGGTGGGACTCGAGGGGGAAAGCAAATAAATAAAAAAAGAAGCAATAAAATAAAACCAGCGATAAAACCAAAGTACTATTAACTGCTGCACGGCCAGGGTTAAAAAAAACAAAACAACAGGCTGTAGCGCTAGCTAGACACGGCGGGCAGACACAAGTGTGTGTGTGACTCTGCAATGAGACGATTATTCACAGCTTATGCCGGTGAAAATGGGCCATTACCAACCCAGACAGCTGTATACACACATGCCTGTGTACCGTCATGAACACACACGCACGCACGCACGCACGCACGCACGCACGCACGCACGCACGCACGCACGCACGCACGCACGCACGCACGCACGCACGCACGCACGCACGCACGCACACACACACACACACACACACACAGCACACTTGGGCTGGGTGATATGGCCCAAATATTCTCTCCCCATATGGGTCATCATTAAATTTCTGAATAACATACATACGGTAAATCACAATATAGCCAGTTTTCTGGTATTTCAATGCATAAAAAGTCTCTATGTAATAACCACATGGTAGACCCTACTTTTGTATACTCCAGTGTGAATAAAAACTTGCCAAGTGAAAAGTATTTCCTCATGTTATTGAGAATTGAGAGTACATATTGTAACAGCTAGAATAGTCTGGTAAGTTCACAAAATAAATGTACTGCCTTTTACAACCAGCATAAGCCATATCACGATATCCAAAATCGAAGAAGGATGTAAGTCTCATATCACGATATTGATATAATATCGATATATTGCCCAGTCCTAATGCGCACGCATGCACACAAACACAAATACACACACAAATACACACACACACACACGCACACGCACACGCACACGCACACGCACACACACACGCACACGCACACGCACACACACACACACACACACACAGACACACAGGCACACACACACACGCATGTGTTCGCACACGTGTCCGGCGCCCTGCCAGGTTGTCCAGTCTGACCTACATTTGACCATGACCATGTAGACGTCGATGGTGCAGATGGGAGGCTGGGGCAGACGCTCTCCTTTCTCCAGCAGCTCGGGGATGTCCCGTGTGGAGACCCCGTCGTACGGCTTCCCCCCGGAGGTCATCAGCTCCCAGATGGTCACCCCTGACGGGGAGAGGCATGTGGAGAGGGATGGACCGGAAACAGAACGTGAGCAAACAGCGGCACAGAGAGTGTACTTTGTTTTTGGTCAAAACCACTCGACACCACTGAGCCTTTCCATCTCCTTCCACTTCATCACGCTCACATCAAGGAGCTTCTGAGCAGTGTAAAGCAGAGTGAAACGCATTTTATTGGAAGAGAATCTTGTAGCCGCGGGCCATGGGGCCCCACTAGGGGATGTGAAAAAACATTGATGATGTTAATCAAACAAATGCTATTCCCTTTGATATGACCTCTCTTGCATATTAGCTTTAAACATCTTTTTCCTAATGACTGTAAACTACCCAATATTTCAAGGAGGCTTAAATAATGGCTAAAATAGAAATATAATATAAATATAAAAAGCGGCAGGCAAAGTCTCCTAAAATTGCCAAATAAAACATGCGGCCAATCGATAACATGAAAAAGAGGATCAAAGGTTGCTGTTATTTTTAAACTTGTTATTCAGTGTTCTCCGTACAAGCTCACAACAAAACCCATGTATCCCTGTTGTTATTTGGACAGCCCTGTTGTCTCATCGTGTATTGCTGTTGTAATATTTGTGTGCTTGTTTTGCAGCTGGGAAGAATGTAAACAGTCACTCTCTTACTCTCTCTCTCTCTCTCTCTCTCCCGCTGTCTCTCCATCTCCTTCGGTCTCTCCCTCTCCCTCCCTCCCTCCCTCCCTCCCTCCCTCCCTCCCTCCCTCCCTCCCTCCCTCCCTCTCTCCCTTGGTCTCTCCCTCTCCCTCTCTCCCTTGGTCTCTCCCTCTCCCTCTCCCTCTCTCTCGGTCTCTCCCTCTCCTTCGGTCTCTCCCTCTCTCTCTCTCTCTCTCTCTCTCTCTCTCTCTCTCTCTCTCTCTCTCTCCTTCACTCTCTTCCTCTGTCTGTACATCTAGATCTAGCGGGTGTTTGACTATTACCACAAATAGTCAAACACCCGCTTCTGGCCTGCTCTTCATTTCCTCGATCCGTTTTTTAAAAGTAAAGATCTCAAAAGGTCCGTCTTACCGTAGCTCCACACGTCGCTCTGGTGTGTGAATTTCCTGTAGTGAATACACTCCAGGGCCATCCATTTGATGGGCATCTGCCAGGGCGAGGAACCACAGTTAAAACCACAGCTTCTTCACACATTTGCTCCAACAACACCCCTATGACAGAAGTCCTATTGCTGCCGTCAGTGAGTTTGCCCGACTGTGAACACATGTGGGGTCTAGAGTGTGATGTCATTGAAGTACAAGTACATACAAGTGACTAGGAAATCAATGCACATGCTCACTGGTATATGGAGCGGGGAATGGCAAGCTAGCTACGATGCGGATACAAATGGAGGAAGCTTGTACCGCCACATGACAGAGATGTGCCACGGCGCAAGAAGAGCTTTTCCACCCCCCAAGCGCATCTTACTTAATCACTACACTTAAATATAAATAAAATCGTTTTGATTTTTTATTTGAATCATCCATCAACATGGAGTACATTTTTCACTATTTATTTGACTGAATTATTCACATTGTATGAATTCATTTAAGCTGGATTTACCAAATCCGTTTTATATTTGACTTTCATGTCGTTGTGGGGATGAACGCATGAAAGAAGTATTTCACTGCACTTTGGCCGAATAAAAACATCTTGAATCTTGAAACAGCGGAGCACTCACAGTGTGCTCCGAGCACGTACACACTGTGAGTGACCCACACGCGTGCACATGCGTGCCTCCATTGGTGAAGGGGAAGGAACTAGAGGACGGACCGGGGCGGTTGACCCGGAGCGTCGGAGGGGATTGAGGCGGCTGAGCCGAGAATGAGAAGGAGGTGGGGCTCTCATGGTCTCAGTGGTGACCCTGAGCCGAGGATGAGAAGGAGCTGGGGCTCTCATGGTCTCAGTGGTGACCCTGAGCCGAGGATGAGAAGGAGCTGGGGCTCTCATGGTCTCAGTGGTGACCCTGAGCCGAGGATGAGAAGGAGGTGGGGCTCTCATGGTCTCAGTGCTGACCCTGAGACGGCCACGGCTTGACCGACTAAAGACCACGACTCATCACGTGATGCCACAGCGTGGTGCCACAGCGTGGTGCCACAGCGTGGCTCAGAAAGCCTTTTGGTGTGTATGATATGTCTGTATAGTTCTGTCTGAAAATAATGAATAGATAGCGAGAATGATGTATATTTATTTATATATACTGTATATATATATATATATAGTAATCATTTTAGCAATAATAAGCAAAAGGTTGTGTTATATATTTATATATAAAGATATATTTATAAATATTTAAATATTTATATATTATTATATATTATTAAATATTTATAAATATATATCTAAATATATTGCTAATGGCCAAATACTGTCTCCATAAGGTTGTGAACTTCTTGTGAAAGAAGGTGCATTATGAATGTAACCAAGTAAAGTGTGTCGTGTATGTCAACACGAAACCTATTCATGAAACACCTTTCACCCAATGGCAGTAGCTTAAGTCACGTCACAACGACAGTAGCAGCCGATCATCATCATCACAGGAAGCGGGATGGCGTGCCGCTCACCTTGCCGCCGTCCGCGCTGTACTCCTTCTCGTTGACGTCCAGCAGGCGGGCCAGGCCGAAGTCGGTGATCTTGATGTGGTTGGGGGACTTCACCAGGACGTTCCTCGCCGCCAGGTCCCGGTGGACCAGTCGCCGCTCTTCCAGGTACATCATCCCCTGTGTGATGACACATACGTATTCACACGCACACACACACACGCACGCACACATGCACGCACGCACACACACGCACGCACGCACACACACACACACAGGATTCTTAATAGTGTTATCAGTATAAGATTGATATCTATCTCTCTCAGTAGAAAGGAAAGAAAGGAAAGACGTG
>CM051015.1:13867919-13870419 GCA_027704905.1 Muraenolepis orangiensis | reverse complement strand
ATTGTTCCCTGGTGTCCTCCCTGGCTTCAGGAGATGGCCTTCTGTCAATTCCAAAGTTAAAAAGTAAATCATCAGGGAGCAGAGTTTTCTCTTATCGAGCGCTCCCATCTGTGGAACAGTCTGCCACCTGTAATCAGGGAAGCTGACTCTGCTGAACATTTCTAATCCAAACTTAAAACACTCTCATTTGGCTCCTAGGTCCTCCCTCAGCTGTCATTACAGCTGCATCCACAGTGGCCAGCTCGTGGAGGGCGGATAGGGTTAGTTCCTAACCCTAACCCGTCCTTATGTCTCCGGGACACCACCACACTTGGCTAAGAAACACGTGGCTCCTTAGCCACACACAGTTTTCTGTTTTTCACAATTGTATGTTTTATTGCTCAACAAGACACTTGTTGTGTTTATATAGTGTTTTTATATCGATTTTCAATTACAGTTGGCTTCGGGATTGACTTTTCGGGATTGATAGTTTGGGATTGACAGGACGACAGAAATCACCGTCAATGATATATCTTAAAAAAATGCAAACTCGACACAATTAAGTCTGGTAAACAGCAGACCAGCATACAGAACATTCAAATGATTGGATACCACTCCTCTCCTCTCTCCTCCCCATTTCCTTCCTCTCAAGGTCAGCTCTGTGAGAGCATGGTACCCCCCCCCCCCTCCATCAATAGCTGAACCTCTGCCCTCACCATCCAGCCAAGCATTCATATTTCAGGAGTGCTCTCCTGCTCCGAGGTCACACAGACTTGAGATTGGCTTCGTTTTGGAGATGAGTGTTGGTACACAGCCCAACTCATTTTATTGTGCAAAAAACATATTGCGGAATAATATAAAATGTTGATTGCTAAGACACAATTTACAGTTACATCAAAAATATACCTTATTTTTATTTTTATTTTATTTTATTATTATTATTATTATTATTATTATTATTATTATTATTATTATTATTATTATTATTATTATTATTATATATGGTTACTGTTTCAGATTGAAACATTGTGTATTTTTTATAGATTGGGTGTTTTCTTTTTCTTTTTTTCGTGTATGGTTCTTAAAAGTATTTTTTAAGAACCTTACATACTTTTCATCTTACGGACCATTCATCTTGATTCATCTTCGTTGATGAATATTGAAATCTTGAAATGAATCATTCAGACTCATTCAGACATTCATTCATTTCTATGTGCAGATGGTCCGGTCCTAAGCTCCACCTCCACAGACATGCTGACGTGCTTAATGATTCATCTAACAAAACCAACAACGATCAGCTAGTGAGCAGCAGCAGTCACGATCAAAATCACTAGATTCTCTCTCTCATCAAACCAAAAAAATGAGTAAGAATGTCCCTTCAAATTTAAATGTAAATACGAAGTGCTGTTGATTTACTGTAACTCATTCGCTCCCCTTATTATCATAATGCAAATAAAGTGTGATCCATTTCGCCTGAATGTGATGCGAGATATCGGGGCGCCGTTATTCCTGCAGGAGGTGGCCGGCGTTCGCAGTATAGATTTATGTGTGTGGTATACATAATGTCCCGGCGGGCGAGAGACAGAGAGAATGAAAGAGGTCCAGCAGGAAGAGAGAGAGAGAGAGAGAGAGAGAGAGAGAGAGAGAGAGAGAGAGAGAGAGAGAGAGAGAGAGAGAGAGAGAGAGAGAGAGAGAGAGAGAGAGAGAGAGAGAGAGGAAGGGAAAACCGTAACACAATAATCATGATGACAATGCGTAAAAATATATATAAAAACATAAATGAAGGAAAAAACGGTAGACGTTCAATTCACTTTGCTCCCTCGCATCTGACTGCATTTAACCAACGCCATATTGGAGGGGAACAGTTTGCCTGATCCCAGATTGGGTTAGTGGCCACATGGGGGAAAGGCTTGTCCATATCCATTTATTCCCTCTGATGAATGCCTAATAGAGTTTGCACTGTGGTGGAGAGAGGTGGGCGACAACCAAACCGTCTTCCTCTCTCTGTCGCTCTCTCTCTCTCTGCCTCTCTATTCCTCTCTCTCTCTGTCTCTCACTCTGCCCCTCTCTCCCTCCCTCTCTCTTTTCTCTCTCTCTCTCTCTCTCTCTCTCTCTCTCTCTCTCTCTCTCTCTCTCTCTCTCTCTCTCTCTCTCTCTCTCTCTCCTCTCTCTCTCTCTCTCTCTCTCTCTCTCTCTCTCTCTCTCTCTCTCTCTCTCTCTCTCTCTCTCTCTCCTGCTTTCAGGTGTGCACGCACATACAGGAATATATAGTTAAATAGATATCCACACACTAGGGTTGGATTATGTTTTGCTACTATGGCAATACAAAAAGTTGACTGTATGATGCAGTTTTCCTTAAATTCCTTGGCCCCCAAAAAGAGAATTGAATAGAAGAGGTGTGCCTTGCCTTGGTAAGCTTTAGTAAAGAGGTTTGCAGTTTGGGGACTTGCAAGCAATTAGTAGCAACCGAGTTATAGTGCACTTTGCAAACAGCGAGGCAAGCACAAACAATTATTTCCAC
>CM051015.1:13860419-13862919 GCA_027704905.1 Muraenolepis orangiensis | reverse complement strand
GTGTGTGTGTGTGTGTGTGTGTGTGTGTGTGTGTGTGTGTGTGTGTGTGTGTGTGCGTGTGTGTGTGTGTGTGTGTGTGTGTGAGAGAGAGAAAGGGGGGGTGGCGTGCTATGGTATTAGCCTACTTCACCTCAGTAGTCAAGGTTTCCTTTTGCTTTGCATGTTTTCGCATGATTTGATTTCCTCCGGGGATGACCAAGTCCAAATCAAGGTTAAACAAAACTAACATGCATATTCTCCAATCACCGAATCGTCTGTATTATACAAGATTCTGTATCTTTCCGTTCGAAACAACCTATTGAGTCTCTGTCTCCCTCTCAGTCTCCCACACGATTACATCCAGCCCTGGAGCTTCCCTGATAACAGCCACGCCCCCTAAAAACGGGACGCCGCTCGAGGATTCTGGCGCTCTCCTTTGGATTCGGGGGCCCGGCCAGAACCGGGAGAATGGGAGAGCCAGCAGCTTGACTGATGGACCCTGTGTGTCTGTGAGCATTTCATCACACCAGCTGCAAATCCCCAACACCAAACGAGTTTAGAGGTGGCTGTTGTTGTTGTTGTTGTTGTTGTTGATGTGTGGAGGTCATACTATCATGGGAGGGGGCGTAGTGAACAGGGGTGGGGGGGAGAATAGGCAGACGATTTGGAGCGGTGGTCACGGCGCTACGGAGCCGGATTGGATTAGCGCCGGGGGTCACGGCGCCGTAATCTGGGGCCGGTACGTGGCGGTATTGTGCGTCATAAAAGCCTTTTTGGGGTGTTTCGTTGCTGTGTTAGATTCACCTGTAAGCCCCAAAATCACCGTCTAGTAATACCTCTGAAGTAGAACCTCGTTTGCACGAAACGTGTGTGTACAGTGCACTGTGAAGGGGAGCGACACTAAACAGCCTGCAACAGGCCGGTAAAACCACAATAGCAATATTGCATGGGGCATGCAACTCGGCCCGGGCTCGGCGTGTCCACTCGATGAACACCAACTGACGACTAAACCCAGGTTGTTTTGATTTGAAAAGAAAGAAAAAAGAGACAATGACAAAATGAAAAGAACGAGAAGGGTGTCACGCCGTCACCATTTGATTGATTATCTTTTTGGTCACAGCTCTGCGGTAATCTGAGGAGAATAGGTTTTTGTGTTTTGAATTTATTTCCTTGTTCTGCAGAGGTGTGCGTGTGTGTGTGTGCGTGTGTGCGTGTGTGTGCGTGTGTGTGCGTGTGTGTGTGTGTGTGTGTGTGTGTGTGTGTGCGTGCGTGTGTGTGTGTGTGTGTGTATGTGTGTGTGTCGGGACCAAGGTCACTTTGTCTAGAAGGAGCATATATTTGTGATATTTGGGGGTGAAACAACAGGCTATTGGGTATTGAAAGACATACATACACACACACACACCACACACCACACACACACACACACACACAAATACATATATATGTATTGTCTAAATGCATTAAGAGCATAAGAAGGGAGGCGATCAAAAACATTGACGATTGGGTAACAGAAACCCTTTACCACATCTCCAAATACGCGTTTTTGCTGTAATAATAACAAAACAAATTGTGAAAAGAAAATGAAAAAAACTCAAAAGGTTGTGGACGAAACAGCTAATATATAATATGAAAATACTATAAATTATTAACATAATATAATAATACCACAAACCATGTTGAAAATAAAAAAAGACATTTGGATTCAGGGTAGTCCGGGCCCCTTGGTTCTGACTCTGATCCATTTGAAGCCAGGAGGGCCCGACGGGGACCGAGGGACCTGCTCGCAAGGACACCGACCAGGGCTTGGGAGAGAGATGATGGGGTTTATCGGCTGGACCACACCACTGCCCTAGCCTAAATATCACCGCTTCCCGGGCACAAACCATGCTGCACACACAGGGTGTTCTGCCTGGACAAAAAGGGTCAGACATTCACTTTTCGTGAAAACGTTGTCGGAATCCTAAAATGTGAATGCACGCACGCACGCACGCACGCACGCACGCACGCACGCACGCACGCACGCACGCACGCACGCGCACGCACGCACGCACGCACGCACGCACGCACGCACGCACGCACGCACGCACGCACGCACGCACGCCATCAATTTGCATGTTCCAATGGGGCAAGGCAGTTGTCTATTGTGACGGGTCGCTAATTGAAAGAGAACCAGTTTTCTGTCCTCTACTTGCTCTCTCTCTCCCTCTCTGTGTATCTCTCTTTCTCTCTCTCTCTTATCCCTCTCTCTCTCTCTCCCTCTCTGTGTATCTCTCTCTCTCTCTCTCTTATCCCTCTCTCTCTCTTCCTCTCTGTGTATCTCTCTCTCTCTCTCTCTATCCTCTCTCTCTCTCTCTCTCTCTCCTCTCTCTCTCTCTCTTCTCTCTCTCTCCTCTCTCTCTCTCTCTCTCTCTCTCTCTCTCCTCTCTCTCTCTCTCTCTCTCTCTCTCTCTCTCTCTCTCTCTCTCTCTCTCTCCCTCTCTGTGTATCTCTCTCTCTCTCTCTCTCTCTCCCTCTCTGT
>CM051015.1:13847919-13855419 GCA_027704905.1 Muraenolepis orangiensis | reverse complement strand
AGTTTCATGTTGGTGTGTAGCTTCATGTTGGGTGTGTAGCTTCATGTTAGGTGTGTAGCTTCACGTTAGGTGTGTAGCTTCATGTTAGTGTTTAGCTTCATGTTAGTGTGTAGCTTCATGTTAGGTGTGTAGCTTCATGTTAGGTGTGTAGCTTCATGTTGGTGTGTAGCTTCATGTTGGGTGTGTAGCTTCATGTTAGGTGTGTAGCTTCACGTTAGGTGTGTAGCTTCATGTTAGTGTTTAGCTTCATGTTAGTGTTTAGCTTCATGTTAGTGTTTAGCTTCATGTTAGGTGTGTAGCTTCATGTTAGGTGTGTAGCTTCATGTTAGGTGTGTAGCTTCACGTTAGGTGTGTAGCTTCATGTTAGTGTTTAGCTTCATGTTAGTGTTTAGCTTCATGTTGGGTGTGTAGCTTCATGTTGGGTGTGTAGCTTCATGTTAGGTGTGTAGCTTCATGTTAGGTGTGTAGCTTCATGTTAGGTGTGTAGCTTCATGTTGGGTGTGTAGCTGCATGTTAGTGTTTAGCTTGAGGGACAAAATAAACACGTATCTAGCCTGTGTGTATCTGTGCGAGGAGTAGAAAGGCACAACTCCACAACGGTGCTCAACTGTGAGTAATGGTATATTGTGATGGTACTTTTCAACAAACAATACATTTATCTTCCGTGTGCGCGTATTTCATTAACCCAAAGTGCTCTTTCATGGGAACGATACGCTCAGTTTGTTAAGAGGTTCATCTTTTTCCATCTTGTCAATGACATTTGCGTCGATAACTGAACAAAGAGGCAATCCAAGGGTGGACCAAACAACCCTCTATAGGGTATGGGGGTCTGTTGTCACAAAAAAATAGGAAGCAATGATGATGAATGCACATCTTTCCTTTTTGCTCTTTCTTGAGTATAATGGGATTTTATTCCTACCTTATTAGAGGTAAGTAAAATAATAAGAGAATAATAGTGTGAGATATCCCTTTTGTGATTCGCGATGGCGACGAAGGAAAGGGACGGATTTTGTAGAATAAACATAATCAAGCTTAAGAGACGAGACGGGCGGTCACGCACTCAGCCAGACATGGGCTCCACGTGGAAGTGTGTGTTTTGGTTTAATGCGTCAGCCACCAAAAAATAAATACAAATACAAACTAGATTTGATTCATACGGATATTTAATTCATCCAGGATTCATATCGTCCATGAAGTTATCTTGAAACTACATCTTGACATTACACATGTCTCCATGTGGAGTGCTGGTATCCTGTGTTATTATAATATTTTTACATGCAATATGATTGATCAAGCAAGAGAATGGAACAACATTAAACACTGTGCATTTATCAGATTTATAATCATGCCTAAAGCGCCCGTCGTTACGATACAGTCAACGTGTCGTGAATTTCCCAAAGACTGCATCATCTCTGGTTAGTTGTTGTTTGTGAACGACTAATACTGGATCCAGGTGACTTGACCTCCCTGTGTGTGTATGTGTGCGTGTATGTGTGTGTGTGTGTGTGTGTGTGTGTGTGTGTGTGTGTGTGTGTCCCGAAACCAGTCACGACAACTAAAACGGCGTGGCATGTGTTTGCCGCTTACTTAAAATAAAATATCTGTCGAGATTCGACCTCAGGGCTGTTTTGGCCGCTACACAGCTAAACACGGAGGACGGAAATCTATTCATTCAAGATGATACATCTCAGGATGAGGGATGGCTTTGTCCTTTCTATGGCATTCTGGCATTTATCATGGAGGAATGCGTCCCGGAATTGTACGCGCGCCACTAGAGACGTTTTGTAAAAAAATGCTAGTACAGCTCGCTGAAATAAGTCACTTCCTCATCCGCGACGTGGTGTTCATGCACAATCGATTCCAGATGACTTTCGGAAATTAAAAGAGATGTAAATAATAGAGAGAATTTTGTGCCAGTTCCCTCTTAAATGAATCCATTAATGGAGCCTGACTGGGCAGTGAAGCGTGGCATTGTTGCTCGCCTTAATGCTAAGAACAAGCTATGTTTGATCTGAGTCAAGGCTATGCTAAGTTTGTTGTTGTCTGTTTCTGTCATGTCCTTAATCGTATTATTCTTAATCAGCTTACCACTGAGTCACGGGCCAAAATATAGAAGCATGTTACAGATCATTTAGAAATACAAAAAGTTTTTTCCCAAACAATTTACAGTTCGGACAAATTCCGAAATTTCTGTAAATGTATAAAAAATTACGAACAAAAAAACACGTCTCTAGCCTTGTGTGGACATCGCCTTAGCATCTTGGGGTCTGGAAGCAGTAAATCATTACGCCGACCAAAGGGAGAATGGGAAGATGAATTGGGCAACTTACATGGAGTGTAGGAAGGTGGATTTCAAAGGGGAATCCAATGATGTTAAGTCAAGCATTCTAATGATCTCTGAGCTCTGTTTTGTTTTCTATTTAGCCAAAAAACAATGTGCCACTTAGGATTGGATCAACTCTGTCTTGGAAAGACAACCAGGCCTTGTTAGATGAGCACGAATGGCCGGTGCGTATAATAATCTCTTGTGGAAATTGCCCAAAAAAGTGAGCGTTATGTGATGATATTATTCACACATATGATGTCTGCTGAGCCGTAGGAAGAGATACTTAAAGTGTTTGGATGCAAATCATGCCAAGCAGGGGAGAAATGTCAGTGTCATTACAGGCTCTTGACTCCAGAGTCTAAGCTCTGTGACCTATTATTTTGGGGGGGGGGTGGATGAAAAGAAAAAACGACTTGTCCCTTTGGATTCTCAAACCATGGGTTGAGGCCCAGGCACCGGGCCCCGGAGCAGTGGCTGCTGGCCCACCCCGTCCAAAACAAAAAGTACGATTACGTGCTTCACGGTTTGCTGATATGTGTGCCACGCCGCACCTCACTGACCCATCAGACCACAGAATTTGCGAAGTCAAACAAATGGCATTTCACATCCCACTGAAAACAGATTGGAAACACACGCCCACTTCATTTTGACATGAATGTAAATTTGGCCATTTGAGTTATGTTTCTTCGTATTTATATAGGTCTACGTGGGCCCAAGAGACTGAGAGTCAAGCACTTCTAGGCCCTGGCTTAAACCCCTTTGAGAAAGGCGGACTTAAACCTCATGGCTATCCAACCAAATCTACCAAACTACACACCAGCTTACCATACAAACAGCACAGATACATCGTCCCAACAACTGCCAACCTGCTGAAACAGCGGTGTGCTCAAATCAAGTAAACACCAATACATAGACAATAGTGAGGCCACAACATACAAGCAACTAACCAGGCAGCTCAGCCAGCTAGCCGGCCAGCTAGCCAGTAATGACTGTGTGTATATACTGTATGTCACCCATGTGCTCAAGGAAGAAAGAAAAGGGGTGCTCTTACCTTGGCGATCTGGACACACCAGTTGAGCAGCAGCTGGGACCCGATGTTGTCCTGGTGCTCATGGACGTAGTCCAGCAGGCAGCCGTGAGGCATGAGCTGGGTGACCAGCTGGATGGTGGGACTCAAACACACCCCCAGCAGACGCACCAGGTGAGGGTGCTCCATGCTGGCCATGATCAGGGCCTCCTAAGGGTGGAGAAAGGTGACTTAGGGTGGCATGTGGTCTGAGGGGACCCACACACACTGACGCTGAACCCTGGTAGAAGGGTCCAAAGACAGCACTGACCCAAGGGAATTACATTCGGGAGTTTGTGAAACCTTTTCATAAAGGTCTGATTTCAAAGAGGGTAAATATTATTTTGTTGACCAAATAATATTTTTTTACAAGAAAATATAGGCATGTGGTTAAATAATAAGTGTTCAAATAATATATAGCGGTGTATAGATTTAGCAATCATGTTATATCACTATTGACATGGACAGACGATGAAAGCTTCCGCTGCCCTTTGTCAGTGTGAGTAATCAGTGAGAGAGAGAGAGAGAGAGAGAGAGAGAGAGAGAGAGAGAGAGAGAGAGAGAGAGAGAGGAGAGAGAGAGAGAGAGAGAGAGAGAGAGAGAGAGAGAGAGAGAGAGAGAGAGAGAGAGAGAGAGAGAGAGAGGTTGAGCGCACTGTGTGTAGGATTTATGCGGGGGCCAATGCATTACAGCGCTTATAATCAAATACCCTCAGCCGGAGATGTATGGTGATGACGGCCGATATGGGAAATGGTAAATCACACTGACATTGAGGCAGGGACCGCATACTGCTATGGGCCAACATGGTGGCAGGTACCCAATCCGCCCAATCCTTGCTTGCATGGTCCTTGCTGCCAAAGCCCTCTGCTGGTGACTAATAATGCCCACACATAGTAGTGTCCCCGTAACTCCCCCCACTCTGTCCCCATGAAAGTTAAGGCTTCCAAACACTGTGACGGATTCAGTCCTATACGATTATTACACGTCACACTGTGCGATCAAGATGAACTTGATCAGCCTGGTCAGACTGTACGAACCGCAGCCGCTCTGGTGTCACGCTGCGTGATCGTCTAGCGAGGCTACGACAGCCGTTTTCGAGAAGAAGACTTGCCCACGTAATTTGCAGACGACTGCGAGACGTCCCGGTCCTGGAGGCTACCTGTCTTTGAATCTGTCTACACTGAGCGACCCAAGACTTCCTTTGGTTGACTACCACCTACGTGTCAAGTTTGTCTACGATGGGAGATTCCTAGCAGAATCATGGAGAAATCATGGAGAAACCGCGGTCCGATTGCCACCTGAGCAATTATGCAAGCTGCATTAGGGATGGCTCTGCTCTTCTTTTATATGAAACTGTACATGTCTGTGCAACGGTGCAGTCAAGCAGGACTACATGGAACTCACAATAATGCATATGCTATACACAGCAACACGGTAATCCTCTCTCTAGTCCTCTCTCTCTATATAAATAACTAAATAAATAAATCTATATATATATACAGTATATATAGGACTCCTGAAAGGTTGGGCTTTCAGAAGTGACAAAGGCCTAACCGTTTTCATTTATCCTTGTGTTGTTTAAAATATTAGATTTTACTCTCATCGTCCCCAGTGAAACAACATTGTCGTGAACCATTCCGACTGTTGGAACATGGTCTGATGGTTTTCCATTGGCTAGTGTTGCCATTTGTTCAGTGTCATTGCACTTGCTTGGTAGAGCACATTGCTGCCTTGTGCGAGTCTTTGTTTTTATCCATCTTCAAATATTTGGAGGACCCAGTAAAATAGCGAAGACACAGCCACAATAAAAGGCTCAACCTGACGGTGGGGACTACAGGCAGGCAACAAAAACTTTCTTTTAGAAGTCCACCCCTAAGTGCGTTACCTCCAGAGTGCGAAGCATATCTGCCCAACTGTGCGCTGTCCCCGTCTATAGCTCCAGGGCTATTTCTACCGCTGTTTTCATCCAATACATTTGGTAATAGCAGGATGTACACACACACACACACTTAATTTTTTAGCTAGGCCCAGCTCCACACTAAACACCAATCTTCATCACAAGCACAAACTCTTTAGTGGATTCTGATAATAATGCAACATGGACGTCGACGGCTTGACTGGAGAGCCATAAAGAAGGCAGCTACTAATTAAGACAACATTAAAGCCACACAACGAAACGCCACGGGGCAACGTTATGTAAATGGACCACAGACAATGCAGTTGTCTGAAGGTCTTAACAGCTTGCTTTGCTCATCGCTTAAAATGCAGGAAGCCCTGCTATCTGGCTTTCAGTTATATCTCAGCATATTATACAGTTATATCTGTGTTTTCCTCTTTTTGGGTTACTCTGCAGTATATGCGTCTATTCTCCCTGTTCTCTTCCTTGCTATCCGCTTGGATTGGTAGCCCTCCAGCACTATTCCAAATCACAGGTAATATCAGCACTGACAACCACAGCCAACGAGGTGTGGCGTGGCTCTCTATTGGCTGGCATCACAATGAATAGTCTCTCTGAACGGGGGGACTATAAAGTCGTTTTATCCGTCTTTCTCGCTGCTCCATTTTTGAATCCAAGTGCATGTATCCCTCCGCCACAGCCCCACGACCACCTAGAATACCTTTGCTCTCTGTACATATGTAATATTTCCCCATAACAGCGTACAGCGCTGAGTGATTAGAACAAGGGATGCACAGCGGACATCAAAGGAAGGGCTAATGGTAGAACAGGGGCCCAATCCCCAGCGCTGCGTCTTCTGGAGTTTGTCAAGACAAGAGCATTATGAAAGTGCAACTAGGTCGTGTGCAGCGTTTGATCTTCTATGTTTGTGTGTGTGTGTGTGTGTGTGTGTGTGTGTGTGTGTGTGTGTGCTTTTGTGCATGTGTGTGCACATTTGCACATGTGTGTATGTGTGTGTGTCTGCATGTGTGTGTGCAACTTTAGTGTATGCTGTGTGTGTGTGTGTGTGTGTGTGTGTGTTGTGAATGCGTATGTGTATGTGTGTGTGTGTGTGTGCATGCGTGTGTGTGTGTGTGTGTGTGTGTGTAGATATATATGTGTGTCAATGTTGTTGTGAGTTATTTCATCTTGGTTGCATCATCACAGGGAGATAATTAGATTTTTTTTTTTAACATTCATTTTTGAAATGAGCTGTGCACTGCATGTTTTATAGATGCATCCCTTTGCTCCTTGTCGGTAGCCTGTTCTGCGTGTGCGCTTGCATGTGTGTGTGTGCATGCGTGCGTGTGTCTGCATATGTGCGCGTGTGTGCGTGCATGTGCGCGTGTGTGCGTGCATGCGTGTGTGTGTGTGTGTGTGTGTGTGTGTGTGTGTGTGTGTGCATGCATGCATGATTTGCTGGGAACTGCTTGTTTCAGTTGAGAACAGCTTTGTTTCATGGTGGTGATGTGAACACACTTTTATGATGGTTTTTAGGTTTATTTTGTTGAAGTATTTTTTATTACTTAAATGGCATCGTATTATCGTATAGCATTTGACACTCATAATATAGCATAAACATAAGCTTAATGAGCATAACACAATATCATCATAAAAGGGTACTTTTGTGTACTGTAGCTTTCATTAGCTGCCTATGGTGATGTGGAACATTGATGATGGATGGCTGTATATATATATAAACGTATATATATATATATATATATATATATATACACACATATATAATATATAAATATATATATGTGTGTGTGTTTTTTGTGATATACTCACATCCATGAACTCAACGTTGGCCTTGGGTCCTGTTGCCTCACTCAAAATCTTTATTGCAACAGGAATCTTCACCGTCTCGCCTTCTGGGACCCAGATGCCCTGGAGGGGGGGAAACACACACACACACACACACACACACACACACACACACACCACACACAGACAGACACACAGGCAATCACACATATCCAGAGGGAAAGGGTCATACACCTCATATGAATCCTTTCTTCACTTCATATACGTTATCACTTTCTGCCATATTATAGCGTGTGTGTGTGTGTGTCATGTGTCATGTGTGTGTGTGTGTGTGTGTGTGTATGTGTGTGTGTGTTTTAAGAATCTTCAAAAATACATGTTGAAACACATTGGATATGGGCTATT
>CM051015.1:13835419-13837919 GCA_027704905.1 Muraenolepis orangiensis | reverse complement strand
GCGTGTGCTGTGATCCCCCCTCCCCCTGGTCCCCTCTCCTCTTACAGGGGACATTAGCCGCAGCGATCAAATCCCCCTGTTGTGTGCGAGGCCTAATGTAATTGCCGGGGTCTCTGTGGCAATAACACGATTGTTGTAATCCATTTGTGACCCCCAGCAGCAGCGGTGGCGGCGGCGGCACCCCACGGCCTTGCACTCCCCCCTGCGCCACTGTGAGCCAATAACCCTGGAAGCTGTAGCAAACCAATAACATACACATACACATTACTAACATCCCTTTAACCGCAGAGGCACACGCGCGCACACACACACACACACGCACACACACACACACACACAGGCAGGCAAACACACACACACACACACACACACACACACACACACACACACACACACACACACACATATAAACACACACACACACACACACACACACACACACAGGCAGCAAACACACACACACACATATAAACACACACACACACACACACACACACACACACACACACACACACAGGCAGACAAACACACACACACACACACACACACACACACACTCCCACAACATACAAAGAAGACACACAACACAGGGGACTCCACATGTAAATGCGTGGCCATGTCCATATAAAACACAATCTGCAACGTTTCAACGTTTCAAACAAAATCCACCCTAATGGACTTTAAATGTTCACTACCTTGAAAGAGGCACACGAGACGACGTTATCGGGGTGAAATGTTTTAAGTGCATTTCATAATAGTAGGAGTGCTGGCTTGAAAGAGCAATACAGAAGTCTGGGGACGTCCTTTCTGTGGCGATTTAAGGCTGGGATGCTGTGTGTCTCAGCATCAGATGTGTCCCGTGGCAGGACACATCTGTTCTCCATCGCATCCCGTCCTCTCGTACAGTTGAGCTTTCTCTGGTGTACCGAGAGTGTACCTTGTTCACTTCATAACCCCTGACTTCCCGTCATGTTTGAACAAAAGTCTGTGCAGTTATTAAAAAACGACTGCCTCTGAGAATAACTTTTGGTTGAGCTCAGAGTCGCTCAGAGTTGTGATGAATTGTTCGAAGTGTCATTGAGTCTGGTAATACATGTCACCAGCACTGTAGCGTGTGCGCATGTGTGCGTGTGCGCGTGTGTGTGTGTGTGCGTGTGTGTGTGTGTGGGGGATAATTAGGTGCAGAATAATAACCCCTTAGTCCTCAGATGCACCAAAACAAACACACACACTGTGACACACAGCCACACATACCAAACAGTGGCCTGAGCCGAAATTAGCTTCAGGGATGTTTAATGTCCCTCGTTTTCCAAGCCAATGACCACCGGCTGCAATTATAGACGAGCTAATCCAATGTTTCCCAAAACACTGGCTCTCGGTGAGAGGTGGCTCTTCGCGTTACAGTCAGGACGACGCCCTAATTGACAACCTCATCTCATCTGTTCCCACGGCAACGGCATCACAGTTGTAAAACCCTTCCCTTACAGAGCCAACGGCTCTGATTAGACATTGCTCATTTATGGAGAAAATGGGATCTGTTTTAGGTTCATATTTGTAGTTTATGTTCATAGTCGGTGTTTTGGAGTGTACAGCAGCTGTGAGAATGTGCTGTCTTACGGGTTGTTTCCTTGTGATCTCGAAGGAGTGTAGCATCGCAGAGTGCCGTTTGACATTAGAGACCACAATTGCAAGGAAACTGCTTTAATGTGTGCATTGCCATTTAATTATAAAGAAGGAATATGTTGAGGTATATAACGTATCAATATATTACATTTTCTCTCGCTCTCCATTCTGTTTGGATGCTGCCGTGCCGTCCAGTATCTCAGGAGGTAGAGCGGGTTGTCTGACAACCGCAAGGTTGCTAGTTTCAATCCCCTGGCTTCTCCTCATAGCCAAGTGTCGAGGTGTCCCTGAACAAGACACCCTAACCCTTACCACTGCTGACGTGCTGGCTGTGCAGCCTTGCATGGCTGACACCGCTGTCAGGGTTAGTGTGAGGCTTGACTTCTAAAGCGCAGTAAAGAGAGGCAACTGGTTAGAAAACCTCTATAGAAATGCAGTCCATATACTCATACATACCAAGCCCCCTCCTCACTCCCGGAATCCTAATCTAGCCCTGTGTGTGTGTGTGTGTGTGTGTGTGTGTGTGTGTGTGTGTGTGTGTCTGGGTATTTGTCCCTCTCTCAGGGGAAAGGGAACAAATGCATTAAAACACAATTACTCTTAGTCTTAGAAACTGCACTGTTGTTACGCCACAATGAGTTGTCAATGGGCGATTGTAAAAAGCAGCTATTATGTACAGTGAATACGACCACACACACCACACACACACACACACACACACACACACACACACACGATGACACACACACACACACACACATACACACACAATAGCCAACACACACACACACACACACGTATAAATAGTGTGTATACTGGAGTAAATAGGCTGAGCGGGAATGATGCTGAGCTTAGCTTTAAAGCCATATAGGCCCTT
>CM051015.1:13827919-13830419 GCA_027704905.1 Muraenolepis orangiensis | reverse complement strand
CGGCCCGGAACCCCAGCAGCCGGCGTCCGAGCACAGGGGGTCACACACCATGCGATGTTCGGCTGCACACACACACACACACACACACACACACACACACACACACACACACACACACCACACACACACACACACACACGCACACGCACAGACATGCACAGACACACACACACACACAGACACACACACACACATAAAGAACACTGTATTATTTGACCTGTGTGCGTGTGTACTTGCATGCGTGCGTGTGTGTGAATGGATAGTGTAGAACTTACATACAAATCCCTACAGATGTCTTCTTACTGAAATTAATGTTGTCAATGAAGACTTAACTTTAAAGTAAAAAAAGAACCCAGAATATTACAAACAGAATATATGAATAGTAAATAATAACTTCATCTTTCTCTGTATTTTGTCAGCATTGGCAACAAGCATTCGTTGTGTGGAAGGAAGCAAACCGGCACACATACATAATAATGTCTCTTTGAAATGGCGTCCTGTCTTGATATTAAATATACTGTCAGTGAGTGTGTGTGTGGCTGTGTGTCAGTCAGTGAGTGTGTGTGTGACTGTGTGTCAGTCAGTGAGTGAGTGTGTGTGTGTGACTGTGTGTCAGTCAGTGAGTGTGTGTGTGGGTGTGACTGTGTGTGAGTGAGTGAGTGAGTGTGTGTGTGACTGTGTGTCAGTCAGTGAGTGAGTGAGTGTGTGTGACTGTGTGTCAGTCAGTGAGTGAGTGACGTGAGTGAGTGTGTGTGACTGTGTGTCAGTGAGTGAGTGTGTGTGTGTGTGTGGGGCTGTGTGGCAGTCAGTGAGTGAGTGCAGTGAGTGAGTGTGTGACTGTGTGACAGTGAGTGAGTGTGTGTGTGTGTGGCTGTGTGTCAGTCAGTGAGTGAGTGAGTGAGTGAGTGTGTGTGTGGCTGTGTGGCAGTCAGTGAGTGAGTGAGTGAGTGAGTGTGTGACTGTGTGACAGTGAGTGAGTGAGTGTGTGTGTGTGGCTGTGTGTCAGTCAGTGAGTGAGTGAGTGTGTGTGTGTGTGTGGCTGTGTGTCAGTGAGTGAGTGAGTGAGTGAGTGTGTGTGTGGCTGTGTGTCAGTCAGTCAGTGAGTGAGTGAGTGAGTGTGTGACTGTGTGACAGTGAGTGAGTGAGTGTGTGTGTGTGGCTGTGTGTCAGACAGTGTTTCACGTGGACTGGAGAGGAGGTGGAGGGTGGAACGGCGTGAAAACCCTAAAACCATAAAAGCCAACCTTGAACAACCTGATTGTTACCAGTCATGACGTCAGTGCGCTTTAGAGGTCCACACTGGAGCTCTTTAATACCTTTAGAATCACTCATTCATATGTATGTGCTAGTGTGCATGTCTCATTAAGCAGGTTCTAGTTTAGTCAGTGACCAAGACTTTGATTTCTCTCTTTTTTCTCTTTCTCTTTCTGTCTTTCTCTCTTTTTTCCTCTCTTTCTTTAGTTCTCTCTTTCTCCATATTGGCCTTTCTTTCACTTTCTCCCATTATTTCCATCTTTCTTTTTCCGTTTATTTCCACAGTCTGTGAGAGCATTTTCTGTAGCTAGAAATGAGAAAGTAAGAGTAACCCCAGTAACACAATACTGCTGATACCGCTAGGAACATTTATCATCCGTTGAGCATCTGAAGCCGTCTTCCAGTCGCTGGCACATTTTTCTTGGCTAAAGAAAAAAATAAATCAAACTGCATCCTGGCCTAGTTCCCCATGTCTCCGTGCTCTTCTCCCCTTCTCCCAGCTCTGCCGTATCACAGACGTGCAAGGAAAGATCATGGGTTTGAACCTCACGTTTGCGGTGGACTTTGTATGTTCTTACGTTTAATCAATGAAAAACAACAATTCATCCTCTCCTCTTTGGGTTTTCCTTCACCAGTGTAGCAGGGCCATTGTGTAGCATGTGGAGTGTGTGGTTGGTGGCTGGCCTGACTCGGGCGAGGGGAGGCTGCTTAAACACTCACAACACTCACACAAGAACCCAATTTTAAGATTTTGATGGCAAGTTCAAATTCTATGAACCGCCAAGCCACACTGGACTCTGGTTCTGGTTGGACATCAAATTTCTTTGTAGCCAAGTTTAGCATGATGAGATAGAATGATAGATACAACAACAGCAACACCAAATTGCATATGTGTTCTCCAGAGGAATGGAGGTGGAACTAAGGCGGAGAATCCAAAGCTTCCTATGAGCACAGAGCGTGCCGGTGGTCTTCACGGGAGACACAAGCGCACACTGTTTGCTTTTCCCGGGGTGCTCCCGCTGTGGTACAGCGCCGAAGGTAAGACATCTGCTCTGAAAAACTCGAGCAGAAAGAAAGAAAGAAAGAAGAACGAAAAGACAAAGAAACAAACACAGCGAAGCCAACGGGGAAAGACACTCGTCCTGAGACCGAGGAGATCGGAAGGGATGCCGACGTCTGACGTCCGTGACCGGCACGCCGACTGTGCCCAGCAAGGCGAGCTGCCCCCTCCCCTCCCCTCCCCTCC
>CM051015.1:13812919-13822919 GCA_027704905.1 Muraenolepis orangiensis | reverse complement strand
TTCCAATGATCACAAAGGCCTTCCGATGCAATGCGTGAGCAGAATTGGGCATGTTGTTTGTGTGTGTGTGTGTGTGTGTGTGTGTGTGCGTGCGTGTGTGCGTGCGGGGATGAAGGTGGTAATAGGAGACGGAGATGGGTGGGAGAAGGCAAGGCGGTGTGACGTGTTGACTCACAGCACTCAAGGGGGCTGCGGTTGTTGCGGATGACAAACTTCTGGTTGGGGCCGCGGAAGAGGCTGGTCCAGTTGACCATGTCGCAGTAGCACAGCCGCCGGTTATCGGCGATGTGCACGTTCCCCGCGCTGATCTCATCCAGCGATTGCAGCTGCAGGGAGGAGATGCCCTGCTGCTTCAGGACCAGCAGGGAGATGCCACTAAGGGAGGAGGACCACAGGGGGGGAGAGGTTAGGGTTAGGGAGACGAGAGGCATTTAACGACGATCACGTTATGTTTTCTAGGGAACTATACATAAGCACTGGGTTCAGGTGACTTTGAGTGGGGTGGTTGCAGGCTGCTTTCCCTATTTCAATCAGGGGACGTTTCATTCAGGATGCATTTTTGTACTTTTTTCGTCATTATTTGGGGACCACCGCGTTCTCCTGGATGGTATTTTGCGGTCATGAATACATTTCTTAGGCTGGTTCATTCTTACAATATCAAACTTTTGTTGTGGAACGGAGAGTTCTGCCCGTTGAGGGAGGTGACGAAACAGTATAAAAGGTATGAATACGTTGGAGTTGGGAAATAACCGAGACAAGCGTGGGGAGAAGGGTGTCCTGACTTGGAAGCGGGACACCTTTGACCACTTCCATGTCTGTTGACTTTACTGTGGCGTTACATTGGGGCTTGTTTTTAGATTTAGTTTGATAGCACAACGGGCAAAATACTTTAAAAAAGTCAACTGGAGGTTGTTCTTAGAACCCAATTTAAATTGAACTTCTATGCCAAACAAAACACACTTGCACAGGCCCGCAGTAACACCACACACACACACACACACCACACACACACACACACACACACACACACACACACACACACACACACACACACACACACAGGGCGTCTTGGACGTCTTTGTGTTGAAACCAGCGGTCATAATAGTACCTATAAAGAGCTCGGCCTCCGATGGTCACAAGGTTCGAGAAGACACTTAAGTCTGTCATGTTGTCAGGCCAAGACTGGATGTTCAGAAACCCTAGGTGAACAAAGAATAAACACACACAAACACACACACACACATACACTACATTAAATGACAGTCATTTAGCAGATGCTATTGTCCAAAGCAGCATACAATAGTGCGTTCAACAAAGATAGGTAAGAGAACAACTCGTCACCAGAACTCAAAAGTGCATTTCATTCCTAACACCACACACACCACACACACACACACACACACACACACCACACACACACACACACACACACACACACCACACACACCACACCACCACACACACACACACACACCACACACACACACACACCCACACCCAGACAGACACACACAAGTTGCCGTGACATCTTTTTTATGAAAAACAAAACATCCTCGATCACACAGGAAGAGCAAATAGCAGTAGTGAGAATAGACTATCCATCTAAAGTAATTACACCATGTTCAGGCAGCACCAGCACTCAGCACAACAACACGTCATATCCAACCATCACAACCTGGAAAAAATCAAATAAAAAAATATGTCTAAGGAAGACATATAAGCTGTTCTCCTTCAACCCCGTGCCACTCGTTGTCAGTTTGCGTCTAAAAAAACCCCTGTTATTCAGACGTTTTTATTACATCATCAAAAAAAATGCTGCAGAATACAGTACGGACATACAGTATATGAAAAGGCACCTTTTGACGCAAATGTGGCTATTGTTTTCTCTCGTTGTCACATCAATGTGTCGGCAGTGGAGGAGCCTTGAGCACAACTTTGAGAGTTCCTGTCATAAACACATCTTTCCCCCATGTACTGTACATGTCCCCCATGTACTGTACATGTCCCCCACGTACAGTACATGTCCCCCACGTACTGTACATGTCCCCCACGTACTGTACGTACATCCTGCCACGCCTCACCAACACATTGGCGGCCAGCGCGCTGCATCGCCACTTCCGCCAATCGCCATCAGCCATCGCCAATCAGCCAATCGGCCAATCAGCCAATCGGCCAATCCTAAAAGAGGAGGTCGCCTTCAGCACCATCGCTGCTCAGCGCGGAAAGAGAGCGAGAAGGGAGATAAGCATAGAAGTGTTCTCCCTCCCGCCGTCGCGCCTGATGAATGGCGATATGATGAATAGGCACATCCAGGACCGGAACCTGTGATAATGTTTGATATATCAATATTTTTGCATTTCCTTTATGTGGTCACCCCCCCCCCCCCCCCCGCACCCCCTCCCTGCCCTAAGCTATTGAATAATTGAGAAGATTAAATGAAGAGCTGAGAGGTGGTATATATGGCTCATTTAAGACTCTCAATAATAGATTTGGGAAGATGAAATATTCATCAGCGGGAGACTGGAGGGTCGGGGGATTACCACCGTCACACATGACACAACTGGGAAGAGAGAGAGAGAGAGAGAGAGAGAGAGAGAGAGAGAGAGAGAGAGAGAGAGAGAGAGCGAGAGCGAGAGCGAGAGAGAGAGCGAGAGAGAGAGAGAGAGAGAGAGAGAGAGGGAGAGAAAGAGAGAGAGGTGTAGGTGTGTAGGTGTGTGTGTGTGTGTGTGTGTGTGTGTGTCTGTAAGGGTCCATAGAGGATGGAGTTGGGGGCCCTTTTGGAATAAACCATATAAGGGCTGGTGAGACTGAAAGAAAGAATGTGTGTATTGTGCTAAAAAAGTTTTCTTTACTCAACACATCAGGGGTCAGGCAGGCTAAATGTATTTTTACAACAACATTTTTTTTTGCTCTGTTCACGCAGCAGAGAGCGGAATTTCGAGAGATTGCGATGCATAGAGAGACATATTCTAACAGAAGGGGAACAGTTGAAAGAGACATTTGTTTTTCAAAACCTCCTCCTCCTCCTCCTCCTCCTCCTCCTCCTCCTCATCCACTTTCTCCTCCTCCTCCTCCTCCTCCTCCTCCTCCTCCTCCTCCTCCTCCTCCTCCCCTCCTCCCCTCCTCTCCTCCTCCTCCTCCTCCTCCTCCTCTCCTCCTCCTCCTCCTCCTCCTCCTCCTCCTCCTCATCCACTTCTCCTCCTCCTCCTCCTCCTCCTCCTCCTCTCCTCCTCCTCCTCCTCCTCCTCCTCCTCCTCCTCCTCTGGAGGTAATGTACGCCACGGCATTCAATCTTGACTAGCGAAGAAATTGACTAGCGATAAGTTCTCGGCTAGACAGAATCTCTGGCGGAAGAAGAGATTACGTGCTTTTGCTCCGACGTCGCCAATCGCCCACCCATATCAAGGGGGGGGGCAGGGGGCGGGTGGGGGGGCGGCGAGAGGTGTCATATGCAAATGTCTCTTAAACATCCAAACCTGTGTGATGTGCTGTGCTGATCCTGCTGAGGCAATCTAAGAGAAACGCCTGTTATGACTGTCTCTTATGTCTGAGCGTATGACTGTACGGTGTGTGTGTGCTTCAGGTATCTCGTCGACTACTAGAGTGTAGAATGATGTCCTTTACCTCCATCCTTTAACCATACCATCCTTTAAGTACTGGGGTCGTGGAGAAGGTTAAGAGAGAGATAGAGAGAGATACCGTTTTCACACTGAATACGGTATCGACTCCCGTATTAGTTAATACGGGTGTCGATACCGTATTAGTTAGTGCACATCGAATACACTTTATGTTCACACTTCTAATTTGTGATTTGCTGCGCACTCAATACCAGTTTTTCGTTCACACATACACACGGGAAGCGAAACCCGTAGTAGTTTTATTGCTTTGCTCCCAAACTAGTTTCTTCGGGATCAAAACCACCTACCCAAGGTGGATTAGTTAATGCGCATTACTTGCCAGTGTGAAAGCAAACGTGAAGCGAGTGTGAAAACGGTATTAGAGAGAGAGAGAGAGAGAGAGAGAGAGAGAGAGAGAGAGAGAGAGAGAGAGAGAGAGAGAGAGAGAGAGAGAGAGAGAGAGAGAGAGAGAGAGAGAGAGAGAGAGGGGGGGGGAGACAGAGACAGAGACAGAGACAGAGACAGAGACAGAGTGTGATAGAGTGATAGAGGGAGAGACAGAGAGACTGAGACAGAGAGAGAGAGTGACAGAGAGAGGGGGAGAGAGAGAGAGGGGGGGAGAGAGAGAGAACGCGCGCGCGCGCGCGAGAGAGAGAGAGAGAGAGAGAGAGAGAGAGAGAGAGAGAGAGAGAGAGAGAGAGAGAGAGAGAGAGAGAGAGAGAGAGAGAGAGAGAGAGAGAGAGAGAGAGGGGGAGAGAGGGGGAGATTGCAAGGGCGTTGGCCGAATGCTAAATGAGAGTCTTTGATGAGAACAGAACCTGAAACGATGCCAGCATGCCCGAGAAGAAGATTAAATTTCTCTCAATGTTTCTAGCCGGACCCGTTGATGTGCCTCGGGAGAAAGACAATCGTGCTCAACAAGTACCCAGGCCCAGCGCTGTGTCAGAAATAGAACGGAAACTAAATACATATTAAATCCCGGTTGAGGTCACAATGATTGTAAAAGCCGGCACATCCCCTCTCAAGGGAAACAATATGCCTAATGCTTCGTACCTTCCCTTTCCCCTAGGCTGGCAGCCGCCCTGCAGCACTGATATCACAGCGAGCGTTCTTCTTCTTCTTATTCTCCTCTGCTTATTCCCCACGTGTGGTATCATTTTGGTGGCTAAGGGCCCATTAGCCCAGAGGCTGTAACTCTATTGAATCGTTAGCGCTGTAGCCGCTGACACTAATTGCCTTAATGACAAAATCGGCGGCGACAGGGGAAGCCGCACAGCTTCAATCTACAGTGGGGGATCCAAGAGAGAGAGAGCCGAAGCATGCGTCTTTTAAACTGGAGTGAGCATGTGTGTGTGTGTGTGTGTGTGTGAGTTTCAAAATTTTCTGTTTTTGTTTTTCGAGTTGAGCTCCTGTTTGGTCCTACGGAAAACGCTGTTATGCAGACGTTTTTTTTATTTTTTATTAGATCATCAAAAAGCATTGCTGCAGAAAATGCTGCAGGCAATGTTATTTCACAGAAGACTTGTATGAAAAAGCTACTTTTGACACATCTGAATCTGTCAGATGAAAAGATCAAATGCGTGCTTATACGTGACAATCATCGGGCCTGCCTTTCTTAAGACAGGAGTGCTTGACACGCACAACAGGACATATTCCCCTGAGCATCAGACACGCAACATGTGGCAGCCAATCCATCTCTCAGCATCGGCCCCAGCCCAAGCATATCCGCCCGAGAGGAGAGTGGTGCTTGATCCATCCAGAAGGCAAATTACAGCGCCGGGCCTCTTCAGCGCCACAGAGGGGCCCAGAGGGGGTTAAGGGGTTGAGAGCATTAAAGCAGGGACGACCCCCCGTCGCACCTCTAACAACTCATGCAAAACCAACTCGTGCAAAATGGCCTGGGGTTGATTGGCCACACTTTAAATAGACCTGACCACGCACACACGCATACACATACACGGATACACACATTGGCACATAGACATATAGACACACCACACACACACACACACACACACACACATAGACAGCCACGCACAGACACACATAGACAGCCACACTGATTGGCCACACTTTAAATAGACCTGACCACGCACACACACATACACACACACACACACACACACACACACATGCATACAAAGACGCATACACAGACATACACACACACACATGCATACATAGACACATACACAGATACAGACACAGACATACACACACACACACACACACACAAACACATAGACAGCCACGCACAGACACACACACACACATGCATACAAAGACACACACACACACACACACACACACACATGCATAGTCAGACACACACACACACACACACACACACATGCATAGTCAGACACACACACAGATGGGGAGGACATTTGGAGGAGTCCACTCTCCCCCAACCTTCACTTTGAATTGAAAGCCAGCAGCAGTGCCACCTGTTGACCCCAGCCTCTGGTATGGTGGTGTAGGGTGGAGGGCTGTGTGTGTGTGTGTGTGTGTGTGGTGTGTGTGTGTGTGTGTGTGTGTGTGTGTGTGTGTGTGTGTGTGTGTGTGTGTGGGCTGGGGTCAACCAACAGGGGACTGGGGGGAGGGGGGGGTTGTCCTCAGCTCTATGTCACTCTGACAGCTCCGGGGAGGCAGTTTGACACGCCTCTCTGGCTACAGGGTCCCCTGACAGGTCTGTGTCCCGACCACTGGCCTGCTCTAGACATCCCTAACCCCTCTGCCCCCCCCGCCCCACACACACACACACACACACACATCCACCCACATACACCACCCTCCGACCCCAGAACACACCATGCACTACACACCATGTCTGTCTGTTGGTGGTGTGTGGGGGAGGGGTTATTCGGTTATTTCCGTGTGGACTTTTCCGGGAACATCTTGGATACTGGAACGTACGGTGACTACCGTCAATGCCACGGGACGTCAAGCCTGATAGTTTGACAACAGATCAAAACTAGAGGGCCCTCAGTAGAGTGCATACCTCCGCCACAACTAAAATCCCTCTAAAGCAACAGTTGCTGCTAATGAATCGTTCAAACATTTCCTGGATCGGCATTCAGATCCGAACCGGTTCCGGATTGGCGGATATCCCGACATTTCCCTAAATGTTATTGAATCGTGAGTGGCATTCCACCTAAACCGTCACAAAGTTCTATGCAAATATGTAAGAATCTTTGTGAAATATTACACAATATGTGAATTTGTTTGCCCTATCTACCAATGCTAAAAACACATTTAAAAACATCCTGTATAAGGATTCAGAATCGGAACTATGTATGCAAGTTATCTTGCTAACAGACAAACAAACAAACAGGGGCGGAAACATAACCCCTGTCCCAACTTTAAACTGTATACTTACCTTGTATATATAGACCTATAATTCTGCACATATACCTACTCTATAAGTAATTGTATACCTGTTTTTAGCAGTAGTTTTTTTAGTAGACTGTTTTTACATATTTTACATATTATTCAATAACTGTAAATGATATTACCATGCACTTTACTGCAACATTTGCACTCTGGTTATGTGCCAAATTCCTTTCGCTGTACTGTACTTGTGCTGTACACTGACAATCAATTTGAATCTCATCCAATCTAATCGAATCTAATCTTCGATGGCGGAGGGAATCAAGAGGAATTCATCAACAGGTGGAGATGCTCCCCATCCTCATCTGCCAGAAGTCAGACAGCTGCTGGCGTTGGTGTGTGAGTGGTGGGTGTGTGAGTGGTGGTGTGTGAGTGGTGGTGTGTGTGGTGTGCGTGTGTGAGTAGTGGTGATGGTGATGTGGGCAGAGCATGAGGGGCTCTTCATGTCAGGTTTTGGTTCCTTCATTGCGCATCGGGGGATAGAGAGCAGACACACACACACACGTGTGTGTGTGTGTGTGTGTGTGTATGTGTGTGTGTGTGTGTGTGTGTGTGTGTGTGTGTGTGTAGACTCAAGGCTAGGGTATCCCCAAGGGTGTGTGAGAGCGGCAAAAGAGCAAGGCAGAGATAGAGAGAGAGAAAAAGAGAAAGGAATAGTGAGAGAAAATAATAGGGGAGATAGAGAAAAAGGGAAAGGAATAGAGAGAGAGGAGAATAGAGAGAGAGACATAGTGAAAGACAGAGTGAGAGAGAGAGAGAGAGAGAGAGAGAGAGAGAGAGAGAGAGAGAGAGAGAGAGAGAGAGAGAGAGAGAGAGAGAGAGCGAGAGAGAGAGAGAGAGAGAGAGAGAGAGAGAGAGAGAGAGAGAGAGAGAGAGAGAGAGACAGAGACAGAGACAGAGACAGAGACAGAGAGACATAGTGAAAGACAGAGTGAGAGAGAGAGGAAGACGAGAGAGAGAGAGAGAGAGGTGACAGATTCATATTTTGCTGCGTGCCTGTCCTTGATGTGGGCTAACATTGTGTACACACAGCACACACACACACGCACACACACACACACACATACCCCCCCATACACAGACACACACACACACACGCACACACACATAATCACATCCTGGGGAAATCAAAACTTTGTTGATCTATACCACGTAGCGCAACGTCATCCTGAATTCAGCCCTACAGTGAACGAGGCGATCGCTGCATGGCCATGAGTGCCGTCAAACCAGGGATGCGTTTCCACGGCGATGGACAAGCACACGACGTGGCTCACCTGTGATCTCCCTGACGGTCCGGAACACGTTCAGCTTCTCCGGGTCCAGCGCTTCGATGTTGTGATAGACGTCCCTGCAAGGGTGGGGGGGCGGGTGGGGGGGCGGGTGGGGGGGGGTAAGGGGTGAGGGGGCACGGACGAGGAAGACACAACGGTAGAAAATGAGATGACAGGAACAGTGGAAGTGATTATCTATGGATCTGGGCCAGGTGAGCAGACCGCGGGAAAACGGCGGGTATACCTTGATAAATGATATAATACAATATGATATAATCACCACCATCCTAGTACAAGCTTCCATTGTTCAGCATACGCCGATTTCTTTACAGAAATGAAGACTATATGGCCAACAAAAGACATTCACGATGTCTAGATTATACTATTGCCTGTTCATGTTCGTCCTGAATGCCATATTCGATTAGATTAGATAAGATTCATATTTATTGGTATATGTGTATCTACGTATCCATATGTGCTGCAGGTACAATATTTGACAGGTGAAAAGAGGGAGAGTAGAAAAGGCCAGGCAAATTCATTCAGGACAATCAATCAAATTTAATAAATATAAATATAAACAAAATATAACATTTTTTATGCCGAAAGCATGTTTCTCACCCTTTGATTCCTGTGATGAGGAAGACCAGGTTGCCGTTGATTTTGGTGCAGTTGACAAATTTATCAATGTTGCTGGAGTCAACAGTCTGGGCCGCCTGGAGGCTGGCTGTACCAATACCATCACACGCTACACACACACACACACACACACACACACACACACCAATTCAACACCATTGATTATTTACTATAAAAAATGAGACATTGGAAGAATTATCAATAGCAAGGAGTAAAACAGTTGAACGATATGATCCCATGTGGTTTTAGAAGCCCAGGCAGCTGCTCACCTTTTGGGCAGATGTCTGTGCAGGGAGTGCACATCTTGATGCGGTTCAGCTCCTCTTCCATCTTGTTACTAGGGCAGGCCCGCACACAGGAGCTTTGGTCCACAACAAAGTTGTCTGGAAATAAATAACAATATGGGTTTTATACAGTATATATATATATATATATATATATATATATATATATATATATATATATATATATATAGCATCTTTGTTAGCCTTTTTTTTCTCTGCATGGGTTAGGGGCGAACCCTGAAACCTCACCACCCCAAGTCAATTTCTTATTGATTGGAGCTCACACTTTGGTAACTATTGCTTCTGAGCACTTTGGTTAGTATTCATTTCTGTGTTTTGGTTGGTTTATTGCCTCGGTGGAAACACTTTAGAACTGTTGATTCTGTCACCCGAGAAGAGACAATACTAATAATAATAGTTATTCATTTAGTACAAAATATAATGCAGACCTTTTGGCTGTTTGTATTTGTATGTTGCCATGACCAGCCATTAGCAGTGATCTTTTAAGAAACCAAACAACGTGTTTGTGTGTGTGTGTGTGCACACAGGCATTATGGGAATTGTAGGCAAAAATAAAGCCATTACATTACATTGCAGTCATTCAGCAGACACTTGTCCAAAGCGACTTACAATAGAGCGTTAGACAAAGGTCTAACTGAACCAGTGCTCAGGTAAAAATACAATAAGTTAATGTAAAAGTACAATAAGTTGGCAAACAATAGAACAATATACAAGATTCAATATCTAACTAACACGCAACACTTGTAAACGCTAGTAAAAAGTGATAAGAGGATGAAGAGGA
>CM051015.1:13795419-13810419 GCA_027704905.1 Muraenolepis orangiensis | reverse complement strand
GAGAGACATAGACAGAGACAGAGACAGAGAGACAGAGACAGAGACAGAGAGAGCAAATAATAGAGAGAAAGAGACACACACACACACGCACACACAGATTGTTTACCTCACAATTGCCTTGGAACTGGTGCTGAAGAAAACACTCAAAAACTGAAAGCTAACAAGCATCTTATTGTACTGATGTAGACCCCTGTGTACAAAACACATCATTGGTCACTCATATGGCCATGCAATCATCCATGTTTATCGCTGTTCTGGATCTGCTTGTTTATTGGTTTCTTAGTTTTATGTTAAAGCCAAACACAGATTTAACTACACCATTGACATAAAAGGTCACCTATCAGTGTTTCTACTGAACACTTTTAAAGCATTGCAAAGGGGCTAGTATATGAGAGTAAACAACAATCAATTCCCTTGGAATGTAGCACCAGTTTTCTAGGGCAGTTCTTCAAGTTGTTGTTCTCTGGTCGTGTAGCACCAGTTCTCTAGGGCTGTTGTTCTAACTGTTGTTCTCTGGTCGTGTAGCACCAGTTCTCTAGGGCCGTTGTTCTAACTGTTGTTCTCTGGTCGTGTAGCACCAGTTCTCTAGGGCCGTTGTTCTAACTGTTGTTCTCTGGTCGTGTAGCACCAGTTCTCTAGGGCCGTTGTTCTAACTGTTGTTCTCTGGTCATGAAGCACCAGTTTAAATTGTTCTATGAAAAGCTGTACTTTCCAGCGGGAACATACTTATTTAAGATATGCATAATTCTGTACGGTTCGTATTGCTTGGATCCGAGAGGATGTTTGTCTGCCCAAAGCACATTCAACTTTTGCTGCCCAGCTTTATGTTAACTGCCTGGATGCTTTCTCATCCAAACCAGCCGCACTAATACAAGGAGTGTATCACCAGGGGAATCTCACTGGAAGGTGGCTGAGTAAATGGATGGACAGATGGATATAAATACAGATTCTCTATCGAAAGCTAATAACCCACAAACATATGTTGCGAAAAATGTGCATATATACAGTAAATGTAGTACATGTTCCGGTGTCTAAGTGAATATATTAAATGTTTACCGCTTGCTTTGCCTCTTCACCTCACACTTTGTTATGACGGGGTATTCTGTGTGTGTGTGTGTGTGTGTGTGTGTGTGTGTGTGTGTGTGTGTGTGTGTGTGTGTGTGTGTGCGCGCATGACGTGTCATCAGCACATTCCATTACCAGGCTGGAGCCCGAATGAGATGGCCTACTTTGTTTGAAAGACACTCTGTCAAATAAACGACCTTAGGCAGTGTGGCAACACAATGCCGTTGATCAATCAATTTGCCTTTAAAGATCCCCTTTAAGAAAGAAAAGGGGGGGAAGACAACAAATATAAATTAATCTTGTAAAGTATGCCCGGGTAACTTCCATCTGAACACGCCACCGACAAGGCTATCGATCAGGGGCACTGCTTCTTCTTACGACCCCTTTGCAAAAAAATGTGTTTCTTCATATCTGCTCTTTTATTCAGTAAATATAGAACATGAATGCTGTTTTCGTTGACGTGACCTCCATATACAAAAATGTGAATGGGATTATGTATTCGTATGGGATGAAAAATATGGCTACCTTATACTTTGTACACATTGTCGAGGGGGACAAACATTTGAGGTGGAGGAGTTTGACGAGGATGGTGATGGGAAAACCCATGAGAACATTTTAATTGTAATTTTATGTTTTGAGAATATGTTTCTGCATCTCTAAGCCAGCAGATATGAGGCATGAAGGAGAACAACATGCTTTTTTCGTGTTTGTCTGGTTCCCAGGGTCCCTTTAAGTAGGTACAGTTTCATTCTGCCTCCTTTCTTACAGAATGGACGATTAAAGCACTTTAGCCCAAGTACAGCAGCTTACACTGTTTTTTAGTTCTTCACGGGTAACCCATCACATCAACCTACATGGGTATCGCAATAACTCTTCCTCTCCTCGGCTGTGTCACACTGTTAACATTCCCCGGAACTTGTATAAACTAGGAACCACAATTATATTGTAACAGGTAGTACATAAACGGAGGACTAAACAAACCAACCGTCCATGAACACTTTAAATCTTTTTGCTGTTTCAGCTCACACGGGACAACTCACGGCCTCCGTGTGTACAGTATACTGCCACGTTTACACCCTTTACTACGGGTGTGTTAAAACATTACCGTTACTCCACCAACAACGTCAATCGTCGGCAGCATCTGCTCTACGGCCAACCTCGACTTAACGTTTGCGTATATAGCCGCAAAAGGAATTTTTCGTGTTCTCTTTTTGCTTCTTCCCCTTTTCCGAGATAACGCAGGAGGCGACGCGGCGATCCGGGGCGGTGAGACGGGGACGGGGGACGGGGGACGGGGGACGGGGGACGGGGGACGTGAGCTTTGGCTAACACATTATGGGTTTGGGAAGGAGTGGGGTGTGTGTGCGTGTGTGTGTTATCAGCGACCAGTCGGTGACAGAGCCATTACCGAGTCCAGGCTAATCGGTTGATTCCTCATTATCTTAATGAGATCACAGTGGAGGAACAAACGGAGGGCGGACGGACGGACGGAAGAAGAGAGTGTTGACACGCCGGGAAGAGAGAGAGAGACGAGAAGATGAGGAATCTGAAACAGAGTCAGAGTCAGGGACACCGAGGGAAGGTGAGGACACGGGGCTGAGGGGGGGGGAGAGGATGAGGGAAAAGGGGAAGGCTGGCTGGTGGCTGGCAGGACGGGTGACTCCAGCTCCAGTATACGTCTTTTTATTATATATACTTAGCGGTGAAGGTCGCTGAATTAGTGGGACATTGTGGGCGGGGGGGGGGTTATCCACCTGATTATTTTTTTGTTGTCATTCAACATGAGCAGAACATTAGCCGGACAATGACAAGGGGGCCTCTTGACCTATCGATTCCTCATTTCTTTGTCCTCTCTTCCTTTCTGCTTGTTGTGTGTTGGCGTCCTTTCCAACCCCCGTGTCTCTGTCGATTTGACGAGACGTGTGCGGAGGATCCATCCAGCCACGTTCCAGAAAGAGCACATTACGGGAAGAACATGGGGCCTAGTACGCGTTGACTGGGGCTGATCGATACAGACAAATAGACCCGAAATAGAACACCTCAGCCTGCTAAACGCCATTGTGTCCGTGAAGGGGTAGAGAAAAGGTTTGGGAACTCCGGCATACACTACAGTACTACCATAATCTGGATTATATCATATCGTTGTATCAGTATACATCTAGTAGTTGTGTGTGTGAGGAGTGTGTGTGTGTGTGTGTGTGTGTGTGTGTGTGTGTTGCCATTTTGACTCAAAATCACAACGGCAAGGGAAATTATATCCCATTAATATTTGGAAAATAACTGTGGAACTGTGGAATTACAAATGAATGACATGAAGAGAAGAAGACGGAAGAGAGAGAGAGAGAGAGAGAGAGAGAGAGAGAGAGAGAGAGAGAGAGAGAGAGAGAGAGAGAGAGAGAGAGAGAGAGAGAGAGAGAGAGAGAGAGAGAGAGAGAGAGAGAGAGATGGAGAGAGCTTCAAAGTGTCTGTGTGGCCGGCGCTAAAGGTAATTACTACACTTAAGTGACCGGCCTAAGAGTATTTGCGCCGCAAGTGACAGAGAGACTAATAGGATCCCATAGACTGTTTATCAGGAGCGCAGTGTTAAGGGAACTACAGACAGACGCCAGACAGAGAAAGAGACAGGAGAGAGAGAGACATAAGAGAGAGAGACATAAGAAAGAGAGAGAGAGAGAGAGAGAGAGAGAGAGAGAGAGAGAGAGAGAGAGGACACTCACAGGGTCTTCCCCTACGATCACGCTAATCCGTTAAACAACGGCTAGCAAGGACCGCTGAGCTCTCTGGTGGAGGCACTTAGGGATCCCAGTTCACTTGATGGATCACTGGTGGTCTTTAGGTTGGTGTGAGAGGACGGTGGAATTAACTTCCAGTATGGAAGGACTTGGCCTTCCGTATGTGTGTGTGTGTGTGTGTGGGGTGCATCTGTGTGTGTGTGTGTGTGTGTGTGTGTGTGTGTGTGTGTGTGTGTGTGTGTGTGTGTGCATGTGTGCCTGTGCCTGTGTGTGTGTGTGTGTGTGTGTGTGTGTGTGTGTGTGTGTGTGTGTGTGTGTGTGTGTGTGTGTGTGTGTGTGTGTGTGTGTGTGTGCGTGCGTGCGTGCGTGCGTGCGTGCGTGTGTGTGTGTGTGTGTGTGTGTGTGTGTGTGTGTGTGTGTGTGTGTGTGTGTGCGCTTGAGCGTTCTTGACATTTCATTAATGATCAACTTCATTAACGGTAAACAACTTTTTAAATTAATATAATTTATAGGAAATTAATATAATATAGGAAAGTAATTCGGTTTTTTTTGGCTTGTTTGAGTGTTACTTGACTTCTGCGCTAAACAGATGTTGAACGAATGTTAGAAGCTCTCTCCCAGCTCGGTTTTCAGAGTTGTGTGCTTGGGAAAGCGTAAAGACCCCCAACACCCAGAGAGGTGACAGCCTCACACGGGATAGCTAGTGTGCACTGCTGAATCACAAGCAAATAACAGCCAATATATTCACATGACCATAAGCTGTCCTAGAGGAACAATAAATACAGATGATTAATTGATCAAAACGATTAAGGGCATAGTCGGCAGCCACACACAATACGTTACTAATTCACTCGGCAAACATAACATAACACCACTTTATTAAGGTGGTGATGAGCCACATGATAGGAGGTGCGGGTAAAGCGCGTCTCCTTTACACATGCACCGACTTTCCGTTTAATGGCAACTGTGGGAAGGGAATTAGTTTGGCTACACACACACACACACACACACATTCAATATAACAGAGTACAGGAAGCCTAGGGACCAGAACCACGCCTGCCACTTTACAGCCAGCTAAATATAAGTCAACGTCTCTCTTTCCCCCCCCCCCCCTCTAACGCCGACACATGCTGACACACGCCTCTAAAGGGGATGTGATTGACAGTTGGGGTCGCAGTTCAGACCCTATAACCAACTATATATACCAAGCACCACAATGGAACAAGATTGGTGTCACTTTTCTCTATGGTAAGTGTATAGGATCACTGAGCTCTAACTTGAGCCAATTAAGAATTATACAAATGTTAAAAAGAAAATGCTTTAAAAGCCTAAACTTTGGGAGAAAATGGGGGTAAAAACACAAACTAACATTACACTTACATATTTTGCTGGACTTTCTGGACTCATTACAGCTACTGCACTGCACTGCACTGCATTCATGATGCTGCTGCACTACTGGCACTTTAAATGCTTTTAAATCTTTTTGCACATTCAACAGATGTTCATACTATCTATCACCCATTTTCTTGTCCTTTTTTTGTTAATTTTTATTTTTATTGTATTGATTTTTGAGATTGATACTGCGGGGGGGGGGGGGGGGGGGGATGGGGAGAAAGCATTCCAATGTACTTGTTAAAAATGGCAAATAAATATCTTGTATCTTGTATCTTGAAACTAAACCAGTCAACTTGATCCCATCTTTTGTGTGAGCTTGAAAAGTGAATTTGGGGAATGCCAACGTTTCTGTTGGCTGGATGTTTAGAACCGAGATGTGGAACCGACGTGGCAAGCACCCAGTAAACACTTGTTGTCGTGGTTGTGTGCGTGATGTGGTGAGACTCACAGCTCTGACACTGGTCCTCCTTTGGTCCCCAGCAGCGGCCGTTACAGGAGCGATGGCACTTCTGACCTGGAGGAGGAGAGAGAGCAGAGGAGACGGCTGGTGGGATGGGGGAGAGAGGGCTGTATGGCTGGTTGTACTTTCACTAGTGTCTTACTAAGTCGATTATCTAAGTAGATTGTTAGGTAGATATTGTTCTAGATATTGTTCTATAATGCTTGCCAACTTTTTGTACTTTTACCTTATTGTACTTTTACCTGAACTTAGTGTTTACCTGAGCACTGGTTCAGTTATTGGAGACTTGTTAGAAATGAAATGCACTATTGACTTCTGGTGACGAGTTCTTCTCTCACCCTCCTTTGTTGAAACACACTATTGTAAGTCGCTTTGGGTAAAAGCGTCTGCTAAATGACTGGAATGTAACGTAATGTTGGTCATAGGCTCTGTATGGAGTGTATACAACAGTGAGTGCCATACCATGGGAACAATGCAGTAGTGGTGGCACAGTGGTGTTCATACCTTGTTTTTACCGTTCATATACCCTTTTTCTCTCTGAATCGTTATTATCGTATAATCGTATTTTTTTTTTCTTAAATCAACTGAGAAAGAAACTAAAACAAATCACATATTTGAGACCACAACTATTCTAGACAATTGTCTAGAACAGTGATGTTGTTGTTGGCGTTGTCATATAATTACTTTTGGGCACTACTGAATAACGGCTAATTGATGATTTGAGTGCATGTGGATGAGTGTCTGTCTGTCACCCACTCTACATGAGAGCCACTAAGAGTTGAGGACCCTGGCCTCCTATTGGCCCTCTCAATCCATCTCTCTCTCTCCACCCCCCCTCTCTCTCTCTCTCTCTCTCTCTCTCTCTCTCTCTCTCTCTCTCTCTCTCTCTCTCTCTCTCTCTCTCTCTCTCCCTCCTCTCTCTCTCTCTCTCTCTCTCTCTCTCTCTCTCTCTCTCTCTCTCTCTCCTCTCTCTCTCTCTCTCTCTCTCTCTCTCTCTCTCTCTCTCTCCCCCCCCCCTCTCTCTCTCGCTCTCTCTCTCTCTCCCCCCCCCTCCCTCTCTCTCTCTCTCTCTCTCTCTCCCCACCCCCCCCCCCCCCCCCTCCCGGCTATGTACACTACACGCACTAACCCATACATCTTCACCTCTTATCGCATCTTGTACGTTTGGATCTTTGTGCACAACAAAACAGCACCAATCTCCAGCCAGAAGGACGGCTCTCACAAAGACATTTTCAGTACCACAAACGACCGCCTCAGGCGAGTGGAGTGAAGAAGCATAGACACACCTTGTGACCCTGAAACTAAATAAGAGTAGTGAACCCGGGCAATCACCACAGGATCTGAGTGGCGGGTGTAAAATGATGGACAGGGTAGCTGGCGTCCTCTATAACCTAGTATGCGTACACCTATGAGAACCAACAGGCTCGAACAAACTCGGTGACAGCCAGCCAAGCGACACAACTTTGCTACAATATGTGTGTTATTGTTATTATGATTGCCATTATTTGTTCTTTACTTTCCCTGCAGGCATCCGAGTTGAACCATAGAGTGAAACTGTTGAGTCAAACCTAAATGTATTTCCTATTTGTCAGCTGTTACTACTGTTTTATAATGATTTAGGGAAGCTTAGGTCACGAAGCATATCTAGACAGTACATCTACAGTTATTTGTGGCTTGCTTTTATTGCAGTCCCCGCTGAAACACAAACACAAACAAACACATATCTGCAAGGCTACCGTGAGACTAACGATCAAAATACTCCTTGTAGCACAGTGTGTTGCAGCTGACAGCTGACCGAAAAAACTGTCAAAACTCGGAAAAAAACAAACAATAGGCGGCGAATACCACACAACACAATCGCGTCCCAAACTAGGTCAGACGCGTCTGCGTAACACCAGCGCACCACACCGGGGCAGGGGGGGGCCGAGGGACCAGAGGCGGGCAGGAAAGGGACCTCAGAACATCACGGAACATCACATGGAATCGCCCCAAATTGGAACTCTGCTCTCATTAAAGGCCAACAAACAATAGACAAAAACGAATCAGAACAATAACTTGCCCTGCTTCTGCTTCTTCCCCAGAAGAAGATTATGTTCTCAAGTGAATGGATTACACGTTTTGGACATCCATGGCCCCCCCCCCCCCGCCCTCCTCCAGAACTCGAGTTTGTATTTGGCAAATAGTGTGTGTGTGTGTGTTTGTGCGTGTGTATGTGTGTGTGTGTGTGCGCGTGTGTGTGTGTGCGTGTGTATGTGTGTGTGTGTGTGTGCGCATGTGTGTGTGTGTGTGTGTGTGTGTGTGTGTGTGTGCGCATCTGTGTGTGCCTGTGTGTAAGCTCATGGGGAGCTGCCATAGGTGGCCAAAGGACATTAATGCTTAAAATAAACCCAATCCACTCCATTAATTGTGCAGTTTAACAAAGAAACTACAAAACATGTGTGTGTGTGTGTGTGTGTGTGTGTGTGTGTGTCTGTGTGGGGGGGGGGTGGTTAATGAGGTCAGGGAGAATGGGGGCAGCTCTTCAGGGCGTCATTGACCCTCCCCCTTTCCCTAAAAGATTATGTATGTGGATGGACGTCGTCTCTGTGTGTGTGTGTGTGTGTGTGTGTGTGTGTGTGTGTGTGTGTGTGTGCATGTGTGTGTGCGCATGTGTGTGTGAACTTTCAGCCCAGTAATGAAATCACTTCATCGCGGCCTAGGTCATTCTTGAACATGTATCTAATAGCCGGCTGAGGTACTGCACTAATCCCAGACAGCAGCTTAGGCCTAAATCGTTGATTTGAGCGATTAAGTTGATTGCGTCTTTCACTGCTCACACACACACTGTTCACTTTGACGCGTCAGCAACTCACACGGACATGGGATTGGTGACCGCTCATTATGCTTGTTTTTTGTTGTTGTGTTTAAGATAATGCCGGATTATTATTAATTCTATTATAATTATTATTGTAATTATTGTTTCTTGCTTGAGTTTTCCATAGCTGGTAACTGGTCAGGATCAGAATTTTATTTGATGTCTGAGGATTTAGTGGTGAGGCGGTGGGGGGGGGGGGGGGGCATCCTCAGCCTTTCTATAGTAACATATTGGTGCAGCTTTGTAGAACTGATATTAGGCAATCTTTTGTGTGTGTGTGTGTGTGAGTGTGTGTGTGTGTGTGTGTGTGTGTGTACCCTTAAACCACAGAGGGATTCATTACAACAAACAAAACTATAAAATGCTAAGAAAACCTTGCCTATAGCGGTGCGAGCGCTCTCTCCTCCCCCCCTGTGTTTTCAAAGGAATCCATTCAATTGCTTCATTTTCTAGTTTGAAATGGCATCTGGATTCCAGTCCCCTAGTGCTCTAGTGTGCTTTGCGAGGGACCTTGTTAAAAAACAGGACTTCTGCTTCCCCACATTTATCCAACTGCTACGCATAACATAAAGCAAAAAGGAAAGAAAAAAAAAGGAAAACGTCTTTATTTTTAAGTGGCACATTTCTCAGAGACAAAAATGGGATATGATTTGCGGGTTGATCTGTCGGACTCCCCTCATTAAGACGCCGTGTATCACTCACACGTCAAGCTGCTGTTGGTGGGCACCACCAGCGGGTCGCTCCGGCCGTTCTTCACGATGTCTTGCCAGTGGATGGTGTCGGCGTGGCAGAGGAACTTGTTGTTGTCCACGTAAACACTTCCGCCGAGGATCTCTGTGTGGGAGGAAGGAAGGAAAAGGGGACATGTAAACGTCTGAGAATACACCAAAAATATTTAAGAAAATCGATTTGTTTTAATACGGGGGCTGGTACGTGTATATATACGCAATGTAATGCTCACATGCGACATTGCCTCGTGATGCTCACACGCTTCCAAAAAAATTGCTGTTGTTAGTAATCATTTTTTTGTGGTCATTGTTTGGTGATCAATCGTGAAAGGATTTCTCATTATGGGGAGATGCTGTTGTGTTTTAAATTGCCACAGTGGTTCTCATGCGAGACGCCGCAAGACAAGGCTTTCATTAGCCTAGGTTACGCTTTATTGACGTTGATTTGGGAAATTTTCAGGACTACAACTTTCTACAAGTATCAGAGAATCCCATGATGCATTCTGATGTACAAGCCATATCTCTCTTTCTCTCACACACACACACGCACACACACACACGCACACGCACGCGCACACGCACACGCACACGCACACACGCACACGCACACGCACACACACACACACACACACACACACACACACACACACACACACACACATAAATGATTTCCATTTGGTGGTACTTTTCCAATACGTTCCTCAAAACACAAATTGAAACCGCCTCGCTGAATCTCGAGTGTTCGTTGTCTCTCTTTTGTGACACTAAATCCCAGGCGTCGGTAACTACCCACCTAGTGTCAGGTCATGTGAGTTACTCCAACTCTACAGGGAGTTCCTAGGGTGCACAGTGTGGCCGGAGAAGCTCTTTGAGACTGTAACTGTGATTGACTCTGGGCTGTCCGAATACAATTGGCTTGGCACAAGTTAGTTACTATCTCTATAAATGGAGGAGACATGGACAATAAATAAATCCATAATAACAATAATACAGGTAAGAATGTCTATAAACCAGTCACATATTTTCTCATCTTTCATGAAACTTTATTGAGTGTGTTTAGGACATAACGTCCTGCATACTCAGTGGTCTTATGCTACATAATCAGACATATAACACCTTTTGTTATTCAAAAGAATGGGCTAGGATTAGCCTGGGAAAGTATGCTTTGTGATATAGGTTTCAAGTTTGATTAAAAAGTGCAGTGTCTCAGACAAACACAGCTCCACACATGTGCAAACACACACACACACACACCTTCACACCTTCACACACACACACACACACACACACACACACACACACACACACACACACACGCACACACACGCACACACACACGCACACACACACACGCACACACACACACACAAATACAACAATTGTTACCTTTGATTCTTACTTCTGTGACATGTGCACGGCATGTGTACATGGCATGCACACACACACACACACACACACACACACACACACACACACACACACACACACACACACACACACACACACACACACACACACACACACACACACACACACACACACACTCCAACCCAAAGTCACAGCCAATATTGGCCAAGATCAGCTGCCTGTGGCGCGTTGACAGCGGTGTTGGCCAGGGAAGGCCTGACAAAAGCCATGTGTCATATTGCTGTTATTAAGACACGCTGATCTTTTCCTCCTCCTGTTGTTGTTTGTCCACTCTCAGCTCATCCTTCTGTCCTTCCGTCCACACCGCAAACAACAAGACCAAAAACACACACACAACTCTCTCCTGCCCCCCCCCCCCCCCCCCACCTCACTGCCCCCCCACACACAAATAGAAAACAATTAAAACAAGAACAATTACACCCCTCCTCTACCACCTGCACCACTAAATCCTGCCCCGCGTTAAGCCACAGGGGGAGGACTGGCAGTAAGCCCCTGGATTCCATGTCATTTTAAATTTCATCAGGTTGGAGCGGTGGAGGGAAGGCATGGGGGTATCCCTCCACTTTAATCTGCATTGCTTTGTCCACCGAGGATAACCAGACACGGGAAGGAGGGAGGGGGGAGGGCAGGGGGAGGGAGGGAGGGAGGCAGTGTTCAACCACACATGGCAAGGTGTATTCTGTATCTATGTTGCTCTCTGTCGCTCCAAAAACGTTTCACTCGTAGTCTGTCTGTCTGTCTGTCTGTTTGTCAGGGAATGTCAATGTGTATCTGTCTTTCAGTGTCTGTCAGTTTCTGTCTGGCTGTCTGCGTTGTATGTCAGCCTGTCTGTCTGTCAGTGCCTGTCTGTCATTGTATTTATTTTCGTCTGTCTGTGATGTCTGTCTGTCTGTCTGTCAGTGTCTGTGTCTCCACACGACACACACACACACACACACACACACACACACACACACACACACACACACACACACACACACACACACACCACACACACACACACACACACACACACACACCACAGGAGGAAAGGCCAATGAATTATTGGACACGGAAGGTGGTTTTCCGATTATTGTTGTTTTGCATGAGTTCTAAGAAGCCCAATCTTCCCTGCTGAGTGAAAAAGAAGAATGCAGAGGAGAGAGAGAGAGAGAGAGAGAGAGAGAGAGAGAGAGAGAGAGAGAGAGAGAGAGAGAGAGAGAGGAGAGAGAGAGAGAGAGAGAGAGAGAGAGAGAGAGAGAGAGAGAGAGAGAGGAGGGAAAAGGTAAGGAAGAGAAGTGGAGACCTTAAGAAATGTATAGAGAGACGGATAGAGACAGGGAGAGCAGGGGAGAGCAAGAGAGAGACAGAGAGAGTGAGAGAAAGAAAGTGAGAGAGAGAAAGAGAGAGACAGAGAGAGCGAGAGCGAGAGCAAGACAGAGAGGTGGGGGGAGAGAGACATCTAAATCAAAAACAAGAGCTAGAGGAGGTGAAGCCTGCTCGTGGATGTTCGTTATTTACAGTGGCATGGGTCCTTTTCTCTGTCTCCCCACAAACAAATGACTGAAACAGATGAGACCCATAATCCAAACCCAGAAAACCCAGTGGCATCTAGCACACAGGGTCACACACACACACACACACACACACACACACCACACACACACACACACACACACACACACACACGCACACACACACACACACACATGCACACACACACACACACACACACATGCATACACACAGCCACATGAATATTTGAGCACACGTACACCCAAGATAATTGTTCCAAAACAAATCCTGTATTAAATGATACAGATAAATGAGGGTGATGGGGTCGAATGGCCTGTATTGCGGTGCATGTGTGTGTGTGTGTGTGCCTGTGGATGTGTGTGTGTGTGTGTGTGTGTGTGTGTGTGTGTGTGTGTGTGTGTGTGTGTGTGTGTGTGTGTGTTGCGCGTGTGCGCATGTGTGTGTGTGTTGTGTTGTGTGTGTGTGTGTGTGTGTGTGTGTGTGTGTGTGTGTGTGTGTGTGTGTGTGTGTGTGTGCGCGCATGTGTGTGTGTGTGTGTGTGTGTGTGAGACCAGCTTTGAAACATTGAATCAGGGCACCAGGAAATTGTCACTGGCTGTGGTAAGCTGGTCATTGGCTGTGGTAAAGTCAGAATATATTGTTTTGTTTTTTTCCCCTCCTAGAACAATCCTTTTTTGGCAACTGATGATTTGAAATAATGGGGCAATGAGGTTAGTGCAGGCTGTTGAGCAGAGAGGAGCGACACACCACATATCTGACTGGGAACAAGACTCTTTGCTTTTGTTGTTCCTCTAACTGGTGGCTCGCCCGGGATAGTTCAGGTGCTTCTACCTGTCACCAAGCTATGAATCATCCACAACCGCTACCACCGACCCGCTACGTAGCACGCATACTACCACAGCAGCAACAACAACAACACAACAACACAACATCACGCTAACGCGCTCCTTTTTTTGTGAACAGTGAAATGCTTGATTATGTGCTGGATACGCTGTGCGGTCACAGGGGGACTAGCGGTTAAAGCGCGTTGTTGACTGCGCCGCTAGGTAGAGCGAACAGCGTGTTAATTAGCTCGTTCATGCTACCGCGTCTCCACGGCTATTCCCCAACTCGTCTTGAGAGCCACTCCAGAAGGGCCCCCCCCTTCTAAACGGGACCGGGGCTCCTCAGCCAGCCGCCCGCTAAGACGAAAATAATAATACGAAATGTGAGAAAGCAGAACAAATGTATGCAGCCAATTATTTCAAGGGTAAGCGTGTTGTGTTTTTTTTTAATTGCTGTGTGGGGATGAATTTGATTAAGACTGGGAGGCAAATATCAAACCCTTGGAAACCAAAAAAAAAACCAGTATTAATGAGTTTGCGAGAATTAATTAATATGTGTTTGCGGGGGCGACGTTATAAAGTACGGTGCGCCGCCGAACGGCGAGGTAAATGAGGGTTCATTTGCCTCAATGAGGTTACAATGTGCTATTGCAATGTTCCAATTGTGTCGAGGCTCAAAACACAGTATGTGTCTGCAGAGACGCCTGTACAGAGGGTTTACCCCCACACACATAGACTCCACTTGGTCGGGCCGCACAGATATATTAACGGCCGCCCAATACATTTATTCAAACACATTTATTTGTTTTGAACCCGACCGCGCGACGGCACGACGGCGATCCACGGTCGACACTATTGAACATTGACCCCCCCCCCCCCGCATCAACTTCTCCTGTACCTGTTGGCTCTGCTAAATCGTGAAAGGTCTGCTGACAAGCGTGAGACATTCATCAAACCTATGAGATACATAGGCCTTAGCGATGGTAAGATTCACCCATTTGCATCAGTATAAAGGTTCCCCACACGGTCGATTGCCTGTATACAAAAGTGTGAACCGGATACAATTCGGAATGAAGTCGAGATGTATCGTTTTAAAAAATTTTTACATCGATAAATTCTGATTGATTTTATCCGATTCAACGAGCCGTTCGAAGCGGGATTTTGTTGCTATGCAACCACCGAATAAGCCTAGGCTGATTCAGTCAGTCTAAGCATTGTAAACACGGAAGTTATGTTGCTATGTTAAATATAACATATTATAACCCTTCATTTCCCTCGGGATAAATAAAGTTATCTTGAATCTTGAATCTTGAATTAAAGAATCCCATTATAATTAAGACGGATTAATAATAAAGTCAGATGAACTTTAGCCAAGGTCATTTTCCATACAATTACATTGAAAATGTTCTTAAAGGTCACACGTATTTGTATTGTTTCCCCCAAACCACGGTCCCCATGCCACGCCCCCAGGTCACGCCCCCAGGCCACGCCCCCAGGCCACGCCCCACACAAGTTACCACCAGAAGTATATTTCAGATCTGTTTTGTCTTTCAGAGAAACCAAAACAGGTAAAGCAAAACATTTCAGCGTCCAACGAGCACACACACACACACACACACACACACACACACACACACACACACACACACACACACACACACACACACACACACACACACACACACACCACACACACACACACACACACACACACACACACACACACACACACACACACACACACACACACACACACACGGGTCATACCAGAAGCCAGAGAGTAAGACAGGACCGCAAACATACAGAAGGAATAAAAGAAAATGAAAAAAAGGAGAAAACTCACACAAGGAAATATAGCCAGTCAGACAGATAGAGAACCAGAGAGAGTTTCTCGGTTTCTCTGGCAGAGGAAGCAAGGGGCTGTGTGGGTCCTCTGCTGAGCTACGCTCCCATTGACTTCAGAGAGCTGACTCAAGGCAGAGGGGCCGACCACAACACA
>CM051015.1:13790419-13792919 GCA_027704905.1 Muraenolepis orangiensis | reverse complement strand
AAGCATTTCGCAACTGTGACATTCACGGCTGAGAGCACACCGCTTCACGCGTGCTCTCAGTGGTCACATGACCACTGAGAGGATATTCTTTAATGTTCCACACTTTAAAACCCAGTCGCAAGACATCTCCATGACCATTAGGATGTTCACAGGGGCAAAAACTTAACAAAAATGCAATCCAATGCACATATTTTGGTTGCCATCCAAATAAGAAACAACCAAAAAAGGACAGAATCCTGCCAGATGCCAAATGTCTCCTGGCTCTCTGTAGCCAGTGGAGGACAGTTTGGAAAAACAAGCTGCTTGCCGCAAATGCAAAAGCATTTAACAACACACTGACATCGGGGATATAAAAGAACAAAAGGCTACTGCAAGAAGCAAAACATGCATCTCAGCATGTGCGTCACCAGGGTGACTGATGGGGCAGTAGTGGCAGTAGCGGCGAACACAAAGGGGGGACTTGGAGAAATGACTCCTCCCTGAGCAGAGAACAATAAAAATGATTCGCATAAAGAAGGATGCTGGTAAAGATGGGCCTCAGCCCGGGATATGAGTGTGGGAATCCAATTAATTCAAAAGGTGAAAACACTTCGCAATTGCACAAGGGCCTGTTGGGAAATTATTGAGTTTAAGTCGAAGCCAAAGCAAAAGGAAGGCCAGACACAAATTTCACTCTTTCAAGTAAGCACTATTTTCTCTGTCTCGCTTGTTGTCAAGAAGTGGTCGAGGCATGTATTCAGCACTTTATTTTTCTCCCCACTAGGGGGTTTCCATAAGACATTCCTCCGTAATTGGATCTTACAACCGGAGTTGCAGAGGATTTAATTTTCATAATATGTTCTTTGTTGCGGGTGAATGTTTGGCTTTGTTTTTGGATTCTCTGTTGAGTTGCCATTAGTAAGTGTTAAGGTATTGGTCATTCAAGATGGGCTCGGAAAACCGATGTCTTCTCTGCTGCCAAGGGAAGGTGTGTGTGTGTGTGTGTGTGTGTGTGTATATTAATAAATAAATAAAAGGGGCTGTTGATTCAATTCAGCCCTATCCCTCATAAACTGACTTTCCATGAGGCAATTGCTTGGGAAAAGAAGAGAAGAAAGTAAAGCAATGCGTTAAAAGAGTGCAGGTAAAATGAGCATCACAGAACTGAGTGAAAGTACTTGGCAAGAACCATTAAAGGCAATACGTGAACAATGTAGGGACATGATTAAAAGTAAATAGCAGCTCTCTCTCGTGTACGTCTGAAGGCCACTTAGCTTATTAAGGCTTGTGCCTGATCAGCCTGCCAGCTGAATTAGAATTCGCCACCCTCTTGGACACACAAGCACACACACACGCACACGCGCGCACACACACGCACGCACAAAATACAAATGGGACCAGAGGGAGAATGAAGAGAGATGATGAAACAGGATTAAGCAGAGAGAAAGAGAGAGAGAGAAGGAGGGAGAGAGGGAGGAAAGCTAGGGGTAGCAACTGTACATTAAGAGCGCATTTCATGAAATCCAAATGATGGAGGTATTTCCCTCCGACCTATTGAAACGTTTCTGGAACACCACACGGGTCATGCATCTAACGGAGTGCAAGAGGAGAAGCGCGTGTGGACCAAACGTAAATAGAAGTCATCTGTGTGATGAGAGAGAGAGAGAGCTTTTGTGTGTGTGGAAGGTTTCCCCCATATAGCTTTGAGCGCTACACCTTTCACTGAGCAGAATGCAATGCAACATGTTAAATCCACAAGGAGAGGAATATGATTTTGCAATGAAGCAGCTTAAACACACACACACACACACCACACACACACACACACAACACACACACACACACCAAATACACAGTTAAATACCAGCGGTGGCCAGATCTGAAAAGCTTTGTGTAAATATGTAAATATATGGGGGCCAGGGAGGCACCACTGGCCCAGTAGGCTAAATTAATAAGCATAATGAGACGTTTGGAAAATAACAAGGACAGGTTTATTTAATGAAGATAAACGGACAAAACTGAGATGGTAGAGCTCTTCTTCGGGGGGGGGGGGATGGTGGAGGGGCATGAGAAGGAAATCATAAAATACAATGGAAAACAACACAACGTAAAGAAATATAACCGCTGCCTCAACGAAACATAAAACGGCAAATGGAATGGTTACGAGCACATCAGCCCGACTCGGTTTGTTTTGGCGCGAGACGGCGAGGACACCGAGGGGAAGATGGCAGTCTCTCCAGCGCCTTCCTACACACAACTCTTTGTGTGCATGTTCATGGTGGGAACGCGGCTTACTTTGATGACCACTAAAAGCACCTTGACAGAAGCAGCAGCTCAAAGTATGCACGTGTCCATGTTTGGGAGGCATTTTGAGTGGCGATGAAGCCGTGCGACGCCGAGCGACATTTGGCTCCTTGGCCTTTGAGACCGGCCGAGCTGCCAGTCAAGTCTCAGTTTTTGATTTTTCAGTGCGCTCTGAGAACTGTCTTGCCGTTTGGGAATGGCGGTCCAGCACAAGCAA
>CM051015.1:13772919-13785419 GCA_027704905.1 Muraenolepis orangiensis | reverse complement strand
CACACACAGGTTACTCTTCCAAACAGACAGTGTGTGTGTGTGTGTGTGTGTGTGTGTGTGTGTGTGTGTGTGTGTGTACATATTCATGAGGATAACTGAGCTAAGCTTGATGGAAAGGTGCAGCGAAGGGGACCCCATCCCCATCCCATTCCAGAGTGTTTCAATGAGCCAGAGACTTCACATGGAAATCCATGGAGTCCAAAAAACACACACACACACACACACACACACACACACACACACACACACACACACACACACACACACACACACACACACACGCACGCACAGCCAGCAGCCACTATGCGCCACGGAAGATAGAGAGAGAGAGAGAGAGAGAGAGAGAGAGAGAGAGAGAGAGAGAGAGAGAGAGAGAGAGAGAGAGAGAGAGAGAGAGGAGAGAGAGAGAGAGAGAGAGAGAGAGAGAAAAAAGAAATCAATGGGATATCACACAGCTGTTTAATTGATTCCACCCCAGTGTGCGGGACTGGCTGGGATGGCGTAGGCTAGGGGTGGTTGGGTGTAGCTTTAGTCCTGGGGTTTGGGTGGAGGTGGCGTCCCCTGACAGGTCCATGTGCAGTTAATAAGCTTTATCTCCACACGCGTGTGCCGCATGCGGGATTGGAGCCGGTCTTTGTTGGACCCTCAGAGGAAAGAGGAGCGAAAGAGAAGTGGAATGGGGGGGGGAAGGCGTGAAAACGGCCGAGGAGGCGACGCCAGGGGCATGGCGGAGGAAACGATAGCGCTTCCAACTCATCCAAACGCTAGTTCATACCAAGATAACTTCCGAAGTGAGGTCATCCCTCGTACCGCTACCTCATACAAGCCTCTGACCATGTTCATGTTAAGTATACCAAGACTAGAACAGGCAGTGGGCAGCAGAGTATCGTCCTCAGTCTCGCCCCACATGTGGAACAACAACAACACAACGTGTTCTAAACCCCCCCCCCCCCTGTCCCTATATACCAACCTGTGTTCCTTCCCCATACCTGTATGGGGGAGTACACAGCTTGACTCAAGACTTATGGGAGGGACGCAGCGCTTAAGACCTATGGGCTACGTCTTAAGTGTCTAGTAACTCTTCCCATGAGCGCGTTTTAGTAGACAGTCGAGGGTCCGAGTGAATCATCGAAGACATCTATGATGAAGGGTCGGAGGCCGTCTCTAGTATCTCAAAGACTCGAGCTCGACGCACTATCTGACGTTGGAAGGGGTCAGGATGTAGAGACAGGGCAGCGCACCGGCAAGGCTCTGGCCGTTTGACATCTGTCACAATATCTGTCACAATATCTCATTACCATCCGACAGATGGTGCTACAATAACACCATTCAAGAGGGGAAAAAAACAAAGGTCAACAACCGATACGACACTCCCGTACAATATTGACAGAGTGGCAGAACAACTCTGTACTACAACCTAGGGGGTTGAACCTGAGACAATAAACCAGGCCCCTTTTTTCCTAATTAGTCATGAATTAACAATTGATTGTGTTTCCCGGGAATCGATAGCACATTGGAAAGCGGAGAATTGAGATTCTCCAGCGTACTGGTGGTTTCTCCGGGGCCCACAACTCTGCACTATTCACGGAAGTAAATCAATTCCACCCAGCGAGTTGAGAACTAGCTGAGTTCCTTAATTACTATCGCAGGAAAAGACACATTCCAACTCTGTTTTGTTTGTTTAGACGGTTGAATTGTTACGCTTAGGGAAATACCTGCAGCAATTGATCGCTAGTACGGAAGTGGATAAATGTATATATTGTAATACCTCGTGAGAGATCATCGTTAAAATGGGGAAAGCGAATATCAATGTCCAGCACATCTGGATGACGCTCGAGGAAACAATGTGTCCATAATAATACTTCAAGCCAATAGGGATTCATATCTTCATATCTGTGTGTGTGTGTGTGTGTGTGTGTGGGTGTGTGTGTGTGTGTGTGTGTGTGTGACCACCGCCATTTTGGGAGCATAGGAGCTAGCATATTTGTTCGTTATGTTTTGTTTTTGGTCATTGTTTAACAATGAATCGTGAAATGATCTCTCATTATGGGGCGAAGTTGTTGTGTTTTGAAGTGCCACACAGCGTTTCTCATGCACGACATGGCAACACAAAGTATCTCATTAGCCTCGGCTACGGTTTACGTTGATTTAAGATTTTACAATACTACAACTCTCTCTCTCTCTCTCTCTCTCTCTCTCTCTCTCTCTCTCTCTCTCTCTCTCTCTCTCTCTCTCTCTCTCTCTCTCTCTCTCTCTCTCTATCCTCTCAAAATGGGGAATGCCGCCAACAAAAAAGACCCAAGATGCCAACAAAAAAGATGCATGCTGATGTGTAAGCCCTATATACAGTATATATATATTCAAGTATTTGTCTGGCTAAATACAGTCGATCACATTTGCTATTCCTCGATATATATTCACAAATAAAAAGCAAAGAAAAAGCGACTCCTCTCCTCCACGTCTGCAGGTGAGGGAAGTCGTGTACGATGAGCCCGGTGAGCAGCAGACGGGGGAGGAGAGGCGGCGGCGGCCGCGGGGTGATTGAGGCCAGGCCCCGCCTGTGCACAGACGGCGCTAGGGACGGCACTTCAAACAGCCGCCCGCCCGGCGTGCCCTGTGAGGCTGCGTGCATGCGTGCACAGCCCCTGACACCAGGCTGAACTTGGCGCTCCACTGAGGAGGATTGATACTGGCAAAGAGACCGGCGGTGGTGCAGGAACCACAGCTATTCCCACAGTGTAGCAGAACATACAAGAAGGAATAAGTGATGGGGATGTAACTCACACGCATACACACACACACACACACACACACACACGCACACACACACACACACACGCCCACACACACATGCAGAGACACACACACACACACACACACACACACACACACAAGGAACACGGTTGCATGTCCAGTGGTGAATGCCTTGTGCATTGTTTTTCAATATCCGACTGACAGTTGAGGGCAGCGCCAGGAAGAGCTGTTTGAAGTAAACAATGAGAGAGATATGAATTATTTAGAGGTGAATGAAGGAAGAGGAGCTGACAGTCAGTGAGTAGGAAGTGGAAGAGAGAGAAATATATTTTTCAGAATACGTGCGCGTGTTTCAGGGAGGGTGATTTTTCTTTCTTCATCCACGGTTTCAACAAAGCCTGTTTCTGATTCAGGCAGACGACATACAGTCTTGAAACAGGCAGCCTTAATCCACTGAATGTATGACACCGAACCACAGCTCTTATGACTCTCCCTGAGTCATAATCACGCCTTGCTCATCACCCAACAAGCAGTGACACAGTAACACATTAAGAAGAACAGGGAAATGTTTGTTTTTTTTACTATCTCACACAATGCCAGGATAGAATAATGCTAGAGTGCAGCATTGTATTGTGTAACCTGTTCATTTGGCTTAAAAAAAACTAATCATATTGTTTGTTTCATCAATCATAAAATCTGTATTTTCGCTTCATCCAACAAAAAAACGTCATTGCTTTCCAGTAGCAGCAACAGCAAACTTCATCAACTGCATTCGCTATCCAAGCAGTGACTGATGCTGCATTGAATAACCACAATGAAGCCCACAGTTTGAGTCATTTTCTTTCATACGCTTAACCCCCCCGCCTCCCTCACCCCCTTGCTCCTGGCAGGCCACGCTTAAGAGCTTCCGTGTGGACTTCGTACATCCTATTTGCATGTTCATATATCTTACTTACCCACGCAGAGCGTTCCTTCTCCGCTGGCTTCTCGATCTCCGAGCGTAAAAGGAGTACCTGGCGGCGCAAAGGCCACGGCGTGCGTCGGAAGGCAGCGAGGAATGAGCAGTGAGGAGTGAGCAGCGAGGAGACCCACGCACAGAGAGCACAGCCACTCCACTCAGGGCTCATATCGGGCTATACGCTTTCTCTGCTTGTCAACATGCAAATGCGGGGGGGTTGCTGCTACTCGAAAGCAAAGAATGACCAGGATACAAACATAGCTTGACTGAAACACAAGCGGAGCGAAATGTTATCATATACGCTACATGAAAAGATACCATTTTACATACAGTAATGCATTCTGAAGCGGGTGTCACTCTCTCTCTACCTGTGAGGTTTCTCAGCCCCAGCTGTCGAAGGCCGAAGTTTCCGTCGCGCCGGTAGTTGAGGAAGACGGCCAGCGAGTAGCGGTCCTCGTACAGCTTGGTTCCCCGGATGATCCTCAGGTTCTCCAACGGCAGGTAGTCAAACTGGTTAAGGGCCACCAGCACGTAGCCTGTCACCTCCCGGATGGACTGCAGAGAGAGAGAGAGAGAGAGAGAGAGAGAGAGAGAGAGAGAGAGAGAGGAGAGAGAGAGAGAGAGAGAGAGAGAGAGAGAGAGAGAGAGAGAGAGAGAGAGAGAGAGAGAGAGAGAGAAAGAAGAGAGAAGAGAAGAAAGAAAGAAAGAAAGAAAGAAAGAAAGAAAGAAAGAAAGAAAGAAAGAAAGAAAGAAAGAAAGAAAGAAAGAAAGAAAGAAAGAAAGAAAGAAAGAAAGAACGAAATAACAAACCAAAAAAAGAAACAAACCAAAAATGAAACAAAACAAAGAGAACCATTAGTTCATATGTAAAAGTATGATTGCATTATTAGTGTACATCACAAAGGTCACCTTTAAACCAGCCCAATAATAAAGCATGAAGCGACCTCAAAGCCAGGAGCGGTATGTGAGGCTTGTACGGGGTTGCTGAAAATGACCCGCCAGACTAAAACCGGCAGCCAATGTAATTTCACAAATACGATCTCGGCTGGAATATGGAAAGAGCTAATGAGATTCTTTTGTCAGAAGCCAACTCATCTTGTTATACCGTCGCCTGCTAATTTGCCGTTTTAATTGATTGCTCGCAAAGTTTTTAGTCGCCCTCTGTGGGACTTTTTGAAACAAAATTTGAAACACGACAAGTCAACAAACGGCGCTTTTGTAAGGAAGAAGCGTTAACTACAGAGAGAGGAACTCTTCGCTATTTACAAGTACTGTGACACCCAAAAGAGGGTATTTTAAGGCTTGTGTCGGGATTGACATTTATGAGATGGGTAGGCTTGAATAAAAAATAAAAGGGGTAACACAAAGGACAGATGGTGCAGTGGTTTGAATCATAAAGCACGTGGGTGTCGGCCACAGTTTGATACCCTGACTCCGTCATTAGATGACCTAGTATACGGCGAGTCTAGACAAGAGTTCAGGACATTGGAAGCAGGCACCGTGTATTTCCCTCACTTCGTCCAAAAACACACCGGCTACACAATCTTAGTCGCTCTCACTTCTCACAAAATCTTCCCACACAGGGATGACCTCTACGTGATCGGGGGGGGGGGGGGGTTAGAGGTTTTTCCTGTCTGGTTGATTTCATGTGATATTTCCTCTTTGCTTGTGACAGCCCAGCAGCGCTGACGGAGTGAGTTTCATGCAGGGGCTGTGGCGTCACCGCCTTGCCGCGCCGTGCTGCGCTTGCCAGGCGGCGGCTGTCAGAGGACATGGCTGTCAGCCACTAGGGCCGGAGCCACGGCCATCAGATCTGTCAACATTACCCCCTGCTGATTAGCCTTTAATAAGCACAAAACGGCCCACGGATTGGCACGTCTCTGTGTGTTTGTGTGTGTGTGTGCAATTGTGTAAGTGGGCGGGTGGAGAGAATTGTACTGTGACTCAGAGTTGTGTGTGGTGCCTTTGAGGAAGATAGTGTGTGTGTGTGTGTGTGTGTGTGTGTGTGTGTGTGTGGTGTGTGTGTGTGTGTGTGTGTGTGGTGTGTGTGTGTGTGTGTGTGTGTGTGTGTGTGTGTGTGTGTGTGTGTGTGTGTCTGTGTCTGTGTGTCTGTGTTTGAGGGAATGAATTTGGGGTGAGTTCGCCTATGAAGGAGTGAGTGTTGTTATAGCAAATCTCTGATTCTGAAAACACAAACACACACACAAACACACACAACACACACACACGCACGCACGCACGCACGCACGCACGCACGCACGCACGCACACACACACACACTCCCCCCCCCCCTCCCTCCAAACAAGATTCCAGTTACATGGCAATGTCTAAATAAAACTGAATAAATAAATGTTATTTTCTTCCTGTGAACGCTTCCTGTGTGAGATGAATAAGGCAGAAGCGTCCAGGGAGGTGAAGGAGGTGTATCAGACAGAAGGAAGGAAGCAGGGCAGCAGCGTACGGAAACATTTCTCGCAGGGCTTGATTTTGTGGATATTACTTGGCAGGTCAGTTAGCTTATTTTGTGGGTAGTAGGTTTTGTTCCCTTTCCAAGTTTGTTTTTCTCCTCCACCTTCCTCCGTCTCCCAGCGTGTTTCGGAGCCAGCGGACCGGATCCTCTCCCAAACACACAGCCTCTCTACGTACCGCGGAACGGAGAGAACAGAGAGGTACAGACATGCACACAGAGAAGAAGGGATGCAGAGATAAAGTGTGAAAGAGAGAGAGAGAGAGAGAGAGAGAGAGAGAGAGAGAGAGAGAGAGAGAGAGAGAGAGAGAGAGAGAGAGAGAGAGAGAGAGAGAGAGAGAGACAGATAGACACCATTATTCCTCTCTCTCTCTCTCTCTCTCTCTCTCTCTCTCTCTCTCTCTCTCTCTCTCTGTATCTCCCTAAATGTCAGCGGTACAGCGCTGTGTACCGTATCTGCCGTGTTGTGTTGTGGGGAAGCAACAGTGAGAGCTGGTCCCGTACGGCCAGGGTCCTTTGGTTCAACCGCATGTGAAACACACCTGATTCACGCAAACTGATTCAACCAGCATGGCTTGGCAACTGAATGTCTGGACAAAGGACTATATAGAGCTCTTTATAAAATAGTCCACATACAATAATAGTCCCAATACAGACAGTATTGGCACAGGGGGTTGGCGAGTGTCATTGACAGACCGTGATCAACAAAGACTCTCAGATTCTTATGGTTGCCATGTGTAACAAACACAATGGATCACACATCCAAGTCAACAACAACAACAACAACAAGAGCAAGTCGTGGGTCAAAGTGTGTAAATCTGAGGTCTCACGGTCTCACACGTGGTTATGGTTAGGATTGTGGTGAAGAGGTTGACTCCATCTTGTCCATTGTATTATTTTAGTTGTATTCTCGCTGGTAAAAAAAAGAACAACCCTGAAACCTCTGCTGTAAAATGAAAAACAAATGCACCTGCATCTTTATGATTTCCCAATGGAACTTGTTTCTGAGACATATTTGTGCTAACGTTCGACGAGGACGCTTCTTTTACGTTTTCAGCTCCAATTGGAGCACTAAGGACGTTTTTACAAAGGCTGAAAGTTATAGGAAGGAGGGGGAGGGAGGGGGGGGGGGGTGTTATCCCCATGGTTACGACCCACGGCAACTTAATGATCTATTTTTGTTGTTTGTTGTTTTTCCGACGAGAACCATCAATGTGTATGAGATGCACCACACACACACACACACACACACACACACACACACACACACACACACACACATACACATACACACACACACACACAGTATAGTTGTTCTATGAGATTATGCGGTTTTGGGGGTCACAGGGTCAAATATATTTTGATATATTTAATATTTTAAAAAAAGAGAGAGAGAGAAGGAGAGAGAGAGAGAGAGAGAGAGAGAGAGAGAGAGAGAGAGAGAGAGAGAGAGAGAGAGAGAGAGAGAGAGAGAGAGAGAGAGAGAGAGAGAGAGAGAGAGAGAGAGAGAGAGAGAGAGAGAGAGTAAAGAGACAGAGAGAGAGTTAAAGAGAGAGAGAGAGAGTTAAAGAGACAGAGACAGAGACAGAGAGAGAGAGAGAGAGAGAGAGAGAGAGAGAGAGAGAGGAGAGAGAGAGAGAGAGAGAGAGAGAGAGAGAGAGAGAGAGAGAGAGAGAGAGAGAGAGAGAGTAGAGAGAGACGAGAGAGAGAGAGAGAGAGAGAGAGAGAGAGAGAGAGAGAGAGAGAGAGAGAGAGAGAGAGAGAGAGAGAGAGAGAGTTAAAGAGACAGAGATTTCAAGGGGAGCCAGATCACTAGATTAACAGGGATTCCTCTCCTCCCTCGGTGCACTTGCAAGCGGAAGTGTGAAGAGTGTGAAGTGTGTGAAGTGTGCCGGTGGAACAGAAGCCCTGCTGGAGGTTCTGAGACGTGCCTCGACTCCCTCAAAGGGGCGAGATAAACAAGGGGCAGGGTCATATCTTCACACCTAGGTTTGTTCCATCTATTTAGTTAAATTTCAATATATGTATATATATATATATATATATATATATATATATATATATATACAATATATATCTCTTATATATTGAATTTTTTTGCTGCTGATTTGGTTACCATTTTAATAATATATATATATATAAATGCGTATACATAAACATATATACATATATATATATATACATATGGCAGTGGGAAGCTGTAGAGGGGACTAGTCAAGTGGCCCTGAGCGGGTCTCTCTGTATATTTGAATGCATAATTAAAAAGCCACCTGTTCCAGTTCATGGAGTGGTGGTGATGAGAGGAAAGAGGAAGGGGCAGAGAGAGAGAGAGGAGAGAGAGAGAGAGAGAGAGAGAGAGAGAGGAGAGAGAGAGAGAGAGAGAGAGAGGAGAGAGAGAGAGAGAGAGAGGAGAGAGAGAGAGAGAGATGAGAGAGAGAGAGAGAGAGAGAGAGAGAGAGAGAGAGAGAGAGCAGAGGAAAATGAGTGGGGAGAGATTACATCGTTGTGGGGTAGAGAAAAGAGTGGGGATGGGTGGGCGGTGTAAAAATTCTAATGGCGCCATTAGAATGTTCAGAATGTGAATAAAAAAAGAGCGGGAAAACAGAATCCACATTGATAGGCCCCTGTATTAGCATACATATTGGGCCATGCCAACGTTTGAATTGGCCTCGGCAGTTCCACCTGGTTTCCACTACAGCCAGGGATGGACTGGGATCAAAAAATATAGCCATGGACTTTTTGACCTAGAACCCCCCCCCACCCCACCATTTGTGGCAGTACTCGCGTTTCAGTTGGCAATCCTTGATCAACTAACTTTTAAACCACCGCATGAATATTTATTGGGTGGCAGTCGGGGGGGGGCCCATAAAAAGATTGCAGCAGGGGCCCTTAATGACGTACTCAAGCCACTATCTCTTTGCCATATCTTATGGCGTCTGAAAGTCAGTTGACGTGTCCCGCCTTACTAAGGCTCACGATCGGAACGACCGCGGGCCGTCGGTAAAACTAGCTCTAGGAGGGCTCCAACTGACAGTGCGGGCGCGGGCCGAGCTCAATATCTCCGTTGCGAAACATGAAAGAAGTGGAAGTGGAACTCCCCACCCCCCCCCCCCCCCCCCCCCTCCCAGAAGTTCTGCTGTAACTGTGCAGTCACACCGGTGGTCACCACACCCGCAGTGAGCGGCGCCATGTCCAGCGTCCAGAGCAGCGGTGAGGAGAATTGAAATAATTGCAACTCAATGCTAATTAGCGGGTGTAGGCTGTGAAGCAGCAACCTAATTGCAGCACTGGATTGTATTTTCTCCAGTGCTCGTTTCTAGCGAACAAAACGGAAGAGAAACCATTTGTCTTTCCCCGAAGCGAAAATATAAGTTATTTTTGTCGAACTGGGTACACAAACATGGACACAAACACAACAGTGAAACCACGGACTCGTCGAAGTCTGTTGTATTGTGTGTTTAGAGAGTGAAGAAGACGAAGCACGGGCCTATTCTACCAGGCAGGATTTGGGGGTTAGCGGGGTAACTTCAGGTTTAACTTCCCTGGGTTTCCAGAGTCTACCGCAGACGTTCACTCCTTACGGGGGTTGATCGCCATTTTTATTTATGTTCAAAATCAGACTTATCAACATGTATAAGAGCACTGCCTCCTGGCCAATCAATTATCTTGGAAAATGGCGTCATCGGTCCTAGAAGATCCCGTCGACCTCGGTACACAAATAGTGAGAGAGTCTCTCATGACGTTATTAGAGGCAGACAAAAACCCTTTCGGCTTTTCCCGAATAGAATACACAGATTATATGAAAGATATCGATTCTCAGAGGGGGGGGGGGCCGGGGAATAGTTTGTCTTTTGTCCGCTTCCTGAGACGTATGTTGCCACAGTGCGACGCGTCAAAGTTTGAATTATGTTTTTAGATTTAGTATGTTCTTTATTTTGCTCCCGAGACAGCTTAACACTGCCGGGGGCTTGGCAGCTAAAAAAAAATAAGGCTCAAATTGTGTTTACACGCCATACATCTAAGCAACGCATTTATTTAATGGAATACACAATTGTAATCAGATGTTCTCGTGCCTTCATGATGGTGCAGTGATAGCCTATTCAATAGCCTATTGATAAGCCTATTAACTTATGCATTCACACAGTCTGCAATTTTTTCGCCAGCTATGCTTCCTGCCTTTGGCTGCAGCAACTGTGTTGCTTTCAGCCTGGATTACATTTTTTAATTATTCATATTTGTTGAATATTATAATTTTTTTCAATCTTGCGCAGCTTTGGTAGACTTGTCTGTGTTTACGAATGATACGGTGATGTTACTGCAAACACTTTTACGTGAACGCACTCATATCTAGGTCTGGAAAACCTGGGTTGACGTAATGAGTTGATAACCTCTGATTGTCTGATTGAGCCTATTAACTTAGCGTTAGCGAAGACAGCTAAGATATGTAGGGTATGTTAAACTTGCTTCGTAGTATCGGCCCTCGGTCTAATTCCTCGTGTGTGGTAACATACTAGGCAATCGATTCGGAGTGATTCTGATTTGAATATTACATGAGATTCAACTTTCACTCCAATTATGTTGCCAAGCATACATTAGCCGGTAGTCAATTGTTTGGAAATATGATTTGCTGTCTAAATATTAAACGGGGGAAACGTCGAAAAACGTTTATATTCGATATTGTCTTGCTCTCTGGGCTGCCGAGAGCTCTACAACAGACTTGATATTGGGAACAACCCATTGTGGCGTCTGCAGTCGCTGCTTGACGTACCCGGCGGCACCCTCTGTGCACATTCATCTGTGGTGTGACCCTACGGTAATATACTAGGACTGCTGTATCACAGATGAATGAATTAGCAACCAGATTAAGTGAGAAAGAGTGTGCAAAGAGAGCAAAATGTAGGCGTGTGTGTGTGTGTGTGTGTGTGTGTGTGTGTGTGTGTGTGGTGTGTGTGTGTGTGTGTGTGTGTGTGTATGCGTGTGTGTGTGTGTATGTGTGAGTGTGTGCGTGAGTGTGTGTGTGTGTATGTGTGAGTGTGTGTGTGTGAGTGAGTGTGTGTGTATGTGATTGTGTGTGTGTGTGTGTGTGTGTGATTGTGTGTGTGTGTGTGTGTGTGTGCGAGTGTGTGAGAGACAGAGACAGAGAGACAGAGGGTGCTGTTGGAACATGAAGCTGGAGCTGCTTGACACTAGAAATATCAACACACTTTTGGTCTTGAAAACTACTTTTTTGCTGTTTACCAAGCCTTTGGTTTGTGTCGTATATGTCAATGGGTATGTGTATGGGCTGTGTGTAAGTGTGTGTGTGTGTGTGTGTGTGTGTGTGTGTTGTGTGTGTGTGTGTGTGTGTGTGTGTTGTGTGTGTGTGGTGGTGTGTGCGTGTGTGTGTGCGTGCGTGCGAGTGTGTGTGTGTGTGTGTGTGTGTGCATGCGTGCGAGTGTTTAAAGCTTCTATTTTGTACAGAGGAAACTGTTTTATAAAAAATAGATAATGTTTTTGGAGGGTTTAATGTCATTTGTGGAAATGGTTCTTCCGAGCCTTTCCTGGTCTTAAAATGAAACCTTGTCTGCATTGCATAAGCTATGGTATAGTTTTAGGAACTGTAATAAAAAATGCAACAAAAAACACAACATAAAGTAATCAACAAAAAATGAAATATATATTGTATTGCGGCAAAGTAAAACTCGCACGCGTGATGGATGGATGGAAGTGTGCCACTTTATGACAAGCCTGCGCTTTCAGCACCTACATCATTGTCTCCTCATATGTTGAAACATGACAACTCTGGCGCTGTGTGTGCGTTCTGCCGGTTCAGCGGTCTAAAGTGGTTACACATCGTCTCCGTCATTCTGTAGATTCACTGCGAGTGAAGCACGGTGAAAACATCCCAAACCGTTCTGTTTCGTGTCTTTTGGAAAACGGGAGAGTGGACATCTGCCGCCGTGTCTCCAAAAAACCTCTAAGTCTATGTGTTTGATTTGTGTTTGAGTTGGACAGGACAGGACGCCGCTCCACGCCTCACCCAAACCATCTGGTGGAACATGGGAGAACGAGACTACAAACACAAATGTGTGTGTGTGTGTGTGTGTGTGTGTGTGTGTGTGTGTGTGTGTGTGAATCCTGCTTACCTCGGAATCATTATAAGCAAACACTGCGTGGCAAGTCTTAGGCCGTGTCCACACACTGGTACCAGTGTGCCAGTTGATGAGGGTTTCTCAAGCGTCCCTCGCTACTCGCCTGCTCAGTACTCAGCGGGGGGGTCCCGGCTCTTATTAGGGCCACGGCGCCCCAGGGAGCCGGGAAATGAGGGAGAGCCCCCCCCTC
>CM051015.1:13745419-13755419 GCA_027704905.1 Muraenolepis orangiensis | reverse complement strand
CATCACATTCTCGAGGGCTGGAAGTCTTCTAGCACTTCAATGCATGTCTTAAATCGTGATTACTTTAATAAGAAAGAAAAACCTCTTGCATTCATATTCGTGAACCGTGCCACGCGTTTCATAGGAAAAAGGACATTGTCCTCAATACGAGAGAATTAGGCCATTGGGATTCCTATTTTTTGTAAAAAGAGATGATGACAATCAGTCAGACACTTGATTATCCTTGATTAGAGCCATCCCTCTGTCTGCATATGATTGGCTGTGGGGGTCACTTCATCTTACTGCTGATTGGTGGAACAAGATCTGAACGTGGGACAGCTGATGGCCAGCAAGGTTCAATTAGATTAACACTGATTAGAAAGTCCACAGAGCACATTCTGAAGAACTTGAGTGAAATAGTTTCTGGAACATGAAGCAAACTAAAAGTTGAATCATCCATGATTAAAGAAAAACAAAAACTGTTGAACAGTAACTAGGTGTGAGGCATTCAGACTTTACATTCTAATGTCAAACTCTGTGGCTAGATCTGTGATCGGATCTCTTGTTCAAAGAAAATATTTGAACTGCTTCCTGGAAGTATTCTGTTGATTCTAAAATGGAAGGCTTCGTTCCGCTTAGCTCAACATGGATTCTCAGGGCCTCCATATTCTTCAATGTTCATTGTCCAATGGCGCATGTCCGATGAAATACATTTCATTTTGAGTACGAAACAAACTGCTTTTAATGTGGGTCGAGCACAAAAGCACAGGATTATATTCTTAAATATGTATGGCGAAAGTCGGATAAGAAATACTTTAATTTAGGTATAAAAATAACGCTTTGCGCGCTGGGCCAATCACTATATTCAAGCTATTATTTTTTTATGTGACGTTTTTAGTTCAATTTAATTTAATTTCGCGGCAGTGTGACATACCAGGAGCCTTGGGCCTGAATTCCTAGGCCCGGTGCACGGTCCACGATGTGACTAAGATCCAATAATGTCCACACCTGACAGTTAATGTCCCAACATGATCGGATTACACAAGTTTAATTAAATTGTGTGAGTAAGTGTAACAAAGGCCACAGAGCACACAATGCCTACTGAAACCAGTGGTTTCCTTGTGTAAGAGTTCTATTAAAATATTAGAATTTTTAATTTAATTCAACATTTTGGCACATGGTCGTGAAAACCAACCCCATTGACTGAGGCGTGTGTGGCAATGTAACTCACACTGGACACGCATCGCAGTCAACATTTCGGGATGTGTTTTCGGGGATGCGTGTCGGGATGCGTTGTGTATACAGGGTGTACGACAGCGACATCTCCGCCACAGCGGAAGAAGAGAACATGAAAAGCTATTCCGAAATCGGTACATGTCGATTGATCGTCATGAGGTTGAACCGAGCCCTTACCCTTAAGAAGGTGAGGTCTCTGCTCCGGTCGATGCTGGTGATCTCCAGGTTGCCCATCACCACCTCGCAGTTCTCATAGTACTTCCTCAGGGTGCGGTACTGCTGTTCCAGGTCTGACAGCGTGCTCAGCTTGTTCTCCGTACCGGCACACTCTGGAACAAAAAGAGAGAGAGAGAGGGGGATACATGAGGAAGACCTATGGGAGATGTGTGGAAACTGCATCACCACCATTAACATGGCAAACAACACAAAAAAAAGAAAATAAGAAAAAGCCAAACTGTAGCAAAGGAACGCAGCTTGGATAATGAGAAGCAAAATGGCTCTAAACTAGGTTTCGCTCACAGGTACTGTATATCATTTCTTTCACATATACTGTTCTGGGAGAACATATATGAAACATTTAGCTTTTAACTTTTTTCTTTTTTTAGTGTAGCATATGATTACTTTTTTGTATTGTTTTGGAACAATCATTTTCTTTGTTCGAGTATGGACCAACGGATACATATTAAAATGAAATATTAGAGTAAAAGCTCAAATACTCTTGGACATTACAGTCAAACATTCAAGCCTATTCTATTCTCATCGCTTTTGGCTTGTTTTCTTAATGAATAATTATGTTTAACAAAGCACTTTTCATTTAACGAATTAGTGTTAATTGAGCAAGCTTTAGAATTGCAGACTCACGTAATAGCTTTTAATTGCAGCTCAAAGATGACTGAAACATTCATCGTTTTGTAGTAGTTGAGGGACACTTCAGAAACAGGCCGAACAGCCGGAAAATCCATTTTTACTGGAACTGTTCTCCATTAATTAGCATTCCTATCTAACCCTGGCACAGGAAGCACCTTGTGTATTCCACGCTCTCCTCCCCTGCATCATTAGAAAAGTGAATAATGAATTCAAATTGGGTACAGTCATTTTACCGGGTAAAACACAGCGCCGGTCTGATCCCAGCCAAAATACACATTAAGCCAAAAAGCAACACTGTCATATTCCTTACTCTGGAGGTTGCTATTTATGCAATTTATGATCGCTAGGCCGGTCAAAACACAATTACAGAGGGAACAACCAGCACTGAAAAGTGCCTCTACTCTCCAAATTGGGTGCCAGTATCGGCACAGCACAGTGAGGGGGGGGGGGGGGGGGGGGGTCGGGCACTCTGAACCAAGCCAGACACCACACAGTGCCCAACCGCCACTAGCACCTTTTGGCAGCACAATAGTGTCAAAACAGGAGTCATTTATATATATATGTATATATATACAGTATATACATATATATAGAAATGGAAAATCCTTAACAAAATAGAAAAGTGTTTGACCAGAGAGTTCAGCTACGGCCACGGCTCAAGTTGCTCTTTCAGTTCGTATGGTGACCTGCCGTCTACGGGACAGTGCGCCTGTAGGGTCGCCCTACACACCCTCACACCCTACCCCGCCCCTCGCACCGCAGGGCGCTCAGGTGCCCCGCAGAACAGCCTCTCGCCGCTGCCTCGGGGGCCACAGGCATGACAAGTAATTAAACCAAACCGTTACAAACCATCAAACACCTCGGCCCTGCAACCGACACCAACCATCTGCCCAGTCAGCTGCCACTGCCCGCTAGCTGCTAAATACATCCCGCACGCGCATGCAGAGACACACACACACACACATGCACACACACTACAGACACAAATTAAAACACTTACATGTTCAATCACACTTGCACATGTGATGACACACACACACACACACACACACACACACACACACACACACACACACACACACACACAGGCAAAACAAACTTGCTAAAGTTTTGTGTGAAAACAAACACTAGAACAAGGCATTTGAGGGTCGTTGCTGAGAGGCAAATGTATACACTGAATGAACGCTGAGCGTTTTCTTCTGCGTCGCTTTGTGCTTGTGTGTGTGTGTGTGTGTGTGTGTGTGTGTGTGTGTGTGTGTGTGTGTGTGTGTGTGTGTGTGTGGTGTGTGTGTGTGTGTGCGCACGCGTGTGTGAGAGTGTAGCTATTTAAATGTTAAACAAATATTTGTAGTGCCTTTTCCGATGGGCCGCTTCCTGTCGATCTCATCGTCTGTGTGTGCCTCCTTGCCACCCATCTGTTGGCAGGGCTTGGCTCGGTCGCCCTCACGGCGAGCAGTTTAAGAGAGCCAGACGCCTATTACCCGCAATGTCCCATTCCAGGGCACAACTTCCAATCCCGCTTTCAATATAATCTCTCACCTCACCGCCACCCTCCCCCCTCCTCTCCTCCTGTCATTAACGGGCCGAGGAAAGAAAAACAAGAAGAGGAAGAGGAAGAAGAAGGAGAAGGAGGAGGAGAAGGAGAAGGAGGAGAAGCTAAAGCAGCTCCCAGGCAACTGCGGGCAATAAAGACAAATGGGATTTTGTCCAAACAATTCACTGCCGCTACGATACGATACCAGATTAGCCGAGCTATTTCAGTGTTACCCGGACAGCACCCCCACTAGCTACGGCGGCCGCCGCTTATCTGACACCACATACCATAACCCGATGCTCAGGTATGATCTACGGCAGGCCGGGGTGTTTTCAATAACAGTTACCGTAAGCTGCAGGGGGGAGGGGGGAGGGGGGGGGGAGGGGTCATAAAGTGTAGATGGGTGTAATAATCAGTTATTGAACCCCCGGGGCAGGGTTACCGAGAACCCTGCCGAGTCGCACAGAGAAGGGTAGAGGGTGTGTGTGTGTGTGTGTTTGTGGTGGGGGAAGGGGGGGGGGGGTTGTGTGTGTGTGTGTGTGTGTGCACTGTGATGTGTGTGTGTGTGTGTGTGTGCTTGTGATGTGTGAAGCACTGTGAAATCCACTTTCAGGTTTTTCTTTGGTTAGTTTTCTTTCCATCCTTTACTTCTTTTTATCCATTGGCTTTTCCCCAGCACACCTACAATAAGCACGGCTGGCTTTTGGAAGCGGTTGCTAAGCGAGAGGAATCACTTGTGAGGAGAGATGTGTTGTGTGTTTGTGTGCTTTTCCTTGGTCTGTGTGTGGCTTCTAATGACGGCTTATATTACGACGTGAACCCAGGGTGATTCAGACTAGCACCTGAACCACAGCAACGCACTGCATTGGCAAGATGTGATATGCAATTGCTCTGTGTGTGTGCGTGTGTGTGCGTGCATGTTTCCGTGCATGTATGTGTGTGTATATGCTTGTGTGTGTGCACTCTTGTGTATGTGTGTGTGTGTGTGGGGGGGGGGTGTGTGTGTGTAACTGTGTTTGTGCGTGCATGTGTGTGTGTGTACAAATCAAATCAAATCTGGAGGATTGAATCCTCTTTATTGGTCACACACATGTACACACACACAGTGAAATGTGTTTTCTGCATTTAACCCATCCTAGTATTAGGAGCAGTGGGCAGCTATTTATACAGAGGGGAGCAGTTAGGGTTAGGGTGTCTTCCTCAAGGACACCTCGACAGTTTTTACTAGGAGGAGCTGGGGATCGAACCAGCAACCTTCCGGTTGTGAGGCGACCGCTCTACCTCCTGAGCTATACTGCCACCACCCGCCCGCCTGTGTGTGTGTGTGTGTGTGTGTGTGCGTGCGTGCGTGCGTGCGTGCGTGCGTGTGCGTGTGTGCGTGCGTGCGTGCATGCGTGCGTGCGTGCGTGCATGTATGTATGCCTGTTGTCTGTGTGTGTGTATGTGTGTGTGTGTGTGTGTGTGTGTGCCCTTGTGTATGTGTGTGCATGTTTGCACGTATGCTTGTGTGTGTATGTGTATGGAATCGTCCACAGGTTGATAACACAACCAGGATTCATTCCCTCCCCGTCATCACCACACCGACTCCATTCAGCTCGAGGGCCGACTGTGTAAAATCGTAAGCGGTCTAGAAGAAGCCCCAGAAACAAGACTTACAGACTTCCCAATGCAGGAGTGCATCATACAGAAAAACTATAGTATCGTCATTTGGTGCGAGAAACAATTGGCCCAATCCGTTCTATTGGATTCCTCCGTGCTGTGGAGGGCGATATGCTCCCTATACTTTGTTTGTGTGAGCGTTTACAATTTAATTTAAACATAGGGATTCATACTGCAGAAAGTGATGGATTGAGGCAATGTATCATAATTCAGACCTGCTGCTGACCTCACGTGATTAATGAGAGGAGTCAATAGGTGACAATGCCATGCAGGCCAGCCCTCCCCCCTCCCCCCTCCTCCCCCCCCCTCCCCTCCTCCCCCACCCCTCCCCTCCTCCCACCACCCGAAGCATTTTATTATTTTGTTTTTGCAGCAACAGAAGCGGCTGCTTTCTTCTGTGCTTCTTTGGGTGGCTTATTTTAATGAGAACGAGGAGAAAGTGTATCCAAGCATGCACTGTGTGCAGTATAATATGTTTATTGTTTTTCTCTGCAGCTAATATCAGGACAATAGGCTGAATATCATCAATCATCAGAATGGTAAAAAAACGGTTATTTCACAATAATTACAAATAATTTTTTTTAATCACAGCAGGGCCAGGGAACATCATAAATATATGCATCATCAAACCCTCATATCAACAGAGAGAGAGAAAGAGAGAGACAGAGAGAGAGGGAGAGGGAGAGAGAGAGACAGAGAGACAGAGACAGAGACAGAGACAGAGACAGAGACAGAGAGAGAGAGAGAGGGCGAGAGAGAGAGAGAGAGAGAGAGAGAGAGAGAGAGAGAGAGAGAGAGCAAATAGAGTGAAAAAAGCTTGCTCATGAATTTAATTTGAGATAGTACTTTGCACCGCCTTGAAAGGCATAGTGCATATGATGCTGTACTAAATGCATTTTCTACTTAAATAAATCCGAAAATGCAGGATTTTGCAGGACGTTGGGGGTGGGAGTGGAGGGGGGGGGGGGGGGTATCTGTGGGTGTAAGAAAGAGTTGCACCTTTCAATAGCAGCTCACAGACACATAAGCGGCTCAACCAGACTTTGTCCGTTATCCGCCTGCTTTTACGTTCCATCACTGTCAACAGTCTCTCTCTCACAGTGTGTGTGTTTGTCTGTTTGTGTATCCGTCTGTGTGTGTGTGTGTGTGTGTGTGTGTGTGTGTGTGTGTGCGGAATGCATGCATACACACGCTTAGGTGTTAGGAAAGGAGCATCTAAATCTAAATCTGGAGGATTTAATCCACTTCATTGGTCACATGTACACACACAGTTCAATTACTTTCTCTGCATTTAACCCATCCTATTATTAGGAACAGTGGCAAGCAATTTTTATACATATAGCGCCCGGGGAGCAGTGTAGGGGTCTTGTGCATTGCTCAAGGGCAGCTCGGCAGTGCCCAGGCGCTTCGGGGAACTTGAACCGGCGACCTTCTGGTTCCTAAGCCAAGTCCCAACAGACTGAGCTAGCCTGCTGCCCCCAATGACGTTTTTCATAAAAAGCTAATAAAAAACAAAACAAAACCGACAAACGATCCAACGAGCCCCTTACCCCTGCAGGCGGCCGTGTGTCCATGCTGTGTCTCTTCCCAGGGGGTACATTCCCCCTCCCCAATTACCCAATTACCCAACACACACACATTAGCTGCATGGCGACTGGCCCTGGCGGCGGGGGCCCCGGTCTCACAACAACTTCATCAATAGCACCCGATGAGACGATCGAACGGCCATCAGGGCGGCGGGGTCTTAGAGGCTTCACGCGGGAAAAGGTCATCCACGATGGCCGGTAACCGAACTGAATTAAATAACGTGACACAAATGTCACTTCCGCCGAGTAAACACTGTCGATAGCGAAGTTCAGCGACGTGCTCCGAATATACTTGCGGAAGCGACGTATGCATGGCTGCTCCGAGATATATATATATATATATATATATATTTTTTTTTTATATACGCCCCAAACCACAACATGGGGCGGCAGGATAGCTCAGTGTGTTGTACTTGCTGGGAACCGGAAGATCGCCGGTTCAAGTCCCTGAAACACCTGGGGCACTGCCACTGCGGAGGTGCCCTTGAGCAAGGCACCAGACCCCTACACTGCCCCCCCCCCGGAGTACTGTATATAAAACAGCTGCCCGCTGCTCCTAATACTGGGATGGGTTGAATGCAGAGAAACACATTTCTTGAATCCTCCAGATTTTGATTTAGACATGAAGCAATACCCTTCCCCAATCCAGGTTACAGCCGTGAATGTCACAAGGCATGGCCGCCTGTTGCAGATTACAGCTTTGAAGACAGTGACTCATTCATCCCCGGCTCCCTACATACATAGGGAGTTCAATGTAGAGCACTATATACATACATCATCATAAACCATAAAGGACCACAAAGGACCACCCTGAGTACCATACCCACCCCCCCCCATCCCCCTGCGGTCCGGTCACCGGTACCACAGCATCTGAACCAGGACCAGCAGGTCTCTACACACAGGCAGTAGAGCCTACTGAACTGTTAGGAGTGCTGCCACTATCATAACATTGTCACGAATATTGCACTATCGTGTCATACTTCTTTACTGGACTTTATGGACTCATTACAGCTACTGCACTGTTATTTAATAGTTACTATCATTTATGATGCTGCTACCACTCACTACGGAGCTGCACTACGGTCACTCAAAAATGCTTTTTGCACCATCCGCAATATGTATATATATCATCCATTAGACACTTTATTGTTGTTTTTTATTGTGTATAATATTGTTATAGTATAGTGTTGCTTATATAATATAGTATAGTATATAGTGTTTAGTATATAGTGTTGTTCATTGGATAGTATAGTGTAGCATAAGTTGTTGTTGAAATTCATACTGCGGGAGTGAATTGGGAGTGAGCGTTCCATTGTACTTATTGCACACAGCAAAAATAAAGATGTTGAATCTATACAGTGAGCTCATCGGCGAAATGGAAAAACCCTTGGGGACACTTCTCGAGTCTCCGTAAATGACGTGACCGCTGTCTCATAATTAAAGACGCCCAGATCTACGTCGGTGGATGGTCACGTTTTGCTTTCAGCACAAAATGCATGATGGAAAAACAGTACAGGCCGGGTCAGTGACCGTCGGTCGTACACACTACTTATCACGATGCATTGTGGGATACGTTGAGTGTTCTCATTAACTCACTATGTGTATAGCGCACCATGGAGGAGTAGTGAGTTTGGTAGCCAGTGTTTTCTGCTTTTGGGCTGCGTGGGAAGCTGAGCGCTGCCTAGGTCCCCGAGTTGTCCGTGTGCCCTTACCGGGCTATCAGACGAGCTTGGCAACTAACGATGAGTTGCGGTCCACCGTTTGCTGTCTGCGGTAATGGCTCAGATTATCGTCCCATCTGTTGGGCGGGTTTTAATAAGCGCCCCCGGAAACAATAAAGTGCTGAGTGTTTGTGCCCATCTCCGCCGGGGCTAACCTCTCGCCGCCCTCTGAGCTCTGGTCACCCGACAACAGGGCTGCTACCACCGCCATGTGATGGTCCCGGGGTTGCTAATTGCTAATTAGCATCTCCCCCCCCAACCTTGCTAGTAGCCTCCAAAGCCCCATCTCCAAATGGGAGTCATCCACAACCGACGACGTTGCACTGGTCCGTAGCTTTGGGAAAAAAATGTTGAATCGCAAATTTCCGATCATCGGTTTCTTTTTTTTTGGATTGCTCTTTATCACTCTAGTAAATAGTTCTGATGGTTTGCGATAGCCAAAAGCCATGCCGATAGCCATGTTCGCTCGCCTCGGGATCCTTGCGATGATCCGTTTCAGTCTAGAGCTTTTGAGTGAGTTTCAAAAGAGGGGGCGATAAAGGAGAGGAGGTTTGTTTCCTCAACCTAATTGGATTATGTTATTGTTGTGTTCCTATGGACGCCACTGCTCACAATCAATGAAATAATGAAAGGACACCGGAACGTAACAAGGGCAGGCTTTTGCCACCGGGTGGAGGGGGGGGGGGGGGTGGGGGGGTTACGTTACGCTTCCAAATTGACGGATCTTCTGCCGTTCACACCCGACTGAAAGGTCCCCCCCATCCCCCCCACACCCCCGCTCAGAAGCGTCCCTGGAGGCCAGAAGCCTGCAAGTCCTCTGCCTAACCTTTCATTTTTCTCACCCGTCTCCGCCTCTCCCCGGGATTAGGTCTTTAAAACTAAAAAAGTCGGCCTGAATAACAAGGGAGTGATTAGCCAATACTGACACACACTTCATTACCCATAATCCTCCTATGCCACGTCTCCTTGACTGACTGCTGCACTGCTGACACAAGGTCTTGGGAGAACAGGCCTTTACACTTGGGAAGGTCCAGTGCTAGTGATGTGGGTGCGTGTGCGTGTGTCAGATTTGTGTGCTGTATATCGTATGCCATTTTCTTGTGGAAGACACCAATCTTTAGACAGGAAACGGGGCCATTCCGCCGGTCTCCGGTGAGTCAGGTGCTAAACAGGGTCAACAGTGTGCTCTACATATGCTGGGGAGGAGAAATGGTCCAAGCCCCCCAGGTATGTTTCCTTCCAGTAGCAAAGCTAAATAGAGAATGATAGCAGGAAGTCTGTACAAGCAGGTCAGGAGAACAGCACACCTGCTGCATGTGGATCCCTTGGTGTGTGTGTGTCTGTGTGTCTGTGTGTGTGTGTGTGTGTGTGTGTGTGTGTGTGTGTGTGTGTGTGTGTGTGTGTGTGTGTGTGTGTGT
>CM051015.1:13730419-13740419 GCA_027704905.1 Muraenolepis orangiensis | reverse complement strand
TCGCTGCGCCGGCCGACCGGGTCCTGATTCTGCGGCCCTTACTACCAGGGATTACTTTCAATTTGTGAAGGGAATGACCCTTCATCACGGCCCCCAGATCGATTATCATTTGTTTTAGGGCTTAGTGGTGGAATGTAAATAGCGAAGGGCGCTGAAAGCTTCAAAAAGATGTAGGCTAACGCTTTGTGGAGAGCAAGCAATCGCTGCCCCGTGCAGATAGTAAATCCACTCGGCTGCAATCTACACACTTTTGGAGGAGCGAGAGGGAATAGGATCCTGTAATACAATAATGTGCTTGGCAATAAATTGCGGACATGGAGGAGCCAAACACGTAGTGTGTGTGTGTTGAAAGACAGACGAGAGAGAGAGCCAGAGCTAGAGAGAGAGAGAGAGAGAGAGAGAGAGAGAGAGAGAGAGAGAGAGAGAGAGAGAGAGAGAGAGAGAGAGAGAGAGAGAGAGAGAGAGAGAGAGAGAGAGAGAGAGAGAGCATAGAGCAATGTGTAAATGTGTGTGTGTGCATCTATGTGTGTGTGTGTGAGAGAGTTTTACATTGTCTGCATTTACTCCGAAAAATCCCTAAATCAGCCCCTGGGACTCAGCCATAGTGCCTGGAAAGCTTTCCCTGTATGGATTACAACAGTCGGGGGGGAAGTTTCAACTTGTCTGTCTGCGCGTTATTAAAAAGGCTTCAGGATCTATCTCAAGCTTCTTGGTTCATTATTAATGGAACGCATGCAGACAAAAAAAACACACAGAAATGCTTCTCCTTATGTATGTGAGTACTTGTTGTTCAGTAACTCACATATTTATAATTAGGTGAGCAATATATTATTCTGTCGCCGTTCATCATGATCGTCGGTGATCGCACAGATACACCGTGTGAAACTTGAGTGCTTGAACGAAAGAGCCTCGACTTGGATGTGAAGCTGAGTTTACTTTACATAAGTCACAACATTGATGTGAGAAAAACAGAAACCGTAAAACAAATGCCTTCGCGTTCACATTTAAAACGCAAATCAACATCCAGTCTTCCTTCCAGAGATGACAACACAGGTGACAACCGAGCAAATTAAAATTGCACCTCACACGCAATGGTAGCACACAGCTATAGGCTTCTCCAGAGTTTCAGGAAAAAAGAGGAACGGAGACACAAATCAACTCAAAGATTGGTCCTATGTAGAGAGGACAACATGACCTATGACCTGGGATGCATACACACCTGGATCTGAGCTTGGCCAATGAACACAAGGACAAAGGTGGATTGAATACTCAAAGCAACTTATGATTCTACTTTCAAGGTTCTGAACGGCACTACAGATCACATGATAAAGGTCTTCCTGGTGGTGGTGTCTCATTCAGGTTCTCGTCCCCTTGTGTCATTCAGAGCTGTATTCAGAGAGTGTAATATAATGTGTATATGTATGTGATATGTAATCGTTACGTATTGGTCTGCTTTGGTCTGCTGGCTGAAACAATCATTTCATTTTTAATTAAATATGAAACATTTGCATGCAATTATCTCACACAGTCTCACTTTCCCTGCCTGGTTGGACAAAGAACCAATAACAAATTGATCATCTGTTTATTAATTATTAAATTATAGAACTGTTCCCTATTTGTATCAGGTGTAAACCAACCAACCAATAGGGTGGGAATCACCATCCACCGCGTCTGACCTCATCATCGAACACATCTGCACACTCAGAGCTGAATATTTGGAAGGTGGGCTTTGATTTATGCTATGTAAACATGTGTATGAAGTGTGTGTGCGGTTTGTGTGTGCTATGTGTGTGTGCTGTGTGCTGTGCTGTGTGTGTGCTGTGTGTGTGCTGTGTGTGTGCTATGTGTGTGTGCTGTGTGTGTGCTGTGTGTGTGCTGTGTGTGTGCTGTGTGTGTGTGCTGTGTGTGTGTGCTGTGTGTGTGCTGTGTGTGTGTGTGTGTTTCTAAGAATGCGAAAGAAAATACGTGATGGTTGCAGCAGCAATTAAAGCAATTAATACAGTTGCCAGTTAGCTGTCAGTTTAAACCGCACCTTAAGCACAGAACAACACAGGGATGATCCACTGGATGAACCCTGCTGGGAGGGGGGGAGGAGGAGTAGAGAGCCACCAGACAGCCACGTCCAACCAGTCGGTCCACACCGCTGTGGAGCCCAGGCTCCCTTGCTTGCCGCTTTTCTATCCTGCTCTCGACTGCTGACTGTAGAAAGTCTACAGTCAGAGTGCATTTTTACATTGGCCACAGCTAATGTTTTATCCGCTTGTAAAGCCTGAACTGTATCTCTGGATCTCCATCCAGCCCATTTATTCTTCTTCTTCTTCTTCTTCTACTTCTGCCCCTCTCTCTCCTTCTCTTTAAACACCTTGGCTGTTCTGACCCCAGAGGTGGCATGGTGTGTGTGTGTGTGTGTGTGTGTGTGTGTGTGTGTGTGTGTGTGTGGGGTGGTAATAGCTTTATCTGGGCTGAGGGATAAGGGTCGGCCCTAACCCTTCTCTCTGATTACACTTGAGCCCTCAAGACGCCATTGATTAAAGGCAGTCAGACGGAATCTCCACCTCACACACACACACACACACACGCGCACACACGCACACACACGCACACACACACACACACACACACACACACACACACGCACACACACACACACACACACAAACACACAGTAGATCACCCGACTCTATCTACGCTTTTTATCTCTCTTTTTTCCCTTCCTCTCACCTCGCATTTCCCTTTCTGTTCGCGTTAAACTCACCTATTAGGGAGAGAGAGAGAGAGAGAGAGAGAGAGAGAGAGAGAGAGAGAGAGAGAGAGAGAGAGAGAGAGAGAGAGAGAGAGAGAGAGAGAGAGAGAGAGAGAGAGAGAGAGAGAGAGAGAGAGAGAGAATTAGTGTGGCAAAGACACAGAGAAGAGAAGGATCAAATGAGCGATCAATCTACCGCCCCCTGGTCCTATCAACACCAATCAATAATTGGTCTGGAGAGAGAGAGAGAGAGAGAGAGAGAGAGAGAGAGAGCGAGAGTGCGAGAGAGAAAGAGCGAGAGAGAGAGAGCGAGAGTGCGAGAGAGAGAGAGAGAGAGAGAGAGAGAGCGAGAGAGAGAGAGAGAGAGAGAGAGAGAGAGAGAGAGAGAGAGAGAGAGAGAGAGAGAGAGAGAGAGAGAGAGAGAGAGAGAGAGAGAGCGAGAGCGAGAGCGAGAGCGAGAGAGAGCTTGGAAGAGAGAGCTTGGAAGAGAGAGGTGGTTCTATCGGTGATTGAAGATGCGTTGTCACACCTGATTTCCTCTTCAGATCTTTGTTCACCCGGGGGCTTGTGACAGCATCACTATTGATTCCACTGCGCCTGCCTCTCGGCTAATTCAATAAAGACCCCCGCATGATGCACAATCAGAGCCTGTTATCTCTTGTTGCCGCAATGATGAAGGTAAGAGAAAGGTCCACAGGGAGAAATGAAGAGGTGTGCAAGTGTGTGTGTGTGTGTGTGTGCCTGTGCGTGTGTGACACACACACACACACACACACACACACACACACACACACACACACACACACACACACACACACACACACACACACACACACATACACACACACACACACACACACACTAGGGTGACCAGATCACACATTTTACATTTAGGGCATTTGGCAGACGCTTTTATCCAAAGCGACTTACAAGGAGTACATTTGTTGAAGCAGACAATAGCATAACACTGAGGTACGCAAACATAAAAATAGAGCAGTTCACAAGTATTCATATTAACAAGATGAATAACTTTGTTAATTTTGTAGGTCACCTGCTTGTGTAGCTGTGATAAGAGCGTGTTATCAACATTAAGGATATACACTTGCTAGAATATACAACATGCTAAGAGCTATTAATGTCAGGACTTAAGCAAGTACACCAAGTGTGTGGGACAAACGAGTACGTTTGTGCGGGACACATTTCAATGGTCCTGGGTGTTGCGAGAGACACTCATTAGCTGGAGCCACTCAAAATGCGGGACATCATGGGGGACAAGGGGCAACAATGCTGTTGTGCAGTCACCTGGTCACCCTAGACCCACACACACACACACACACACACACACACACACACACACGCAAATGCACACACACACACACACACACACACACACACACACTTCACGGCTGGTCAGTGAGACCCTAGAGCAGGGAATGGATTTTTAACTGCAGACTGGTCAGTGCTTAAAAGAGAATTGAATAGAGAGAGAGAGAGAGAGAGAGAGAGAGAGAGAGAGAGAGAGAGAGAGAGAGAGAGAGAGAGGTATCCCCATCAAAGCGCTGGAGAGTCCCCTCCTTAACAGTTTAAGGGGGGGAGAAATAAAATAGAGAAAATGAAGAGTATAGGAAAACAAAACAACAATTGTTTTTATATGTTGCAGCATTTCTGGTCTGGCAGGTCAGTTGAAATAATGAGAGTAAAACACAGATTTCCGTCATGACTTTGATTGCATGCAATTTTCACGAATTGTGCGTGAGCCTGAAAATAATGAATTCCACCAGAGTTTTGTTCGCTGCTCTGCTCTCTCTCTTTCCCAAATCACAGAGAAGGGCAGAGTCAAGCGGTGGAGCGGCCCACCGCTTCAACTTAATCATATAAATATCATCATTTTAAAAGGTCACGTTTTCTGAAAGTCATCACACACACACACACACACACACATTACACACACACGCGGCATTATCCAGCTTAGCTTTGCAGCCGACCTAGAATTCAACTACACAATCTAACTGTAAGTTAGGGGGTTGCTAAGAAAGAACAAGTGATGAACACAAGGGCCTAAAGCCCCATAATACATTACAGTGCTTTTGATTCAATATCAATGTACAATATATATATTAGTATGGCAATGCTCACGCTAATGGCACCAAACCAATGGGGATCTTAGGTATCTAAAGTAACCATCACAAGCTATTTTACCGAGCATAAGCAGCAGTTATACAATGCATGGGATGCATTGTAAAGGCGAGAGTCAATTCAACCAGTGCAGAGGATTTAGGAGACAATTGAAAGGCACGTCTACAGTGTGTAAATACAATGTCAAACTAACTCATGCAAAAACACACTAAGACACACACACATCCACCCAAACCCACATCCAGACAAAGCAACACACACACATCCACCCAAACCCACATCCAGACAAAGCAACACACACACATCCACCCAAACCCACATCCAGACAAAGCAACACACACACATCCACCCAAACCCACATCCAGACAAAGCAACACACACACATCCACCCAAACCCACATCCAGACAAAGCAACACACACACATCCACCCAAACCCACATCCAGACAAAGCAACACACACACAAACACACAACACACACACACACCTTGCACACAGGAACCTTTTTGCAGCGATGAGAGTGCACTCTAGCCTGTATTTAGCGAGATATGCGTCCTGACACCCAATCAGATGTTAATGAACAACAAGTCACAAAGAATGAAGCTCAAAAGGCCTGTTCCTGTCGCACTCCATCTGCAGCGCCGCGGCTAATGGAGTAGCTGGCACACCGCGGACCCCGTCCATGGCACACTGGTGGCACAGGCTCCAAAGTCATACCGGATCCATCTAGTCATCTAGTCGTAGCAGTAAGTCAGACTGACTGTCTGCCTGCCGGCCTGTCTGTCTGCCTTGCTTTCCATCTGCCAGGTCTGACAGTCTACCTGTCTGTCTGTCTGTCTGTCTGTCTGTCTGTCTGTCTGTCTGTCTGTCTGTCTGTCTGCCTGCCTGGCTATCTGTCTTGCTGCCTGTCCGTCTGTCTGTCTCTGTTTGTCTGTCTGACAGTCTGCTTACCTGTCTGTCTGCCTGGCTATCTGCCTCTCTGTCTGACAGTCTGACAGATGTCAGATCTACTACACAAGTCCCACCTCTAAACAGAGCAATACGTCCTGTCCGGTGGGGGCCATGGTAAAACATGTGGTTATAGTTGAGTGATAATGACCCAGCGAGTGGTGCTGGAGGAGGAAAGGAGAGAGGAAAGAAGAGCCAACTACAGAAAACTGTGTGGACAGATTCAGAATTATATAAACAGGCCTTCCCTGAACATAGTAACACTGTGACTCTCTCTCTTTCTCTCTCTCTAACCTTGCTTCCATATTTTACTTACACACACACACACACATACATGCATACACACACACACACACACACACACACACACACATATACACATATACATATACATATTGCTCTTTTCTGTGCTGATTTTTGCATTTTATAAATTGCATTTTTTATTTTTATTTTATATTCTTTATTCTATTTGTATTCTATCTTTATCTATTTTATCTATTTTTATCTTATTTTATAACTGCTGTCTGTCGTCGGGTATTGCACACAAGATTTTCACATCACTGCTTTATACTAAACTGTAAACTGTGAAGTGACAATAAACTTGACTTGACTTGACTTGACACACACACACACACAAGCACACACACCACACACACACACACACACACACACAAGCACACACACCACACACACACACACACACACACACACACACACACACACACACACACACACACACACACATGCAAGCACACACCACACACACACACACACACACACTGATATGTACACACACCACACAGACACAAACAGGATGTTGGCTGCTTGTCTTAAATTGACTTAGAACGGAGAGTGATGTAACTCCGGTCTCTGTGGCAGAACTGATTTATGAAGCATCCTGTTGTTGGAATGTCTGACTCAATGGCACCCAGAGGAACCCCGAATAGAAGCTTAGCGGCAGACAACGTTCCTGTCATTACAAGTCATTTACAAGTCGTTTTTAAGTGGCTTGCTTCTTGTTTTGCCCTTGAAATGAGCATGAATAAGCCACGGTATTATTTCACGCATGTCATCTGGGGAAGTGGAATGCAGTGGATAATATGTACTGTAGCAGAAGATTGGTTAGTGCACCAATAGATGGATATGTTTGGATATGAAGTTGTGAGAACATTTTGTGTGATGTTTTGTGAGATTATTAAGAACATTATAAGATTATTGTCGCCACATCAGAATTGATTTGTTTCAAGTACTGCTATTTGTGGAATACATAGGGATACTAGTAAAATAGCAGAGAGCGAGATGAGGAGGTGGAGAACATGTTACATCCTAAATGTACTGCAGATGAATATATTGTATTGACATGAGCAAATAATAATAATAATAATAATAAAAATAATAATAATGTAGTAATGTATAATAATAATGTACAGCAAATGTAGTTAGGAAGTTGGAAACATCATCCCGCACTTGAGAAATTGGGTGTAAAAGTTCCCCTGAGCCGTTATCAACCTGTTTTCCCCATCATCTCTCCAGAGTTAAGCCTCTGAGGCAGCATTCTGTCCGTCTGTCAATCTTTGCTTTCCCAAATATATTTAAGGAGTGTAAAAAAGAGATATAAGCCTGTAGGCGAGTAAAAGATTGTACAACAGACAGCTGAATGTGACAGGAGATTTCTGGAGATTCTTAGGGGCTAAGGAAGCAGTCAAGCATGTCAGCCTGCTGGCTAGTTGGCCTGAGTAGCTGGTTGAATGGCAGGCTAGTTGGCTGGCTGGTTGACTGGCTCGTTTGGCTGGCTAGTTGGCTGACTGGCTGGCTAGTTGGCTGACAGGCTGGCTAGTTTGTTGGCTGGCTTCAGTCTCACCTGACATTAACATGTTTTCTCAGTTTTCCCATTCTGTCCAGATTGCCCAGCCCTTTTGCTTGTTTTCCATTTTTATTGTTTATGTGAAGTGTGTGTGGTTGGTGGCTGGTTGAAGCAGCCTCACCTGGCCCCAGTCAGACTGCTTAGAGTCTGGTTGAAGCAGCCTCACCTGGCCCCAGTCAGACTGCTTAGAGTCTGGTTGAAGCAGCCTCATCTGGCCCCAGTCAGACTGCTTAGAGTCTGGTTGAAGCAGCCTCATCTGGTCCCAGTCAGACTGATTACAGTCTGGTTGGAGCAGCCTCACCTGGTCCCAGTCAGACTGATTACAGTCTGGTTGAAGCAGCCTCACCTGGCCCCAGTCAGACTGATTAGAGTCTGGTTGAAGCAGCCTCATCTGGCCCCCAGTCAGACTGATTAGAGTCTGGTTGAAGCAGCCTCATCTGGACCTAATTAAACTGATTAAAATCTGGTTGAAGCAGCCTCACCTGGCCCTAATCAGACTGATTAGAGTCTGGTTGAAGCAGCCTCACCTGGCCCCAGTCAGACTGAGTAGAGTTTGGTTGAAGCAGCCTCACCTGGCCCCAGTCAGACTGAGTAGAGTCTGGTTGAAGCAGCCTCACCTGGCCCTAATCAGACTGATTAGAGTCTGGTTGAAGCAGCCTCACCTGGCCCTAATCAGACTGATTAGAGTCTGGTTGAAGCAGCCTCACCTGGCCCCAGTCAGACTGAGTAGAGTCTGGTTGAAGCAGCCTCACCTGGCCCCAGTCAGACTGATTAGAGTATGGGGCTGCTGGGTGGCTGCACACCTGTGGGTCCTTAACCAGCCACCACCATATGTAACAGGGAGTGTCCCGCACTGGGCTCGAACTCACCACTGCACAGCACCCCCTGCTGGCGTCACATACACACATACACACTCAAGGAGAAGCGCTAGCATGGACCATCTGCTCTGTTTACCGTACAACTTCAAACTCTACCATAAACCGGTTTCCTCATCATCCCGTGTCCCGTGTCCTCGGGAGGAGCCCGAGGACACGGAGCAGCCCAAGTTATCACTTCAATGGCTTGTGGCAGCGTCTTCCGCTACAGTTGACCTTTGATATTTTCTCTATAGTTTCGCTTGAAACGGTTATGTTCATTTTGCACTAAAGAGTGGAGTGACGACGACAAGGTATGCATGCAAATGACCTAAATGTCGCCGCTACCGTGACTGAACAGGATCACCTGTGCATGTGGGTTCTTATTGTATTCCTGTGCCTGGCGTCTGAAATGTGTCCACACCTGTATATGCAGTTGTCCATCCTTTCAACTGTGAAAGGTTGTCCGTGGCACCAAAGAGAGAGAGAGAGAGAGAGAGAGAGAGAGAGAGAGAGAGAGAGAGAGAGATTGAGAGATTGAGAGAGAGAGATCGAGAGAGAGAGAGAGAGAGAGAGAGATCGAGATCGAGATCGAGATCAAGAGATAGAGAGAGAGAGAGAGAGAGGGGGGACGAGCGCATGATAGACGGGTGAAGGCCTTGTGCACTCATTTTTTTGTGTTTGACTGGTTCATTTCCCATGTGAAAACATTATTGGTTTGAGGGGATTCAGAAGCATGAAGGAAAAATTTCAGTGGCCTTTACAGACTACATTTGAATTCATCGTGAGGACTCTGTATCTGTAGGACTTTCATATGAGTGGCATAGAGCAACACCGATCATACAAATAGCATTTCCATTGGAATGCGAGTAACCCGCCACCGCATGTGTGTGGAAAGTCATTATTGTAATTCTCTTCTAACCTTGCTTTGACTGGGCCATCTGTGACCCACACGTCCCTTCACTACATTTTCTATTAAAAAGTTCAGACGACTCAGGTGAAGATTGGCCTTTATGCTTCGTCTCCCACAGAATGGCAAATCCATCAATTCGGTTAAATTAGAAGCTTCCAAGGTGCATTTAGCAATTGTGTAGATGTAGGAATACACGTGAGAGTGAGAGAAGCCTGCAATTAAGTCAATGACCTGAGATTAATGGACTGGCCCCCACCCATCCATGGTCACAGGCCAGTAACGCTGATGAAGTAGGAAGGCAGGGAGAGAGGGTCTGTCGCAGCATTGTCTCTATCACTCTATCACCACTCTACCACTCTATCACTCTATCACTGGACTGCAGGATAGCTCAGTCCTCTGGGACTTGGCTTGGGAACCGGAAGGTCACCGGTTCAAGTCCCCGAAACACCTGGGCACTGCCGAAGTGCCCTTGAGCAAGGCACCAGACCCCTCTACACTGCTCCCCGGGCAGCTGTATATAAAATATACTTCTACTAGGATGGG
>CM051015.1:13717919-13720419 GCA_027704905.1 Muraenolepis orangiensis | reverse complement strand
CAGAGTGTCAGAGTTAGGCAGAGTGTCAGAGTTAGGCAGAGTGTCAGAGTTAGGCAGTTAGGAGTTAGGCAGAGTGTCAGAGTTAGGCAGAGTGTCAGAGTCAGGCAGAGTGTCAGAGTTAGGCAGAGTGTCAGAGTCAGGCAGAGTGTCAGAGTTAGGCAGAGTGTCAGAGTTAGGCAGAGTGTCAGAGTTAGGCAGTTAGGAGTTAGGCAGACTGTCAGAGTCAGGCAGAGTGTCAGAGTTAGGCAGAGTGTCAGAGTCAGGCAGAGTGTCAGAGTCAGGCAGAGTGTCAGAGTTAGGCAGAGTGTCAGAGTTAGGCAGAGTGTCAGAGTTAGGCAGTTAGGAGTTAGGCAGAGTGTCAGAGTTAGGCAGAGTGTCAGAGTTAGGCAGTTAGGAGTTAGGCAGAGTGTCAGAGTTAGGCAGTGTCAGAGTTAGGCAGAGAGTCAGAGTCAGGCATAGTGTCAGAGTGTCAGAGTTAGGCAGAGTGCCAGAGTTAGGCAGAGTGTCAGAGTCAGGCAGAGAGTCAGAGTTAGGCAGAGTGTCAGAGTTAGGCAGTTAGGAGTTAGGCAGAGTGTCAGAGTCAGGCAGAGTGTCAGAGTTAGGCAGAGTGTCAGAGTCAGGCAGAGTGTCAGAGTTAGGCAGAGAGTCAGAGTCAGGCAGAGTGTCAAAGTTAGGCAGAGTGTCAGTGTTAGGCAGAGTGTCAGAGTCAGGCAGAGTGTCAGAGTTAGGCAGAGTGTCAGAGTTAGGCAGAGTGTCAGAGTCAGGCAGAGTGTCAGAGTTAGGCAGAGTGTCAGAGTCAGGTAGAGTTAGGCAGAGTGTCAGAGTCAGGCAGAGTGTCAGAGTTAGGCAGAGTGTCAGAGTTAGGCAGAGTGTCAGAGTCAGGCAGAGAGTCAGAGTCAGACACACCTTAGTATTACATTGTCCAATCTATACTGATTTATAGACACACCTACAAATCAGCATGAATATAAGAAAGCAGCGCTGAAGTAAAGTATGGAGATGCACTAATAATAATAATAAGAAGAAGAAGAACTCAAGTGTGTAGCCTATATACTACTGATTTATTTACACAAAGAGAAGCGTGGGTATGTTGATATGACTATTATTATCAATGTATCTGGAACAGTCGACGCTGCCGCTAGCCATTACAATGGCTGCTTGAGGGGCTCCCCTCGAAGACAAGGACACAGGGTGATGAGGAATCTGGTTTATTGCAAGAGTTTGACTGGTAATGGTGAACAGAGCAGATGGAATATGCTAGAGCTCTTCCTCGAGTGTGTGTGGTGGAGGCTGGTTTAACCTGTGGGTCCTTGATTAACAAGGACCCACAGGTGTGCAGCTATCACCAGCCATAGAGTAATCAGTCTGACTCTGATGCCAGGTGAGGCTGCTTGAACCAGGAACCAACCACAATCCTTCCACAGTATCGTATCTATATCTATATCCATGCCTACATCTGTGTTATGATCTACCCCCAAACCCGCCACGCAACACTGCACATCAAACAGCTCCAAACATCATTAGAATCCACATATTATTTTGCTCACAGAAACGAGCCGCATGCACGCACGCACACCACGCCACACACCACACACACACCACACACACACACACACACACACCACACACACACCACACACACACACACACACACACACACCACACACCACACCAGGCTGCAGCAGCAGCAGTTTACGCTGGGAACATCTGGATCATAAGTCGAGTGTAAGTCAAACCAACAGCATCCTGGCAGGGGTCCAACACAGACAGTGACACATCCGCGCCGCCGTCACACAGAAGCCGTGTCTTCTGTATGGCTGACCTCGCCCTGCCCCCCCCCCCCCCCCCCCCCCACACGCCTGCTACACCACCGCCCCCCATCCCCACCCCCGCCCGACCACGACAAGTCCTCAACCAACTAAAGGCGGGGACACACACGGGTCAAAGTCAAACCGGTGTTGCCGAGAAGGACGAGGAAGTTTTCACAACCTCGTCCTTCTCGGCAACACCGAGACCGGTTGACCTACTTCGACGTGATCATTTGCCAGGGATGTTGACGGCGCGTGAACACGTCATCGCAGTGCTGCTTTTTCCATCATAAACTGGTCGCTTGCGGTTTGCGTACGCTCCATCTCCCCCCCTGCGGTCCTTTCGCCGGTCCCGCAGCATCCGTACAAGGACTAGCAGGTTCAAGGAGAGCTTTTATCCACAGGCAGTGCGCCTGCTGAACTGCTAGGAGTGCTGCCACTATCATAACATTGTCCCCCGTATTGCATTACACCATGACACTTTCGCTGGACTTGCTGGACTCACCCTCCAGATACTCAAGTATGTGTTTTGTGATCAATTTCAATTTTGGCTGGGCAGCAATTGATTTCCAAATATGGGCGTGGCCTTACTCCAGCCAATCACATTGGCCGTTTGCTCTCTTGGCTCGTGCCGAACACCGGATGGAAGTAAAAGCAAAAACATATTGTCCTCTGAGAATAGCCTTCCGTGC
>CM051015.1:13697919-13710419 GCA_027704905.1 Muraenolepis orangiensis | reverse complement strand
TGGTGGTGGTGATGGAGGTGGTGGTGGTGGTGGTGGTGGTGGTGGTGGAGGTGGTGGAGGTGGTGGTGGTGGTGGTGGAGGTGGTGGTGGAGGTGGTGGTGGTGGATGGTGGTGGTGGTGGTGGTGGAGGTGGTGGTGGTGGTGGTGGTGGTGGTGGTGGTGGAGGTGGTTGTGGTGGTGGAGGTGGTGGTGGTGGTGGTGGAGGTGGTGGTGGTGATGGTGGTTGTGGTGGTGGTGGCGGTGGCGGTGGGGCGGGGGGTGGGTGTTGGCCTGCTATGTAATGGGCCATCTGTGAACAGGGGAGTGGGAGTGCCAAAAGCCTCTCTAATCAGGCAATCAATCACCCTTCTTTACGGATATTGTCAATTACAATCCGATCTACTGCCGAGACACAACCGATGCTTGCTCCATGCCCAATGGAGGCTGTTAGATTCAAAGCTCGAAATGAAGTTGGCTCACGTCGCGTTGCAAAATGCCTGCAATTGCACGTGACTCCCCCCCCCCCCCTTTGCCAAGTTCCATTCCCGTACCTTCCCATACTACTATTCTTCGACTAACTACTACATACGTTAGTCCTCTCCCCTGTCTTCATGTGTGTCTGTAGCCTATTTGGTCTATTTTGCCTGTGTGTCTTCAGTGTGTTGTCGTCTACACTACATCAATCTCCGCTGATGCATCGCGCGACCTTGAGTGTGAGAAGGGCGCTGTATGACGCCAATGACCATTAGAAGAACGGAACGGAACAGAAAAAGCAACGGGACAAGCTCACTGTGAAACCGTCCCATTAAGCTTGTGGTCGCTTCAGGTCGCGGGACACAAGCTCTCTTGTCCAAGGTTGGACCTTAATTGAAAATCAATTACTACCCCATCTAGATGGGAACTCCTGTGCGGCCCGGCCTCTCTCTGCTCACCATGCAGCCCTCAGAGAGGTGAGGAGGGGCAGACGTGGGGCCGGCTCGTTATCTCTGCCGATTCTGTCAGAGGTTGTCAAGTGTGACAGTTCCTGAGATGAGGGCGCTTCAACTGCATTGTTGTCCAGAGACTTTTGAGTCTGCCCCATATGTGTGTCCCTTCTCTCTCGCTCTCTCTCTCTCTCTCTCTCCTCTCTCTCTCTCTCTCTCTCTCTCTCTCTCTCTCTCTCTCTCTCCTTCTTTTTTTCTCATCCTCATCTCTCCGTGTATTTTCCAAGTGAAAGAGTCTCGTCTTGTGCAGCCTCACGTTGGTTTAAACAATGTCCCTGAGAGTTTTTCCTCGAGTCTCTCTCTCTCGTTGCACTTAGTCACGGCGCTCCCTTGTACTCTGCATCAACCCGGTTGCCCTGTAGTCCTGATGGGTTTCTGCATACAGTATATATCAATGTATGTTCATTCCCTTACATATTGTACATATGTAAGTGTGTGTTAAAAGATGGAATATGTACACACACATGTCCACGTCGACCACGTCGACAACTTTGCGAAATAACGTCCCTGGACGCTTCCCCTGTCCATTTAAAAAGTTGCAGCCGACACATGAACAATACTAGGAGACACACAGAACTAACACAACATAGCATAACATGAAGGATGTTGCAAGCAAGTGACCCTGGCCATAGCTACCCACAGGACTATAACAATGTCCTTCTCCTATCCAATCCTATCCAAAATCCAGGCTATGAACTTTGCACATGCCTCAATGATGCTCTATGGGAAGTGGGTGTCTCCCAAGACCCAGACCAGGGAGCAGATGGTGGAGGAGACGGTGGAGCAGACGGTGGAGGAGACGGTGGAGGAGACGGTGGAGCAGACGGTGGAGCAGACGGTGGAGGAGACGGTGGAGCAGACGGTGGAGGAGACGGTGGAGCAGACGGTGGAGGAGACGGTGGAGGAGATGGTGGAGGAGACGGTGGAGGAGACGGTGGAGGAGATGGTGGAGGAGACGGTGGAGGAGACGGTGGAGCAGACGGTGGAGGAGACGGTGGAGGAGATGGTGGAGCAGACGGTGGAGGAGACGGTGGAGGAGACGGTGGAGGAGATGGTGGAGGAGCGGTTCTTTCGAACCTGTCAACACAGACTGTGGATCAGGGAGCTGGGATTTGACCGTGGAACCCTGTGACAGTACCCATTTCAAACTTTCAAATGGCAAAAGCTGATTGAATAAACAAAACCATATTTGCCTTCGAGCAAGATCGGAAATAATCTGGTCCAATTTTACCAGAACATAATACAAGGGATAGAGAAGAAAAAAAACCCACTACAATATAATGATGAACAGAATTGACAGAACAGTGCTTCATTAACCAGCATCTGCTGGATAGTTCAATGTGAGATACAAGTTGACACAAATCAAATCAAATCAAAACATTCCGAAAAAATTTAAAAGAACAAAAAAAGAAATAGCCGAAAGTCATTTAACGGCTAAGACAAAGCGGTAAGGCCACTGAGCTCCATGGCTAGGGATGGAGGGAAAGTGGGCCTGTTAGCTGTGAGCCATGGCTAAGCATGGGTGAGAAGCCGGGGAAATGAGCGTTCAAGAATTCGAAAAAAAAACAACTCCAAACCATTTTCTTGTCCGTCAAAGCTGTTGAGCGTAATGCGCACAGAACTCAAACCGTAACAATCAAGCACTCCATTCAACACACACTGCTCCTCTGTGTTTATCCTCTTCCTGTGTAATTTTTTCCCCCATATTGTCCTCACGCCATCTTATCACGGCGATTGTCTCTGCATAGCGATATGAATGCTACCGTCTGCTAGGAGACTACACCCCTTCTCCACAAAAGCACACAACCACAACATCTTGAGTCTATAAGCGCCGCCTTGGGTCCATTGCCTACTCCAAGATAGTATCCTGCCTTTATTGCTATCTTTACAGCACTATTCTTTATATATTATAAATAAATACCAATACCATACCTCCACCCCACAAAAGTAGAAACAAAATGTTGTTTACAAGCACTACCATCTCTTTATCCTTCCCCTATATCGGTATATCCCTATATTGTTATCTTGACAGCACCTGTCTCTATACATCCTCATACTATAATACTACAGGGCGATAGTCAACAGACAAAAAGCTAATTATTTGTGAACAATTCAACGCTTGCTACAGGTCTGTGGTGGTTAGCCTCAGACTGTTCTTTGTGGATCTGTCTGTGACATCTTTCCCAAAAAGTGTGTGTGTAAAGTTTGGCCTGTTTGTCTTCCACAGGAGGCTGGGATCAGCGGCACACTAAGTGCACAATCTATCGTCTACTTGTCTGTTGTACACACACTTGCGAAACAACACAACAGTCTTAATGACCAACCCTGGATTCAGAAGTGAAAGACAGGACATAATAGTAAGTTTAGCTGTTCGACCGCATTCCAACTCCTCTCTCTCTCTCTCTCTCTCTCTCTCTCTCTCTCTCTCTCTCTCTCTCTCTCTCTCTCTCTCTCTCTCTCTCTCTCTCTCTCTCTCTCTCTCTCTCTCTCTCTCTCTCTCTCTCTCTCTCTCTCTCTGAGCTTGGGGCAAAACGGTTATGCATGATCTCCCAAATCAAAGTTGGCATATGCTTTGCTTTATGCTTGTGTTGGACGTGAAGAGGCATGCCAAAGTGGGCAGGTGGCCAGATTATGGACTTAGGAATGTGGATAAGTGTGACTTGGCAGAACACACACACACACACACACACATGTGATTAGGTGAGTGAGTGTGTGTAAGTGCATGTGCTTATATCTGCATGTGCATAAACGTGTGTGTGTGTGTGTGTGTGTGTGTGTGTGTGTGTGTGTGTGTGTGTGTCTCTATCCTGCTCAACTGGTTACTGCACCACTGCTTGGTGACAAGGTAAACAACAACCCTCATGACTCCTACACTAGTGTGTCCTCCAGGAGACCTTCAGCCTGCCCCTCCTCTCTCCCTCTCCCCTCCCTCCTCTCCCCCTCTCTCTCTATATATATTTTTTTTAACATAGGATGGATTCCACTGCATCTGTTGTGTTACAACACATTATGATTGATTTTGGAATAACAATTCAATTTAGAAAATTTAAATATGGCATTTAGACAGATGGGCCCATAGATTCGCAAACCAAGGCATTGTGTATTGCTTTTAACGAAATGTAACCGTAATGTGATTACAGTAGAGATTACCTAACGCAATTGATCATTTGTGTGAATGTCAAAATGGAATCTAATTCTGTGTGGTCAGATATGTATTCCATCACGGCTCCTTTGACTTCACCTGGATTAGGTTTGAGGAATGAAGCGTGTTTTAGCTTGTTGCTTCTTGGGTCCAGCATGTTTTGGAAAAGGTCAGATATCTGACCTTTTCCAAAAATGGTGTGTGTGTGTGTGTGTGTGTGTGTGGGGGGGGGGCTTGATCGTTAGTGGCTGATCACAGAATAACGCAGAGTGGCCACAATCCATTGCGAGTGTTTTCAACCAGGCGCCCAAATCACACACGTTGATCTGAGCATTGTTTCAGTGAAACCTCTACCCGCTGACCTGCACACGGGGTCACGGGTCAGGAGCATTTCACAAGAGGACACATGTTTACCCACGTGTGTGTGTGTGTGTGTGTGTGTCTGTTTCTGTGTGTGTGTGTGTGTGTGTGTGTGTGTGTGTGTGTGTGTGTGTGTTTGTCTGTTACTGTGTGTGTTTGTGCATGTGTGTGTGTGTGTGTGTGTGTGTGTGTGTGTGTGTGTGTGTGTGTGTGTGTGTGTGTGTGTGTGTGTGTGTGTTTAGGAGTGTGTGTGTGTGTGTGTGTGTAGGAGTGTGTGTGAAATGGCGAGAGCTTAGGTCTCTGGTGAAAACAATGAGTAATGGCCTCAAAAAAGGTTCAAAAGGCAGCAACATCACAGAGCGAAGACACGCCGCCCAGGACTGTGTGTTTGCCACAGGGCCTGATTGTCCACATTAGTAGAAACTTTTTCTCTCTCTCTCTCTCTCTCTCTCTCTCTCTCTCTCTCTCTCTCTCTCTCTCTCTCTCTCTCTCTCTCTCTCTCTCTCTCTCTCTCTCTCTCTCTCTCTCTCTCTCTCTCTCTCTCTCTCTCTCTCTCTCTCACACACACACACACACACACAATCCTCATGAACCTCTTACAAACAATTGAAAAATATAAAACAAAACACAAACTAAGCTAATCTAAATAATAAACAGCTCAACAATTGGTATGCATACAGTATATTAAATATCGCAGAATTTAGAAATATACAAAATACAATGATGCGATGATATTTATTTTATATAACTAACTATATAACTGCATATATATATATATATATATATATATATACATATCAATGTAAGTTTGTTCCCATACATATTGTACATATGTAAGTGTGTGTGTACCGATGTGTGTGTACCATTCACACACACATAAACAGGCACTTGGGAAAATGGGACCTGCCTCTACCTTCATTCACACTTACAGCAGACTTTCCACTCACATGGTGTTGGCTTGCACCTGTTCACATGGCCACAGAGAGTCAAACCATTTACCCAGTGCACCCATATATATATAAATAGAGATAATACAGAGATAATAATATGAGAATTGACGTCTCACTCCTCCTCATAACACTTAAAAATTGATTGATCATAAATCAATAATAAATCAATGTTAAAATAACATAATAGTACAACTAGAAGTGCCCAGAGGGCCTCAATCAATCCGCTTGCCTCGCGCAAGGAACCTTCAAACAGAGTTGGATGTTCAGCCCAGCACTCGTCAGAAGTGCATCGTGAAAGTTTAATGTTGTATTGGGCGAGAGCGGTGAGCCACGCTGGGATTCACAGTTGAGTTGGCACTAAACCCACAGAAAACACAGAACATTAGAAAGAACGTGTAGCAAACCAGGGAAGGAGCGGGAGGAGAAAGAAATATTGAGTTTGTCAATGAATTATTAATTTTCCTGCCGTTTGCATAGCTTTGTTTGATCAGACCAGAAATTCGCTCACTCAGAAACTGGTTTCTAATGCATTTTGGATAAAGCATACACACCACAGTGGTTCATGGTGAATATCAATGGCTCTTTGTAAGTCCCCCTCGTTCTCCAACATAAAGAAGAATGCTTCTAGTTACTCGTCTGGGTTTTCTCTCCTGTGTGTCATTGATCGGCGCTACAAAATAAGCCCGAGCTATTTTGATGTATTATTTTTTTTTACGGCGGCTCTTTCTTTTCCAAAACATCCATTTACCAACAAGGAATACGCGAGAAACAAAAATAAATAATGAAACACAGAAAATAATTACATCAGCGAGCACACGCTAAACGCACAGAAGGCACACAGAGACGATAGACGGGGGGGGGCAGGAGGTGGGCACGCTTGGTCACATGACAGCCAGGTTTGTTTACGTTTGAAGATAACGTGGGGAACGATTGCTTTTAATTCAGCCTCTGGGATCGCCGCGAAGAGAGGGAGGAATAGAGAGCGAGAGAGACAGAGACACGCACGGAAGAAAGAAGAGGCTTTACACTACACCACTTCGTCCTTTTGAAGCAGACACTTCAAGAGCGTTGAGGTCGGTGCGTGTGTGTCAATCATTTCTTTGTGTGGTATTTGCGACCCTGCAACCCTGCTACCCTGCCCTCCCATATACCCCCTCCCCCCCCCCCGCCCCCAAAGAAAAACATATTTATTTGATCATTCCATTGGCAGCTGCTCTCAAATTGTTTCTACGCTCTGGGCTCTAGGCTTGTTCCTACTGCATGGCACAGGTTAGCTTCGCTTAGCTTTTGTCTCTCACTGTTGAATTTCCGTCTTTGAATCAATGTGCTACGTTCGTACTGCTGTCCGCTACACACCTGTCCTGTCCCCTCCGGAGAGAACATAGACAACACACAAGACAAATTAACTGTACACACAAATGTACACAAACAATGTAGGGTATCACTTACATAACTACAACGCTGAAGCATTCATGAAATAGTAGTAAATAGTGAATTCATAGTGAATTCATCATTAACACATAAAGGACACTCAGTAGAGCGCATATCTCTGCCACACCAAAAAGTCTTCTTGATCCAGATTTGCAGATCTGGATCTGCCCAAAATCTGTTCCTTGGCCCACGAGTAATCTAAGCACCAAGGTTTGTCCAATTCCGTACATCAACTTTTAAGTTATCTTGCTAACAGTCAAACAGAAACACAGGGGTGAAAACATAACCTCATAAGCCCCATCTTCGATGGCGGAGGTAATAAAGCATTGATCGGACATGCATATGATGAGCAATCATTAGTGAGCAATTAGTCAAACAAAACGACAAACGGGTTGTATAAAGCGCATAGTGTAACCATTTATCTACAATGTGTGTTCCCGAGAAACACGTAATGAGGCATTTGGAAAAAAAGTGTGAGCCGAGTCCTTTTTCTTGCGGGCCCGTCTCTCGTGGATGCTCTAAAGCAGTGGTTCCCAACCTGGGGGGCGCGCCCCCCTTGGGGGGGCGCCAAAGATCGCAGGGGGGGCGCCAGGCCTCAGATGATTTGAGGCCTAATATCATATTTCGATTTTTTTTTTTTAGTTTTTCTTATTTTTTTAAAGTTTTTTACATATAATTGTAACGCAATACATGATTGTCGCTAAAAGCCTTGTCTCTACATTACAATAAAATATAGACATTTATTGATTAATTAATTTTAATAAAAATTCTACAAATTAATCTGATACTCCTCCGATTCGCGCCAACATTGACGTTACTGTGTCAGCTTCTGTAGTAGTAACAGTTTGCTGTGCTTGCTAGCTAGCGACCAACTTCATAAGGTGAATATTTTGTCTAAAAATGTCTGAAAAACGTAAAGGAGATGACAGCTCATCTGCAATCAAAAAGAAAATGAGGACCTACCTAGAGAGCTATCTTAACTTAGGTTTCATGGAGGGAACGGACAAAACCCGCCCAGAGTGTGTGATATGCAGAGAGAAGCTAGCCAACGACAGCATGAAACCCTGCAAAATGAAGAGACACCAACAGACCATGCACCCAGAAACGGTCGGGCGTGATCGGGACTTTTTCATAAAGAAACAACAGTTTGTTAGGGCTGGCAGCGATGTACAGAAGGCCACCGAGGCCTCTTTTGAATGTGCACTTTTAAAAGCAAAGGCAAAGTCCGGGAGGGGGGGGGGGGGGGGGTGCGCAAATTCCAACAGGAGTCATTTGGGGGGGCTCTGGGTGAAAAAGGTTGGGAACCCCTGCTCTAAAGGAGGTCTTTAGGACCAGATGTCGGAAGAAGGCTATCGCCATCACAAAGGACCGCAACCACCCTGCACACCACCTCTTCTCCCCCCCCTACGCTTCTGCAGCATCCGTAAAAAAAAGGACTACCAGCTTCAAGGACAGTTTTTATCCACAGGCAGTGCACCTACTGAATGGCTAGGAGTGCTGCCACTGTCATAACATTGTCACCCATATTACATTACACTATCAAACTTTTGCTGGACTTTCTGGACTCATTACTCATTTACAGCACTGTTCGGCACTGTTATGCACTGTATATGCACTGCTGCACTACTGGCACTTTTAAATGCTTTTAAATGCTTTTTTTGCACAATTAAACACATGCTTATATCATTATATATCATATCATATGTCACTTTATTGTTATTTTTTTTTTTATTGTTATTTTTTTTTTATTGTTTTCAGTGTTTCAGTGTATAGTATATTATAGTACACAGTATAGTACATAGTTCAGCACATAGTGAGTTGTAGGTAATTCATACAGTGAATGGGAAGTAAGCATTCCGTTCTTCTTCCACATGCAAGACCAATGCAAATCTTGAATGTTGAATCCGCATGACGCGGTTCCTCCTGGCACACCGAGGACCATACTATAGTAGTCTGCTCTTCAGGTGCTCCTTCCTGACATGCACCAAGTGGGTTTGGCCCCAGGCCACCGAGGCTCCTGTCACGTCAGAGCCATTACGCTTACCATTCCAACATAAACATCCAGGTGCGCACACACGCCCGCCCGCCCCGCACGCACGCGTAGACACACGCCCGCCCGCCCCGCACGCACGCGTAGACACACACGCCCCGCCCCGCACGCACGCACGACACACACACACACACACACACACACACACACACACACACACACACACACACACACACACACCACACACACACACACACACACACACACACACACAATGCAGGGCTCAACTGAGAAGACAAAGTGGTGTAAAATTGCGGGCCTGTCATTCCGCGTGTTGACACACAGGTACATGTACAGACGGGTAGCGCTAAACAAAAGGGCAGACTTTACGTACGGCACGTTCCTTCACGAGCCGTAGCAGGTGACTTCATCACATTTAACTAGATGAGATGGAGGAGAAAGGAGCAGCCCCTGCAGGAGTCAAGCTAGAGCTGAAGAATTTAAGAAAGACACCAGGGGAGCCAGAAGGCTCCTTTGACGGCATCTCTGAGTGTTTCCAGGGTGAGTGAGTTGAGTGGAACTCAACGATGAGACTCACTGGTCCGGTTTCATCGGGGTCGAAATGTCACCCCGGGCAACCGGAGGAATCTGAGAATGTTCCGAGACGTTTGTTCTACCGCCCACCACAGAAGTGCTTTGTGTTGTTTTTCGATTTTTGTTTTTTTTATTTGATTTGATTCGCATCACGTCATTCTTATCCCGTTAATAAAAGATTGTTCAGTGTGATCAGTGTGGACCCAAAATCGTTCTAGGATGAAATGGAGAAGGGAGATGGGAGAAGGGAGAAGGGGGAAGGGGGAAGCGGGAGAGAGAGTTGCTGGCAGTGTGCTGCTGACCAGTGAAGCCAGCTGTAGGTAAGGGGAAGGGCTGTCACAGGTCACCACACCACCGAGGGTCTGCACATGGCCCCCTCACACCTGTCAGTCTCCGCTGCTCATTTGCATTGTATATGTAAATGAATATTTGTCATCCTGTGTGTGTGTGTGCGTGTGTGTGTGCATGTGTGTGTGTGTGTGTGTGTGTGTGCATGTGTGTGTGTGTGTGTGTGTGTGTGTGTGTGTGTGCATGTGTGTGTGTGTGTGTGTGTGTGTGTGTGTGTGTGTGTGTGGATTCAGAGAAGATGATATTGGCAATTCATGTGAATTGTACCATCAAAGATTTGTTGGTGGGTGTGTGTAGGGTCGTTGGAATTTTGGGTCTAACAGCCCCATAAGTGTGTGTGTGTGTGTGTGTGTGTGTGTGTGTGCGCGTGTGTGTGCGTGCGTGCATGCATGCGTGCGTGTGTCCTGAAGCAGCTAATTGCTTTAAAAGGGTTGATTTGGTACGAATCCTGAAAATGGCAGCTGAATTACCAAGGTTGAGGAAAGAAATAAATCGGCTCAGAGTTGAAGAGTCAATAAAGAGTCGAGCGGAAACATAGTCAAGGAACTCTGAACCGCGAAAGCAGCTCAAATATGTTTTTTTAAATCGTGTATTCCATCAAATGAAATAAATTCATTTGGAATGTCCCCCCTTTTCCACATTTTTGACTTTGACAATTTGTCGCCCAACTGACACACATATGCCTATGCCACATATGCCACATATGCATATGGTTGTCGAACGGGGCGATGGTGGCTGATATGATATGTTATGTGATCGTACGTCCTGCCTCATATATAGATATATACTCTCCCCGCCCGCTCTACCCTCCTCCCCTCCTCCCCTCCTCCCCCCCCCCCCTCCCCCAACCTCCCCCAACCTCCTTCACCCCGACGGTGTGTGTAGATGTATATCTCCGCAGGCGAGTGGCCAGTCGCTTGGAGGAGCTCGAAGGAGGAGCTCGAAGGAGGAGCCCTCAGGCTGACAAGCCTCAAAAAAAGAAAAAAAGAAAAAACTCGCTCCATAGAAGTCATCCATAGAAGTCATCAATCACCTTCAAAGCCAATACCCGCTGTGGGACTACTGCTACCGTATAATGACTTCAAATCATCACCATCACCATCATCATCATCATTTTGATGTCGCTCAGACGGGTGCACGTATGCACACGCGTGCGCGTGTGTGTGTGTGCGCGTGTGTGTGCGTGTGTGTGTGTGCTGCATGTGTTCCGGAACGCTGAGATGTATCCTCATCGGAGAAACGGCGGATCAAAGCGCTTTACAATGAGCGCTTAGCATTCAGCACAGCGACGGCGGTGTCTAGCGCGCGAGGGGAAGGGCCGGCACGTTGGGAGCCGCCAGGGGGGACACCTCGACTGGCTCGGCTAGGCTGAGAGAAGGTCATTATCGGCGCTTTGGTCTGACTGTAGCGCCATTTCCCGTTCTCTTGCTTGAGTACACAGAAGAAGAAGAACAACAACTAAGACAAGGAGAGTGACTATGGAACGTGGAGAATTTGGCGGTAGAAGCGACATGTAATGGCAGCTCACGGCCACAGACTTTCCATGGAGAGCTCGGATGCAGATTGTCGCGTCTAAAAAACCCGCCGCAGGGTTAGCACATATCGTGTTCAATGGCAACAGGGAATGTGAATTGAAAAAAAAAAGGTAGGGGTCTCAAACGCACAAAAAGGGACACAGGCGTAGACAAAGAGACTTAAAAGAGATATAAATCGCAAGGACAAAGCAGCAGCGGTGGCGGCGGTGGAGGCGGCGGAGGCGGCGGAGGCGGTGGCGGCGGCTAGTCGAAGGCCCCGTTCTGCTGAAAAGGAACATCTCTCTGCGGCGCAGGTGTCCTTTATTTAAAAAAAAGAACTTGCTCTGCAAACAATGGACTGAGGGACTGGAAGTGGGCGACAACAGGCTTCAGTAGGAGACACAACCATGCACTTTGTGCATCTGTGAAGAAAGGAAGGGAAAAGATGAGATAAGATTGAAGAGAAAATATGCGCTGCCGCAAGAGTACATGTAATGCAATGCATATGTGTAGCGTTGGGAGGTAAAAGCTAAATATAGGCTAAAGGCACGCTATAGTCAGCCGGAAAACAAAACCTAACGACGGTTAGAAATGGAGGAAATGCCTCGGACTCTCGGGTCTGCAGCTTGTGGGCAGTTGAGGCAAAGCAGATGACCTGGGATTACCCGGTTACTATGGTGACCGCCCCGGATCTTCACTCACCAAGCAGACACCTTAAGCAACCCTTTGCGCTTACACTGCTTGTGGGGTTGTTCACTCTCGAGGCTAGCGCCCATGTATTGGCTATCGACTGTGGTCACGACAATGGTTTAATTTGCTCCTGGTATTCAAATATAAACTTTATTAAACGGAAGGTCAAATATTGACCTAAATGCCTCCAAGTGTTAGGACAAATCAAGAAAGTATCCCTACAAAATAATAAGTTATATTGCTAATATTTATAGAATTGATGCAGTAAAATGGATGGCAAGTATAGACTACATTGTGAGCTATGGCTAGACAGAATACATATAATAGATTAAGGTCAGTGTGGGCAATAAACAATCAAGAGAATCAACAATCTATGTACTCAAATGTTCCTGTCGTGTGGGGCCATCCTACGGGCAGAATGTCGTCAATCTTTTAACTGGAATAGGTTGTGGGTTTTTGTTTTCGACACACGGGGTAACTCGCAGCAGAAGATGCCCATGGCAAAAGCGATGTAACAAA
>CM051015.1:13687919-13690419 GCA_027704905.1 Muraenolepis orangiensis | reverse complement strand
GTTGTTGTTCTTTTTAAAACACTAGCACTAATCTCTGGCTGAGCCCCACCCTCTCCCCGGGCACGTCTTATAAGACTGAAAACAACATTCTTACGTATCGCTGCATCTGCTAAGCCTCGATGGCTACGCTCAAACGGACAACGGATCGCATCGTGTTCCCGGCGCACGCAGCCCAGTGTGCCGCTATCTCTCCGGGCCACGCTGCAGATGGCATAACCGGGGGTTTTGAGCAATAACCAATAGGCCATTGATCCCAATCAGTGTTTAAATAGATCCATCCATACCACGTGTGCCTTATTGCACAGCTTACCCCACAGCCACGGGGCATGCTCTGAGGGCGGTTGAGACAGTGCTCCTCTGTTTATGTGGGGAGACACTGCATGTCATGCCGTTTGTTACGTTTGTAACTTAAGCTTAATTCGATAATACACCATAATAGCTGGATAATAGCTGGATAATAGCCCAGACTTTAAATGCAATGCAGTATGAACCTATCTTTGGTAATTCAACTTAATTATAACTTTGAAAACCCCACTGGATAGTGGGGTAAATTTGGGCCATCGTGCCTTAGCCTGTGAGAAGCACGTGGGTTATTGGGCTTCTTCTCCAAAACAGTACTTACATACCTCTCTCGCTCCAAAGGTTCACCTGTAGGTCAAATCCCAGGAGTGACCTTTGTAATAACAGGGAAGGCAAACTAAAAGTCGACTTGGGGTGCTGGGCTTTACCGCATACCCCCCCCCCCTCCCTGACTCCCCTACTTCTCTTCGGCGGGAGGAGAGGGGTTCTCCTCTATTTCACCCTGCCAACAGTCTCCCAAATGTTCCCAAATGCTTGTAGACGCTGACAAAGCGTCTACAAGCATTTGGGAACATTGCACCATGGAGGTGCTGGAGTGTCTCCAAGCAGGGGCAGGGCAGGACATCCCGACGAGACATCAGCCGTCGTTTTTTTTAAGGGGAAAGGGTGTGTTTTTTGTTCCTCACCTTTAAATATTAGGGAGAACGAGGAGAAAGCGCAGCAGGTAGGGGACATTGGTATATAAGTGGCTTCTTAGCCGGCTCTGAGACATCTCATCCGGCCCTGCAGTGTTTTCTCACAGTGATTATGACTTTGTAATCCCGCCGTCATCGCATGCCCAATCGTCCGCTCGCCCGCTTTGGCTTTGGTGCTTTGGTTGATGTTTTTTTCCTCTTCTTCTCAGTCGCTTAGCGTCAGAGGCCAACGACACCGCATCTCCCTGCCTCTTCATGTCTAGGATTAACACCTCTGGAAAGGAGCACAGTTGTTGGTAATATGCAAGACATCTCTGCCTTTAAATGACCTATTCCTTACTCTTGCATAGGTTTAGCGTTGTAACCTTGTTTGTGTGTGTGTGTGTGTGTGCGCGCGCGTGCGTGCGTGTGTGTGTGTGCGTGCGCGTGCGTGCGCGTGTGTGTGTGTGTGTCTATGTGTGTCTGTCTATGTGTGTGTGTGTGTCTATGTGTGTGTCCGTCTATGTGTGTGTCTGTATGTTTGAGCGCCTGCGCCAGGCATGCATATGCCTGCATGCGTGCATGCAGTGTGTGAATCTGTGTGTGCGTGCACGCGTGTGAGTGTGTGTGTCTGTGTGTCTGTGTGTGTGTGTGTGTGTGTGTGTGTGTGGGACTTTGTGTGTGGGCCCTATCTACAACCGAAGTCCATGCGGGTGCAAGTGGAGGATTACCAAGCGAGCCATGGAAAAGGGAGAAAAATAAAGTGCAAGGGTACACATGACCTAGAAAGTCACGGGTTATGCTTGTGCACGTCAAGTCAACCGCCCGCTGCGCCCAACCAGTTTCACCACATTATGTCACGGAGAGAACAAAACACAAGTCTGCCCTACATACACACAAACACACACACACACACACACACAAACACACACACACACACACAAATCAGATTCACTCAAACATGTATTTTTCTTTGCGAAACAAAACAAAAAGCTGTAGGGTGGGAAAATGTACACGCCGCCAAAGCCCAATGGCTGACCAATGGCAATTCTCCCCCCCAAAAACAGGGCTCTGCACACACACACACACAAACACACACACAAACACACACAGATTGCCCGTGTTTACTTTCTGAAGACATCGCAAACACCGCGCCTCCTCCTGCCAAAAGTGAACAGAGACGTGCGTGTGTGAGCGTGCAAGATGTTTGTCTGTCTGGCAGCAGATCCCCGTACCTGTGCCGTGTGTCTCTGTGTGCGTGTGTGTGTGTGTGTGTGTGTGTGTGTGTGTGTGTGTGTGTGTGTGTGTGTGTGTGTGTGTGTGTGTGTGTGTGTGTGTGTGTGTGTGTGTGTGTGTGTGTGTGTGTGTGTGCGCGTGTGTGTGTGTGTGCGTGTGTGTAGGTGTAGGTGTGTATATGTGTACTACCTGCAGGGTTGCTTCTAGCAGATGGTGGAGTGTTTGCACCATGAGTCCCTCGACATGTCTGGGAAGACTCTTGCGTCCCTACGCGGGGAGCAAGGCACGGC
>CM051015.1:13670419-13682919 GCA_027704905.1 Muraenolepis orangiensis | reverse complement strand
ACGTTCCAAACATCTGAAACGTTGCGAACTGCATTGGAAGGCGAGCGAGAGATGACGGCGGACTTAATAAACCTGCGTAACACTTCCTCCAACTATCAGCAAAACTGAGGGCCACAGCGCCCCCTCCTCCCTCCCTCCCTCCCTCCCGCCCTCCGTTCCCTCCCTCCGTTCCCTCACACACAAGCAATGGCAGCCGGCCAACACGGGCCACTGCGGTGCATCCTTCCCCCCAGATAATGGAATTGCCTGGCTGTAATAATAATTTGAATTTCACGGCCCACCGGCTGGGAGCAGAGGGATCGCTGGAGCTCGGGCATAAATTAGCCTGGAAGCTCAGAGCTGATCGATGGCTGCCCCGTCAGCCACCTATTGATCTGGCCACCAATACTCGTCGGGACGCAATCATATGCGCCGCATCGGTGCCCGCACACACACACACACACACACACACACACACACACACACACACACACACACACACACACACACACACAAGCACACACACACGCACACACATGCACACACACACACACACACACACGCACAAGCACACACACACATGCACACACACAAGCACACACAAACACACACAAGCGCCGCTCTCCTCCCCGAAACGCCCCCCCCCCCTCCCCCCCTGGTGCTGATGCTTTGAGCACAGCAGAACCTTGGCGCGGCCGCCAAGCGGGGAGAGAGGTTTTTTTTGTATTTTATGAGGCCTGTCACTTCTGTTGCCCCACCTGTCGAGGCGACGTCCTGACGGGGGGGCCGCTGGCCAGAGGCAAACAGCCATCAGCCACACAGCCCTTTGTTTACACCGTTTAATACCGCCATCAGCGCCATAACTTCACCTCTCTCTGGCTCCCGCCGCGTCCTTTCCCTCACCAGTCGCAGTGGCACTCAGCAGCAGAGAACCCCGACACCCAGAGAAGGTGTCAGGGTTTTGAACGCGCCCTCGCCCTCGCAGTGGTTTGTGGATGGCGAGGGCGTATCGTTCGCTCGCTTGTGTTTGGTTCCCCGTGTGTTTGCGGGTGTATGTGTGTGTGTGTGTGCAACATGTAGATTCAAGATTCAAGATGTTTGCCAAGTACAATGTGATGCTGACTCCCCATCGGCTCCCCGCATTCTGATATATACACAACAATACTATACTATACTACACTCACTACACTATACAATACTATACTATATTATACTATAAACACCAATATATACTACTGTATGTACTATATACTATACTACTGCCCACTGCTCCTAATACTAGGATGGGTTAAATGCAGATTAAACAAATGTCACTGTGTGTGTGTGTGTGTGTGTGTGTGTGTGTACATGTGACCATTAAAGAGGATTCAATCCTCCAGATTTAAAATCTGGAGGATTGAATCCTCTTTATTGGGTCACATACATGTACACACTGCATTTAACCCGTCCTAGTATGAGGAGCAGTGGGCAGCTACTGTACATACAGCGCCCAGGGATGCAGGGTAGGGGTCTGGTGCCTTGCTCAAGGGCACCCTCGGCAGAGCACAGGTGTTTCGGGGACTTGAGCCGGCGACCCAAACCAAACCAAGTCTTAACAGACTGAGCTACTGTGCCTGTATAGACAACACTGTACTATAACAATACCGTACACAATACAAAATAACAATAAAGTGTCTAATGGATGATATACTGTATATATATTTATGGTGGATTGTGCAAAGAGCATTTTAAAGTCACCGTCGTGCAGTGAGCGGTAGCAGCATCATGAATAATAAAAGAACAGTACAGTGCATATCAGTGCAGTTACGGCAATGAGTCCAGTAAAGAAGTATGAATGTTGGTGACACTGTTATGATGTGGGTGCGTTAAGGTTGGACTCTTGGATACATCATCGCACCGGTGAGCACCTACGCGCTACAGTAGAGAGTGGACAAAGTGGTCGGTAAAATACAACATGATTACATTTCTGTCCGCTATGATGACGGTCATTATTATAAACGCCGTGGACAAGGAATGCCCGTGACAATGGTGGCTTCTCAGTGACGTCAGGAGCCGTACGTACAAACAGAGGCACGCACACTCACAAGGCTGCCATCTGTGAACTGCAGGGCGCATACCTATGCACCGAGAGTCAAACACATACACACACACACACAGACACACACACAGCAAACACAGCACACACGCACAGCACACACACACAAACAATACACTCATAGTACACGTACATGCAAACACACACACACACACACACACACACACACACACACACACACACACACAGTATTTCAGAGCACTGCTCACAATCAAGGCACACTAATTAACTGTGCCTTGCCAGGAGCCACCCCCGCTGGAGTAAGTGCATCTGGGACCGTGTTCAAGCAGCAGCACACTGGTTACCCAGGGCCGAACGGGAACAAGGAGAGATCCAGGGGCTACGCACACCACGGATGAAATAATAACAACCAATCAAAACAACACAAAAGAAACTTCAAACTGTGGCTAGCAGAATCAACAACAACAAACAACCACAGGGCTGCCGAACTTAGAAACCACAGAGTCTGGAAGCGCAGGAGGTGGGGGTGGTGGTTAGGAGGGCGGTGGTGGTGGATAGGGTGATGGCGCGGGTGGTTAGGGTGATGGTGGTGGTGGTGGTTAGGGTGATGGTGGTGGAAGTGGTGGTGGTTAGGGTGCTGGTGATCAGGGTGCTGGTGGTAGTGGTGGTTAGGGTGGTGCTGGTGGTGTTGATGGTGGTTCAAGTGGTGGTGATGGTGGTGGTTAGGGTGGTGGTGGTGGTGGTTAGGGTGGTGGTGGTGGTGGTTAGGGTGGTGCTGGTGGTGGTGATGGTGGTTCAAGTGATGGTGATGGTGGTGGTTAGGGTGGTGGTGGTGGTGGTTAGGGTGGTGGTGGTGGTGGTTAGGGTGGTGCTGGTGGTGTTGATGGTGGTTCAAGTGGTGGTGGTGGTGGTTAGGGTGGTGGTGGTGGTTAGGGTGGTGTTGAAGGTGGTTAGGGTGGTGTTGACGGTGGTTAGGGTGGTGGTGGTGCTGGTTAGGGTGCTGGTTAGGGTTCTGGTTAGGGTGGTGCTGGTTAGGATGGTAGTGGTGCTGGTTAGGGTGGTGGGGGTGCTGGTGTTTAGGGTGGTGGGGGTGGTAGTTACAGTGGTGGTGGGGGTGGGGTGGCTAGTGGGTGGATGACCACAAGCAATTCTCCAGCAATGACAAAAATCCATCGTAGACTCACTCGAGTCCATTCTGCTGACGAGTGAGATTAATGAGTGTCATAAAAGCACGAAAAGAAATCCCTGCATGATGATGCGTGCCTCGGAAGGTCACACACGTACACACACACACACACACACACACACACACACACACACACACACACACACAGCACTGAGCACCAACTGTGCTGTTGTAGCTCCTAGTCTCTGGTCAAAATGTTGATATAAAGCTTCTAAGTGGAGTTCTATGCAAATTGCTATTACACACCCTGTTTCAGCCCCACTTGCTTCCTTGCAATTAGTGTCCATTACATTTAATGATGGGTATCTGGGATCTTCCCATTACTTACTGGATGGGGCATTCATAAGCTCTAGCTCCAGTTAATCAACTTAATAAAGAGCGTGTTGCAGCATTAGAGCCCTTACATCCATCTGATCATCTTCATGCTAAGCGGCAAGACGGATTGACTATAACACGGTGGTTTGCCCGTGCTGAGAATCCATGCGCCATCGTTGTATTTTAGGAACGCCTCGGATAATTGTAGTTGTTGTTGAGGAAAGAGAAAGAGAAGCAGAAAGAGAAGCAGTTGCCCCTCATGCATCCCAACATCTGACACCTGCAGAGTCTGCACGGCCAATAGTGCCAATCCGCTCTGTGGACGTCGGCAAATCATTGGCTATCCCGTTTCCTACTAAAGACAAGCCAGCCAGTGAAGAAGAAGAAGAAGAAGAAGAAGAAGAACAACAACAACAACAACAACAAGAACAAGAACAAGAACAAGAACAAACAAGGAGAACAAGAAGAGTGCGGAGCAGTCATCTGTATGGCCTGACGACTGTTCTATTTTTTGGGCTATTTATTATCTTGCATTTTATAAGTGTCTTGCGTGTGTGTGCGTGCGTGCCTGCCTGCCCCCGGTGGCGTGCGTGTCTATGAATAATGTTGAGCCACAGGTGTGTGTGTCGCTAAACAGAGTGTAATTGCTTTTATTACCACAATCAGCATGCGAGGGAACCCTGCTCTGCAGCGGGCTGCACGGCCCCGGCCCGTCCGCACGCTCAGGTTTCAATCAATTAAACGCTGCTGCCGATCCCTAAAGATGTCAGATGAATCTTTTGATCTGCAACACTCCCTGAACGTTCCCTTCTTTAAACTTTAAAACATACACTCGGGCCCGAGTGACGTACTTCACTGCAATGCCGGATGGATGATGCATGCCATGTTTTTTTCTGGTTACTTTTAGGAGTCTCAGTTCGTATTAACATTCAAACAACGGCGCTTGACGCCTTGAAGCCCGGGAGCATTGGACATGTAGCATTAGTTACCGTCATCATTTTCAATTCGATTTGACTCTTCTTTATCAGCGGCCCCACCTAACGGCGTTATGCAGGATTCTGCTGCTGTTCTTGATAAAATGGAGGTATGGAAATTTGTTAATGAAGATAAGACCGAGCTTATGTTGTTTACCAGCACTAGGAATAGGTCACCAAATATCCCTTTTGTCGTCACCCTTGAGGAAGTGTAATGAGGGTTGTTAACGCTGATAAATATCAGGCTATTTTTGATGGATGACTCCATCGCTTTCAAGCCACGTACCTGGTGAAAAAGATTAGGCTAAAACAGGGTATTTAGTTTCTTAATACGTTTTTTTAATCTGTGCTGGACTACGGTGTACATGCATACCACTGCTCAGTGTCTTCATATGGTGGACAGAGCTTACCATTCTACCATGAGGTTTATTACCAATTAAAAGTGCCGATGTAAAGACAATTCTTGGTCTGCTTCCATACTACTTATATGTCCTTATCATGCAGAAACGTGCCAGGCAATACTCTTTGTGTCCTCAGGAGGTTTTAATGCATTCTGTCCCAAATGCCCTCACAGGATTTGGATAAAGGGCATTTTTGTATTATGTACCCTTGGCACACACGTTGCAGAGATTTGAAATACAAAGAATAAATCGGACTAAATGCTTTTGAATCCAAAATGAAAGACTTGAAAGAGGTGGAGTCCCTTAAGATATAAATGTTTTTGATTTGCCTGGTTGTGAAAAATGGACTCCTAGAAAATGATCTGCATTAACTACGCTTTGTTCTTGTTCTGGTTGTTTTTTATTTAGTTTCCTCTGTGTTTTCTGCCTGTGACTTTCTGTTTTAAAATGCTGCTGCTGCCGCCGCCGCCGCCGCCGCCTGTCTTGGCCGGGAATCCTTTGAAAAAACTGATTCTTCATCTCAAAAGGGAATTTCCTGGTTAAATAAAGGTTAAATACAATTAGAAACAGGAAACACAGTCAACAAAGAGGAAATGTTAAGCATTCCCTTTCAGCATTCAACCAGCCGAACTATGGCCTTGTGCAAAACGGTACACCACGTCCAGTGAAAGTGTGTGTGTGAGCGGAGCAGACAGAGGAATACATTGTGTTGACCGTTCCCAGAGACAAACAGTGGAGAGATAGAGGAAACTCATGGAGTACACATGAGTAGCGGACAGTCGGTGGATGACTCAGGTCTCGTCTCCTCTGGTGTTGTGTAAGAGACAGCTGGTCAAGGTCGTGTTTGGTTTACATAGCAAGGACATAACGCTACAAACCAAGAGTGGCCTTCGCCTCGCCAAACACTAGTCAGTTGACTTGTCTGTGGTCTTCTACAACAACATTAAGGGCCGTAGCATCCGTTTCCAAAAGAGAGTCATTTATCTGTTTCATTTCAGTCAGTGAGCCTTTTGTTCTGCAGTGAAAGATTTACAAATATATTTGTATGTGTGCATTCAAGTATACACCTGTAATTGTAAGACCATACTTCCATACCGCAGCAATAGAGTGAAGAGAGAGAGAGAGAGAGAGAGAGAGAGAGAGAGAGAGAGAGAGAGAGAGAGAGAGAGAGAGAGAGAGAGAGAGAGAGAGAGAGAGAGAGAGAGAGAGAGAGAGAGAGAAACAGACAGCAGCGTCGTAAGCGGGCAGGAAGAAATCCACTAAAGCATAGTTGCAGAGAACAAAGAGAGAACGTAGCGATCACTTTCTTACAGACAATTCCGTGTAGTCACAACGCCCCAAAATGGCCACCGAGTAACAGGCTTCAGCCCACTGGCTTTCGTGCATGGGCATGGCAACAACATATGGTGTTTTCTAATGAGAAAGCGATCTGGGCATTCTTCTCTCACTCCCCCCCCCCCCCCCTTTTCTCGACAACAGGAAGCTCCCCCTTTTCCTTACCCCGGCGTCCCTCCCCTTGCTCATAAAGAATTCACGGCACACTCCTGGCCCACTTCGTAAAACAAAAAAAAGAAGAAAAAAGACTCATTGAATCGTCTGAGCCGAGAGGTTCTGTGTTGCGTTCGGTGGTCATCGGCCAAAAGCTGCGGCCTTACCTCTTAACGATGTAAGCTTAGGCTGGAGTATAGCTTGTTCCCAATCTACCCACAATCTCTGTTGCCTTTGCCAAATCCTTACATGTGCCAGGTTTGCAGGTTTACCGGTTTGCAGATAAGCCAATGTGTGTGTCTGTGAGTGTGTGTGTGTGCGTGCATGCGTGCGTGTGCGTGTGTGCGTGTGTGCGTGTGTGTGTGTGATAGCTACCTAGCCTTCCAACATATTAACAAGAAGGCAAATCAGAAGCCTGGACTGTGCATAACACGTTTTACATTTTTAATCGTACTCTGAGCTGGAAATGATCGTTCACATTTTAATGCATGCAATGATTTTTACAGTATTTTAATAACTTATTTTTCCTTCGCCCCCTTTAAATGCACAGGTTGATCTGTAGGCCTCACGTGACACTATTATGGAGCAGGTCACCTTCTGAGACGTGGGAATCAAAAATGGGATAATTGACATGCAAAGTTATGTCATATGTCAAATATGTTTTTCTGGGCACATAAAACACACACATGCACACATGCACGCGCATACGCACACACACACACACACACGCATACGCACACACACACACACGCAAGCACACACACACACACGCAAGCACACACACACGCACACACACACACACACACACACATACACACACACAGACACATACGCACACGCACACGCCTACGCACACACACATGCAAACACACGGGCACAAACGCACACACACACGTTCCTATTTCGACAATTGGTTGTGGCTAGTATGTGAAAGAAAAGCCTTGCTGATATTTCGAAAAAAAATTACTGAATCAAATGCAATGCATATTTGATTTGCATATTTGAAATTTAGGCTTTAAAATTGAATTGAATGCCAGTGTCTGCCTACGTGGCCTCCAGAACACTCCTGGGATAGGTCATCGCGTTAGGAAGGACACCACAGTGCTGTGAGTACACACACCGGCCAGAGACATTCCTGCATGAATGACTGGAAGAGTAGCACCACCAGGTCCCATACTGAAAACAACTTTGTTTCACCTGTCTGTCCTTGACAACACGGGGAGCTCCGAGTCGGTCGGCCCCTCCCCTTCTCAAAGGGCCCTGAAACGCACCAGTTCCTCCCCTCCCCCCTCCCCCCCATGTGATAAAGAACCCGGGTTGCATAAATGAATATATTAGCCTGTTCATTAGACATTTAACCAGATAATTATGCGTTGTGCCGCAGTGCTGGGAGCCGGACGGCCGGTATACTGGCCTACCGTTGCGCCGCTAACCCAGGCATGACATTGGCCACTCCTCATCAATCTTAATGAGACCAACAGCACCAGCAGACTGAACAATGAGCAGCACCCACACACACACGCACGCACCCACACGCACGCGCACGCACACACACGTGCACGCACACACACACGCGCACGCACACCCACACACACGCGCACGCACCCACACACGCGCACACGCGCACACACACGCACACAAGCCCACACACACACGCACGCACCCACACACGCACAAAGGAATGTGTGTCAGCAATACATATTTAGGAGTATGTGCACAGACACCCAGCGACCCAAACTCCAACCCACCTGTACACACATTGTTTCTCACGCATGCACACACACACACACACACACACACACACACACACACACACACACACACACACACACACACACACACACACACACACACACACACACACACACACACACACACACACACACACACACACACACACACACACACACACACACACACACAGGTTGTGGTTCCTGAAAGGCTAGAAGAGTGACTTCTGGATTCTGTGAAACTAAATGGCAGTTCATCAACATGAACTCTTTAACACTGGACAAAGTCCAAGAGGGAACCAACTAGGTCACAGCACCACACACACAAACACCCACACCCCACACCCACACACACACACACACACACACACACACACACACACACACACACACACACACACACACGACTATGAACAACACATATATTGAAGTTTAGGAAAACAACCAGAACTTGTTCAGCAACTACTGTCAATATGTTGTTGTTCAACCAGACACCAAAACACCGATTGACATAGGAACAAGAGCATGCGATTCTCCCCAGGTACAATAGTTGGACAATGAGTATTGTTTGACGTTCAGTGGTATTGCATACTCACAAAAATACAAAATGCGATGCACTCAATTAAATGACGTAACATTACATTATATGACATTACAGTCATTTAGTCATGACGCTTTGGTCCAAAGCGACTTACAAAAGTGCGTTCAACAAAGGAAGGTGAGAGAACTACTTAAAAAGTGCATTTCATTTCATTTTCGTCTCCAAAAACTGAACCAGTGCTCAGGTAAAAGTACAATAACTTCAGGTAAATATTATCAAATAAGTATAAATAAAAATACACCGGCATATTTGTTATATGCTATATATTGTCCATATTTCCCTAAAATACTACTACTACTACTAATAATAATAATAATAATAGTAATAATAATACAGAATCAAACAAAGCAGAACAATCATGAAAAATATGTCACAAAGTCCTCACATGTACTTTTATTTTTGACTTGACATACATGTATATTATATATTATATATATATATATATTATACATATATTATGTGGATTAACTCTTTGAATTAGTATCTTAGGAATCACTCTCTATTGTGCTGACATCAAGAGATTGAACACACACACAGTCAGATGAGCACACACACACAATGACACATGTGTGCGCACACACACACACACACACACACAAAGTCACAAACATACACACACACACACACATACACACACAAAAGTCACAAACATACACACACACACACACACACACACAAAAAGTCACAAACATACACACACACACACACAAAGTCACAAACATACACACACACACACACACACAAAGTCACAAACACACACGCACACACACACAAAGACACATGCGCACACACACAAACCACTTTAGCTCTCGTATTAGCACACAGGACGGCTTACAGTGGCGTGCGAGATGCGCGTCCTTGGAGCTAATCAGTTTCAACCTCGCCAGGTTGACATTGTTCGCCACCAAATGCGAACAAATTAAATGAGGCAATTAAAGAGTGAATAAGCAGCGTTGATAATTGCGAGCCTGATACCCCAGCAACGGCAGCAGCTCGCGTTCTGCTCCACTGACACGACGGTGTTCGACAACGTCACCTCATCTAAGCGTGTGTCCGCACCGCCGCAGCGCCTCTGTGTTCCCGAGGCCTGTGTGTGTGTGTGTGTGTGTGTGTGTGCATGTGGTGTCATTGTGTGTGCATGTGGTGTCATTGTGTGTGTGTGTACGTTTGCGTGCGCGTGTGTGTCTCGGTCAAAACTCTGGCAATTTGTTTCCGGCAGTGCTGAACAGTGAAGAGTGCTTCCTCTGACTACTGTGTTGGGGGGGTTTTGACATGCTAAAACATGAGTTTAATGACGAGAGAGAGAGAGAGAGAGAGAGAGAGAGAGGAGAGAGAGAGAGAGAGAGAGAGAGAGAGAGAGAGAGAGAGAGAGAGAGAGAGAGAGAGTGTGGGTGGTAGGAAGGGAGAGGGGGAGAGAGCGTCGGGAGGAAAGAGAGCGGTATCGAGGGGAGAGAGATAGAGAGAGAGAGAGAGAGAGAGAGAGAGAGAGAGAGAGAGAGAGAGAGAGAGAGAGAGAGAGAGAGAGAGAGAAGGTCGGCGTGAGAGGGACAGAGAGGAAGAGGGATGAGGAGGAGGCTGAAGGAAGAGAGTAGTGAGACTGAACAAGAGTCATGGAGGGACGGGCAGCCTGGCAGAAAATTGAGAAAGTCTGCCATTTCCCCCGTTTCCCCGCGTCTCTCGGGGTTTATGGGCCGTGAAGAAGCCTCTCGTCATTGGCACCGGGGGGAAACAAACGGTCTGTCCACAGACCTTGCCAGAGAGGACTCCCCCCTCTCCCCCCTCTCCCCCCCGCTCTAGGTTGAGGAAGGGGGAGGGAGCGAGTCCTTTATGGCAAGGTGAGCGATTCTGGCAATGGCAAATTCTCAACAACGGCTCAAAATAACAGCTAATATAGTCGGGTGGTTTGACCTGAATGACAGGACTATTTATGATCATACAGGCTTTAATTGAAGGTCATTTTAAAGCCACAATGAAGACAAAGATGCTTTTGCATCCAAAATAAATGCTTCAGCGGAGAAAACCATAAGGGAGCCCAATATCTAGCAGGGTCTGTATTTTTGGTACGTATCGGACGCAGGCCTATTGTGGACGCCTATTTGTCAATGCTTTTTTTCCATTTTGCGTCCGCCCACATGCTTTCAGAACCAGAATCTGAACCAGAATCTCTTTACAAACAACATTTTCTATTGACAATTTGAATTTGCTGCTTCCATTCCGAGTTCCCCTTTTTTGGTCATACACGTATACATAATGGACAAGGACACACACTTCCTGTACAGGAATATGTATCTATATTATATATAGCTACAAGCTCAGCACTAGACATCAGTCTAATGAATGTGAGCTCACCAAGAAGACAAGTGCACAGCCAAGCAAGATCTATTGTTGATTAAACTTGAGGAGGACAATCCCTGATCCCGTATGGCCGGCCTTCACATGCCCAGACCGGACACACATGGAACCTCATTAAAGGCTAAAGGGAAGGTTTTTTTTCTGTTTGTTGTTGATCCATCCTGGATTGCTAATAATTCCCCATTTGAGAGGGCCCATCCATCGCCGCCCAAATCCATATGTTAGAGTGAACCCACGTGAGGGATAGAAGATCAGGCCTCTCCGTCTTTCCTTATCTTATTTGTCTTACGACCAAATCAATAGTGCTCTATATACCACACGTGGCCGGGGGGGCGTGACAGCACTTCTAATGGTGATGATACGAAAAATTAAATTAAATAAATCAGTGCATCACACGTTAGCGATAAAATGAAAATGAAAATAGTACAGGACATGGGTGGTCTTGAGGCCAGGCCGCTGTGGTTTTAAGCTGTGGTTTCAAAAGAACTGAATCGATAACTTCTTCTGCTCTTCATTATTTGCCGGTGAAAACACGTTTTTGCGGAGTGCACACTGAAAAACACACCAAATCAAATAAGTTAAATAGGTGTTAATAGGTGGTAAGAGGATATACAGAGGGTATACAGAGGGTATACAGAGGATATATAGAGGGTATACAGAGGGTATACAGAGGATATACAGAGGGTATACAGAGGGTATACAGAGGATATATAGAGGGTATACAGAGGGTATACAGAGGATATACAGAGGGTATACAGAGGGTATACAGAGGGTATACAGAGGGTATACAGAGGATATACAGAGGATATACAGAGTGTATACAGAGGGTATACAGAGGGTATACAGAGGGTATACAGAGGGTATACAGAGGGTATACAGAGGATATAGAGGGTATACAGAGGGTATACAGAGGATATACAGAGGGTATACAGAGGATATACAGAGGGTATACAGAGGGTATACAGAGGATATACAGAGGGTATACAGAGGGTATACAGAGGATATAGAGAGGGTATACAGAGCAAAAAGCCAATTCACAGCAGACAGCGGGACCAACGTCTTATCAGTGAAAGAGAAGATGGGGGAGTTCCCTGTTTATCACCGCATCACCAAATCACCGCGGGAACAAGGGAAATAAGACTGACTGATTGTGACCCCGAGTTCCCGGAAGGAAGGAAGGAGTCCAGGAGGCCCCCGGGGGCCACGCCCATTTGTCATCCGTGTCAAACGCATGTGGGCGTCCGACAACACGCTGTCATGACAGGGAGCGAGAGAGACAAAGAGGCAGAGAGACAAAGAGATAGAGAGACCGAGAGAGAGAGAGAGAGAGAGAGAGAGAGAGAGAGAGAGAGAGAGAGAGAGAGAGAGAGAGAGAGAGAGAGAGAGAGAGAGAGAGAGAGAGAGAGAGAGAGAGAGAG
>CM051015.1:13662919-13665419 GCA_027704905.1 Muraenolepis orangiensis | reverse complement strand
CAAACACACACACACACACACACTCGCAATTAGAAAATACAGAGCATCAGAAAATAGGTCGTGGGTGCCTAATCATTTATTATTCAGGGGGGGGTTGTGTGTGGCTTTGAATTAGCAGCACAGCAGACATCTTTGGGTCGGGTTTTCCAGGCGCGGGACCACAAGCACCTCCGCACACAACACTATCGCTGTGTTCCAGCCCAGACCCAGACAACGAGGAGAGAGAGAGAGAGAGAGAGAGAGAGAGAGAGAGAGAGAGAGAGAGAGAGAGAGAGAGAGAGAGAGAGAGAGAGAGAGAGAGAGAGACAGAGACAGAGAGAGAGAGAGAGAGAGATAGGACCCGTGGATGTCACACACACACACACACACACGCACGCACGCACGCACGCACACACACCACACACACCACACACACACACACACACACACACACACACACACACACACCACACACACACACACACACACACACACACACACACACCACACACACACACACACACACACACACACACACACACACACACACACACACACACACACACACACACACACACACACACAGGGTGTGCCTGAAGATGGGTTGAAGAGGCAAACCTCCACGGTTAGGTGTCTGGGTAGACGGCACAAAATATAACAAAATGGCCACTGAGCTTCGACAAGAAAAACCAAAAAAACTAGTAAAGAGTTATGTTGAAAATAAAATAAGGTGTGCCGTTGCAGAGGGAGGTAGCAAGGTTGCCAAAGTAAAGTGGGAGATTTTTCATCTTTTGTCTGTCTTATAGAGCATTCTGAAGGACCCGCATTAAATAGCCAGGGACAAATTAGCCTTTTTCGCCGGGCCCAGGGACAAAATGGCCCCCGACGACTTCGGCAGAAAATACAAGAGGAATCTCGACAGCCACTTTATCAACTCAAGAGTGCTACTTTGAAAACATGGTCCAGTTTGGTGATTGGCTTAAAAAAACCAGAAGCCAAATCTATACAAGCATCCTCTGCCCCGCGACCCTAGCCCACTTCGTTTGGCTTAGGGTTCGTTGTCAACGGTGTTTCTTTGCTCATTTGTTCACTATTCGTCATTCAATTCAAAGTTAATTTGAAGGAAAAATAAATAAAATGGTTGCCTTCACGTTGGTAAACATGACAATGCTAAAATGTATATTCTAGTTGAAAGAAAAATGTATGTACAAAATATATATAATTTACATAAATAAATATATGAAAATTGATTATTCTGTATATCCAATTTTATATGGCAATTTTTTTAACCTGTTTATTTGGTTTAGTTTTCTTAAGAATTGATCATTTCTATTTTCAACTGCTATTTGTTGTTGTTTGAGTGTCGTGAGGATTGCTGGACAATTCCGCTGTACTACAAATGACAATAAATTCGACATTCTGATTCTGAAAAAGTTGTACGCGATTGCAAATTGTACAATACCCCCCCCCCCCTTCCATCGGCTTCCGCCGCTTCCACAGCCCACCCCAGAAAAATAACGGACATCGCGGCCCATTAGCTAGTTCCTCTAATGAGCGTCAATAATCCCGAATCATTAGGAAGATTAACTCCGGCAGAAAGGTTAGCCATCCATTTCACCGGGCGAGAGGCGTGGCCTTTAGAAGCAAAACCCTAAAGTAGCATCCATCACGCCGCCGCCACCGCTAACGGTTTGCGTGCCCAGGACTCTGGGGAGAACGGTGCGAGGGGAAAAGGTTAAAATAAAATGCAGACAAACATAAACAACGGTTACATTGCTTTTTTTTTACATAAATGAATAAAAAAAGCTCAACATAAACACAGCGGGGTAAAGCGGTGAGTCGTTTGTACGGCGGCGGCGGCGGCGGGCGGGGGGGGAATGGGGGAGGGGGCATTCTGACTTATCGACTTAAAGTTAACTGCAAAGAGGCGAGAGGGCAAAAACTCTCTCTCACTCCACACATTTCCAGCAGTAAATCCCCCGGTACACCTTTAACAACCGGTTATCTGGGGAAACCTCCCACTCTATATGTGTCGGGGTCTGGGGGGGTTTGGGCCCCCGGCAGTTTACTCTCGTCACGTTTACTCTCCAAGAGGTAAAGCGGTACGATGCCAAGCTCTGATTCTCAAATTCAACTGACGTTGACCCCTGTGCACCCCTCGCTTCCTTGGATGTATAACTACAAACCCCCAATAAATATATGTTAACAAAAAAACATAACAATATACATATATATAACTAAATCCACCTCGATTTGCGATCCATTGTATTTGGTGTTTGTCTACCGATAATAATTTTTTTGAATAGGCTAAATATGGATTTACGTTTGGAGAACATCATGTCATACAATTGACTAATATCTAAAATACATTTGAGAGATTTATCTCACCATTCCTCGCATTTCTTACGGTAAATCCGGTAATTGTGTGTTGCCGCCAATTTTGCAGTCACGTTTTTGAACACGGCTCGGTGAATTTGCATTGAAGGGACGAGGAAGACATTGATGTTTTCTTAAGCGATAC
>CM051015.1:13640419-13642919 GCA_027704905.1 Muraenolepis orangiensis | reverse complement strand
ATATTACCGCCGTTAATGGCTAAGGTCAACAGGCAGGGAGCTCGCCCCCCATCGGCCGCTGCCCTCCATTGTTTTAAATGTACCGAGGGCATTCTGTGGGCTGAGGGGAAAGAGAGAAAGCGTTGCGCAACACGCAATAACGCAACAGGTGGAGGGAGAGAGAGAGAGAGAGAGAGAGAGAGAGAGAGAGAGAGAGAGAGAGAGAGAGAGAGAGAGAGAGAGAGAGAGAGAGAGAGAGAGAGAGAGAGAGAGAGAGAGAGAGAGAGAGAGAGAGAGAGAAAGAGAGAGAGAGAGGGTGGAGAGAAAGAGAAAGAGAGAGAGAGAGTGAGAGATGGAGAGAGAGAGAGGTGGTGGATGGAGAGAGAGGGGGAGAGAAAGCGAGGGAGGGGAGAGAAAAAGAAAGAGAGAGGGACAGAGAGAGAGAGCGAGAGATGGAGAGAGAGGTGGTGGATGGAGATAGAGAGGGGGGGGAGAGAAAGAGAAACAGCGAATGGAGAGAGAAAGAGAGGGTAGAGAGACAGCTACAGAGAGAGAGAGACAAAGCGAGACAGAGAGAGAGAGAGCGAGAGATAGAGCGGTGGAGGGGAAGGAGAGAGAGGGGATGGGAGGGGAGAGAGAGAGATGGGGGGGAGAGAGAGAGAGAGAGAGAGAGAGAGGGAGAGAGCAAGAGAGGGAAGGAGAGCGAGAGACATAGACAGAGAAAAAAATGTAGCAGATAGAATTTAGCTTTGTTTTGGGAAGATAAGGTAAGATTTATGACTGCAGTCTATTTTGCTGTAATGGTCAATTAGTCAATGCATATTTGTTTGATGGTTTCACCCGTATCTTTCTGGAAAACGCTTTTGACAGTGTTAACAGCCTCATCATCAATATATATGGTGTTTGCACACATTTCTTGTAACATGTATGCTCAAAAAAACAAAAAAAGGAAAAAACGATTATCTTACTTTGGGACTTATATTTTTTGGGAGAAAGAACCAACAAGTATACACACAACTAACTTCACCCCTCCCCCCAACCTGAGCGTTGACAGCTAAGACCAGAGTTTTCCAACGATCCCCGTGGGCTGTTTCGCTAACAGCCCCGGAGAACCGGCAATACTCTCAGGCTTCTAGCATGGCTGTCAAAACGTAGCTCCGGTAGCCTAGCTGTCTCTCATACACATACAGTACGTCGTGCGATTTGTCGCCAGCAAATCAAACGACGCCATAAATAAAGCACGTCAACACACGGGCGGACGCATGTACTTCTGTCAAGTCACACTGGCTTGTGTTGGGGAATTAGTAGATTTCTAGCGTGTCAATTTTTTTGGACTATTTTCCCGTTTCTTCGAGACAATCTCTTCTGCATCTTCCTGCAGAAGAGCATTCGAGGGTGCGCGTTACCGGGGAACGGGGGAGTTCGACGTGGTCAAGACCCGTGGGATTTGAGACGTTGAAAACCCGGGAAGCCATCAGCCACGGCCATTATCATCGCACAAAGCCCCCCTGTCCCCCGTCCCCGTTCCCCCGTCCCCTCCCCAGAGCCCAGCACTGCACAGCACTACGAAGCTAACCCCAGCCAGCCAGCCAGCGCACAAAGCACTGCTGGTGGTGCTGCTTCTGCTTCTGCTGCTGCTGCTGCTTCCTCTGCTCATCCCGGGGGAAATAAAGCTACTGTCTCTGGGAATGGCCATCAAAGGAGAACCAAAGCCCCAAGAGGCAAGGAGAGCAAGCGTAGACTTACAGGGGTAGGGGGGGGGGGGGGGGGGGGGGAGAGAGGGAACTCATGGCTACTGATGTTGTTCACCGTCTTTTATTCTTCAATGTTTGTCCGGGGTTCTGTGGAGCGGATTGACGGAGAACAGAGCAGGGGAATGAGAGCCGTCCATGAGGACCGAGGCCCTGTGGGTCCCCCCCCCCCCCTCTACCCCCTCTCCGTGTTATGATCGGCTTTGATTGTTCCAGTTATTTATTTTTTAAGTACATTCCAATTTAACTCTTCCTCGTTTTAAATGTCCATTAGCATTTTTCTGACAAAACATATTCCCTTTACAGTGTCGACACAATGACTAATTAAGCGGAAAAATATTTTGAAAAAACAATGAAAGGAAGGGAAATTTCCCAACAGTGTCCGTCAACTGAGCTCGGGGCGTACGCTCGTCCTATTGAGTTTTAATTAACGCATCCAGGATCCGCTTGTCCTCCGATGAGCCTGCTGCTTGGAGGACTAATTCACTAACTCATTAACTCTCAATAACTTTTTAATCAAATGTAAAAAAAAATGGGTGCAATTCAGTGTGTGTGTGTTTGAGTGAGTGAGTGAGTGAGTGAGAGAGAGTGATGTGTGTGTGTGTGTGTGTGTGTGTGTGTGTGTGTGTGTGTGTGTGTGTGTGTGTGTGTGTGTGTGTGTGTGTGTGTGTGTGTGTGTGTGTGTGTGTGTGTACATACATGTTCAGTGTGTGCTGTGTGTGTGTTTTTTTAAGCGAGTGAGTGAGTGAGGGAGTGAGTGTGTGTGTGTG
>CM051015.1:13605419-13612919 GCA_027704905.1 Muraenolepis orangiensis | reverse complement strand
ATATATATATATATACACAGTATATATATATATATATATATAAATATATACACCCCCGGAAGTTGGCCGGGCCTATACAATATAGTCTCATGGCTCTCTTCTATGCCCGTAAATAATTGTGCGCGCGCGTGGGTGGAGGGGTTTCATGTCTCTCGTGGGTGGAGGGGTTTTGTGTCTCTCGTGGGTGGAGGGGTTTCATGTCTCTCGTGGGTGGAGGGGTTTTGTGTCTCTCGTGGGTGGAGGGGTTTCATGTCTCTCGTGGGTGGAGGGGATTTGTGTCTCTCGTGGGTGGAGGGGTTTTGTGTCTCTCGTGGGTGGAGGGGTTTCATGTCTCTCGTGGGTGGAGGGGATTTGTGTCTCTCGTGGGTGGAGGGGTTTCGTGTCTCTCGTGGGTGGAGGGGTTTCATGTCTCTCGTGGGTGGAGGGGTTTTGTGTCTCTCGTGGGTGGAGGGGTTTTGTGTCTCTCGTGGGTGGAGGGGTTTTGTGTCTCTCGTGGGTGGAGGGGTTTCATGTCTCTCGTGGGTGGAGGGGTTTTGTGTCTCTCGTGGGTGGAGGGGTTTGTGTCTCTCGTGGGTGGAGGGGTTTTGTGTCTCTCGTGGGTGGAGGGGTTTTGTGTCTCTCGTGGGTGGAGGGGTTTTGTGTCTCTCGTGGGTGGAGGGGTTTTGTGTCTCTCGTGGGTGGAGGGGTTTTGTGTCTCTCGTGGGTGGAGGGGTTTCGTGTCTCTCCTCTCACCGATGAGGGTTGAGTGAGTCTTGCTCGCCGAATCAAAAAGGCCACCATTCTTCCAATATAACTCAAATGAATGGAGCGTGAGGTCAGCCCGGCCGCTGACGGGGCTACCGCCGTCAAGAAGAGATATGAGTGTAAGACGCTTTGTGTGTGTGTGTGTGTGTGTGTGTGTGTGTGTGTGTGTGTGTGTGTGTGTGTGTGTGTGTGTGTGTGTGTGTGTGTGTGTGTGTGTGTGTGTGTGTGTGTGTGTGTGTGTGTGTGTGTGTGTGTGTGTGTGTGTGTGTGTGTGTGAACGCTGGAATCCAGTGTCAGTGGTAAATTGGAAACCTTCCTTTCTTCTCTCCAACACAAAACGTATGAACGTCCTACAAGAAGCTCTGTACAGTAGTGAGACCGAACGGTCGGGTATCTCCTCTGGCCTGCTGGAATAGCGAAGAGATGCCTGAAAGGCTTAGACTAACACACACACACACACACACACACACACACACACACACACACACACACACAAGGAGGGGGGTTGCTAAGTCAGTAGGGACTTGGCTTGGGGAACCGGAGGGTCACCGGGTCAAGTCCCCAAAACGAGTACGGAGTGAGAACTGGTACTTGGAAAAGGGGGCCAGTTCGCCTCCTGGGCGCTGCCGGGGTGCTCTTGAGCAAGGCACCAGACACCTACACTGCAGCTGTATATACAGTATAAAATAGCTGCCCAATGCTCCTAATAATAGGATGGGTTAAAGGCAGAGCAACGAATTCCACTGTGTATGTACATGTATGTGACAAATAAAGAGGATTAAAATCCACCAGATTTAGATTTAGACACACACAACACACACCTAAATACATATAAACTGCTAGACGTTGCAGTTAAAATACACGCTACTGCTTATTAAACACATTATTCGTTCATAACTTCAATGCATTAAACGAATATTGATTAAACTGGTCGAAAGTCACTCTTTAATGATTCCGCGGACTTAACAATATAGGCTTACTTTCACCGGTCGACCAAGGCGCGGCGCTATCGGTGCGTAATGGAAACAATATCCGCTGTCTCTCTTCACACGTTCTCAGCACGTTGCAGTCGCTTAAGACAGCTGCCTATACCTTTGTTTAACCAAAGCAAAACAACAAGCTAAAACATCGCATTCAATCTCCTCAATAATAAAATAATCTAAATTAAAAAACACCTAATGTAGGCCCTTATAAATCGATCGGCCCAGCGCAGGGTGCGCGCATGGATGGGACGCGTAAAGCGAAGAAAACACGCGTTATTGTTACTGTGATGCCATTGCAACGGCCCGGGGTCAGAAGCGTAAAACGACGAGTACACATATGACGTGTGTGTGATGGAAGAGGGACTTTTTTTATTGTAAATACACGGCTGGACGGCGCTATATGAGCGCTTCTCTGCGGGGTTGAGCGTGTGGTGAGAGAGCCCTGATGGCCACACCATACATTTGCAACGTGCGCCCTTCTTGCGCCTGTAGTTGTTTTTTTTGCTCTCACTCACTCTCACACTCACACACTCACTCACTCACTCACTCTCTCACTCTCTCACTCTCTCACTCTCTCTCTCTCTCTCTCTCTCTCTCTCTCTCTCTCTCTCTCTCTCTCTCTCTCTCTCTCTCTCTCTCTCTCTCTCTCTCTCTCTCTCTCTCACCTAACACACCTAACACACACACACACACACACACACACACACACACACACACACACACACACACACACACACACACACACACACACACACACACACACACACACACACACACACACACACACACACACACACACACACACACACACCTAACACACACACACACCTAGCACACACACACACACACACTCACACACACACACACACACACACACACACACACACACACACACACACACACACACACACACACACCTAACACACACACACGCGGCGAGTGTGGCGAGACAAACTTTACGGACTTCGGTCCATGCACGTACATCCGCTGATATACGTTATATATTATTGCATATTACTATATTATTATTGTATAGGCCTACATCACATGCATACTATACACACACAACATATAGGCCCGTGATGACCGCTGCATTATTGATTTTATTTTTATTGTATTGGTTTTTGAAAAAGTCCAGTAGAAAAGGGAACAATATGACGATAAATATAGATGACGATTGCTTCAACAAATGTACACCTTGTAAGTCGCTTTGGATAAAAGCGTCTGCCAAATGCCCTAAATGTAAATAGAAGGTTCTGGATACTGTATCCAAACGTGTGCGCCACACGGTAGGACATTACACGACACTATATAGACGAGGGGCTGATTATTATACGACCCGTCGGTTGACGCGCGGAGAAGCAAACTGTCGCCGCGCTTTTTAGTTGAGTTGTTGATCTTTCCCGTCCGAGTCACACGTGTGACGGCTTCTGACGGCTTCTTTACATTAAACACTCCGTGCATGGAGACATATGTGTCCTTCGTGTGATGGGTTCCATCGGCGTGCCATGGAGACGTCGTGTAACGTTTGCTGCGATTTAGAGCAAGTTATGTGCGGCAGAACGTGTCTCAATGTTAAGTTACAGGTTAAGTTAAGGCTATGATTGGAATTATTTTAGAATTAAAACATTTTCACCTGGATTCTGGGATTCCGGTTGCCGCCGTTATACTGGCTTCATCGCAGTGATGTCAAAATAATGCTTAAATACAAATGGATCTAAAGTGTATTGTTGCAAAAATTGGCTTCTTAATCCGAGCGAGTTCACGAAAGGACAACCACCCAGCATGAGGCAGTTAGAGTACCACCACCCGGTGTCCCACAAGGTGGTGTCCCACCCGGCGATGTCCCACCCAGCGGTGTCCCAGCCGGTGTCCCAGCCGGTGGTGTCCCACCCGGTGTCCCACCCGGTGTCGTCCCACCCGGTGCGCACCTTTCGCACCAGCCGGTGTCCTACCCGGTGGTGTCCCACCCGACGATGTCCCACCCGGTGATGTCCCGCCCGCTGCGCACCTTGCGCGCACCGAGCCGGTGAGAGACTTCGGGGACCCCCGCACACATCCACTAGCACTCACCTGACTGCGAAGAAGTGGTCCGGAGCAGCGGAGAAGTCAGGAGACCAACGACCAGCCAACACAGGGGAGCCGTTTGCTTCATGTTGTATTGTTAGGGTTGATTAGTAGTATTACTCCTTTAATTCACATGTCCGGTGGCGACCCCCTCCTCCTCCTCCCCCTCCTCCCCCCTCTCCCCCTCCCCTATCGCCGTTGGGGAGGAAGAAACGAAAAAAGAAGAGATATATGGACCCGCTTGTCCTGTTGTGAGTCACTTGAGGACTTTTTTTTTGGGGGGGGGGGGTTTTAACTGGTGAGATAATAATTAGTCCACGTCGACGGGAGCTGTTCCGTTGGCGTTCTGCACGTTCAGCCGGACCGGGGGTTCGGCACCGGGAGTCTCCGGAGCGCGCGGCGGAACGCCTGACTGCCTGTCAATAGAGTAACGCGGCGAAGAGGTGGCTCGTGCCATTTACTCCTCGGAGTTGTTGGATTCAATGCTTCTCGCGGAGATCGCCTTCTGACGGGCCACGCCCACTTCCACGTGCGGAACCTCCCACCGACGCTTTTGCCCATTGGGTGGCGCCGACGCGGCTTGCCGAAACCCCGCCTCCTCACTTTACGCGATAAGAGCGCTCATTGGTTTTCACACGTGTGCACAAGTCCCCCCCCCAAAAAAAAAATCTCACTATTTGTTGCGTCGACTACAGTGCAGTGCACCTGTCACCACAGATGAGACGCGGCGTACAGAACCAAATGCATTGCAATGGCCCCGGGTTTCTCAAATGGTGGAACGGGTACCCCGATAGGGCTTTGCTTTTTGGCTTTTTGGACGATGCTGGGGTACTTGGTACATTTCTGAAAAAAAAGTGTATTTTTCATGGTTATAATATAGATTGTGGACAATTGTTAAATAATAATCCCACCTTCATGTAATTCACTGCGTCTGAATACCACCTTCAGAAAATAATAAGCATATTACTTTGACTTTAAGAGAGAGGACCCCCCCACTCGCCAAGATATATTTTACACACATAGTACATAGTCCAAAACGTGTGTTCACTGCTGTAGCCGAAACTGTTTTTTATTATTCAAATTTAGTTTTTGAGGGTTGGGGAAAAATACTAATATTAGACTAGACGAGACATTATACAACGTAGCGTGTTCATTATGATTTTGAATAGGGATTTTCAATGATTGTCTGCTGTTAAGGAGTCTTAAAGGGAGATAGAGATCGGGGGATGTCTTTAAGGAGCTAAAAAGAAGACCGGCCAATGCAATTGAAAATTGAAATGTATGACTTTCAAGTGAACACGAAGACGATAAAAGGCATTCGGTTGTTACTTCTAAAATACAGCTGTCGTTGTCCCAACCCATCTTGGTAGCTCTGTATCGCTGAAGGAGCAAGGTGATTCGCCTCCTGCAGTTACAATATGCCCCAGCATCTGGATAAATACACATTACCATATGCCCTGAATTAAGAGGACTGACATTAAGGGGGAACACAGAGGCTGATCGAGAGACACACACAGAAGGACAATGGAAAGTCAAATGGTTCGGAGTAGGACAATATTAAGGGTCGTTAAAGACATGCAACATCGCCCAAACTAAGTCCGGGGAACATTGGGGTGTGTTCTTTGGAAGTCACGCAACAACGCAAACCCAAACTACTAGTGATGTTGTGTTTGGTTGTCCTTCAACTGGAATTTGTAGAGTATTCGACATTACATATTGACAAAATAAAAAAAAAATCGACCAAAAAAAAAGTCATAATTTAATGTAAATGAGATCATTACATTTGTAAAATAATGATTATAACTTAACATGTAACATGTATCGATACCAACATATATCTTTTTATTTTTTAAAGGAAAACGTACAAGAAAGGAAATAAATAACAGGAAAAGTAAGAATTAATACATATACATATTTCTGCTTCAAAACCTTTGCGTAGTTCCTTAGATCAATGAAACAAAACGTCATTTAAGGATGCTGTGAGTTTCAGCCTTGCAGAACGGCCCAGAGGTCTGTCATTGCGGAATAAGTGATGTGCCTTGCTGATGTAGAACATTCAACTCGTCCTCTGGACTGCAGTATTAACCCGTGACCACAGGGGGGTGAGAGAGAGAGAGGGAGAGAGAGAGAGGAGAGAGAGAGAGAGAGAGAGAGAGAGAGAGAGAGAGAGAGAGAGAGAGAGAGAGAGAGAGAGAGAGAGAGAGAGAGGACACAGTTGAGAGGAGGGTTGGAGGGGGTGTGATGGTGCAAGCCACTATACCTGCCAGTTACCTTACACGCACATTGGCAGACAATATGGAGTCTTTATTATTGAATAGGACTCGGCAGAAATGGGCTTTTAATATTACAGACAAGGGGAATTCATCAAGAGGCAATAGCAACATGAGATATGGCAGGCTGCAGACACACCGAGAAGCCCTCTGTGTAAAGGCGTCACTGACTGGCGGCCCTTTATCATTATTAATACCCAAAATGTAATTTTCACCGCATTGGATCTATTCATTGTGCATTGCACTGTTGAAGGAGCACCTGAGACAGGGTTGTCCTCATGCTGTCAATTATTCCTGCAGGGCTACCAGAGGGAGGTGTGTGTGTGTGTGTGTGTGTGTGTGTGTGTGTGTGTGTGTGTGTGTGTGTGTGTGTGTGTGTGTGTGTGTGTGTGTGTGTGTGTGTGCGTGTGTGCATGCATGTGCGTGTGTGTGTGTGTGTGTGTGTGTGTGTGCGTGCGTGTGTGTGTGTATGTGTGTGTGGGGGGGGGTAGAGCGACCCGGTCCTTCCCATGGCTATAATCTAATACATAACCATGATGATGTGTTTCATGGATGCCACTTTAACACAGCGACAGCGTATAGCCCAATACACACTGTGCGTCTCCAGAGACGGTACGGGCGGCATTGTAGCTCAGTCAGAAGGGACTTGGCTTGGGAACCGGAAGGTCACCGGTTCAAGTCCCCGAAACCCCTGAGCACTGCCGAGTTGTCCGTGAGCAAGGCACCAGACCACTACTCCCTGGGTGCAGTATACGTATATACAATAGCTGCCCACTACTCTTAATACTAAGATGGGTTAAATGGAGAGAAACCCATTTCACTGTGAATGTATGTGACCAATATGTATGTGACCATCCTCCAGATATAAATTAGATGTGTGTCATAATGATCCAGGCACACCATGTGAGTGTAAAGAAGATATACTTTTTTTTTAATAGTTATTATTCTCATACCACACGGCACATTGTTTTGAGCCGTCCGTGCGAGGCAAGCGAAGGAAAGACAATATGAGCCTGGGGAGAAGCAGCGTTCCCGCCACACGCGCCGATAAACCTCCACCCTGATGTGGCAGAAATGCAAAAAGGAACAAAGTGAACAAAACAAAAGGAGATACAAACAAAAGCGTGCTGGTGAAAAAGGACAGGGGTCGTGTCTTCATAGGCTTCACACGCCAGAGGAAAAAGATGCATGTTGTTTTCCTCCAACTGTGATGCATTGTTCAATTTTGTAAAGGTAAGTTTGCAAAGGGATTTGCACTCTAAGTTGGAATAACAGAGAAACTGTGTAACAACAATGTACGGTGACAAAATGACAACAAGCTGCCAAAGACATGTGTCTGTCGACGTGTGTGTGTGTGTGTGTGTGTGTGTGTGTGTGTGTGTGTGTGTGTGTGTGTGTGTGCGTATGCATGTGTATACGTGTGTGTATGCATGTGT
>CM051015.1:13595419-13597919 GCA_027704905.1 Muraenolepis orangiensis | reverse complement strand
ACCAGCACCCACGGCTTGTCCTTTGTATTCCAGGGTCATAGTGAATACAGGACACCATGCATGAGGAACTTCTGAGCACACAGCTGTGTGCTTGGATAAGGACGTTGTGTGGGCTTTTTTTTGTGTGCTTTTGTATGTTGTGTGTTTAATTTGTGCATGTATAGAGTGTGTGTGTGTGTGTTGTGTGTGTACACACGTGCATATGTGTGTGTGTGTGTGTGTGTGTGTGTGTGTGTGTGTGTGTGTGTGTGTGTGTGTGTGTGTGTGTGTGTGTGTGTGTGAACATGCCTGTGTACGTACATGTGTGTGTGTGAATGTGTGTGTGTGTGTGTGTGTGTGTGTGTGTGTGTGTGTGTGTGTGTGTGTGTGTGTGTGCGTGTGTGTGTGTACATGCCTGTGTACGTGCATGTGTGTGTGTGTGTGTGTGTGTGTGTGTTACGATGGAGGAACCTAGTCCAAACATCCCCCATCACCTGGCAGGAAAGACAGGAATGAGAGGCGGCACTCAGTGGTTGTGTAACAGCTTCAGGCTCCAAACCATCTGAGTCTCCTGTACTTTGTCACTTCAACTTTTAAAAGCTGGCTATTAAAGGCTTGCGCAAGACGACAAAAGCAACATCTCTACATAAGGCGTATAGCCGTGGTCATATATTCAATTAAAATAATGGTGACACTATGAATATGAATAAAGGAGCGATTGGCCTGTTTTGGCAGTACTACTACTACTATTACTACTGTTCACTATTTTCTATTTAGCGGCACCCGACCTTTTATATTTACTGCTTTAAAGGGAAATGTGTGTGTTTATGTGGGCGGTGTGTATGTGTGTGTTTGTGAGGGCGGTGTGTGTGTGGTGTGGTGTGTGTGTGTGTGTGTGTGTGTGTGTGCGTGGGCGTCTGTGTGCACTCTTTGCAATATCAATTTGTGATTATTTGACAGGTCTTAAAGTCTTAAAAAGTCACAATTTCCCAAAAATAACTCAGTATATTACTTGATTTGCCCCTCCCCCGCATTCTGGGTGCAGGAGCCTAAAACAGGTACCATCGCTGTGTAGGAACCTGAAGACACAAGATATGTATTGGCCATTTGAATCAAGTACATTGGAACGCTTACTCCCCATTCCCCCCTGCAGTATGAATCTCCAAAACAATATACAATCAAAATTAACAAAAAAAGGACAGCAAAGTGACTGATAGATGATATGTACATGTGTTGAATTGTGCACAAATATTTCAAAAGCATTTAAAGTGCCAGTAGTGCAGCAGCATCATGAATACAGTGCAGTACAGAGCAGTAACTGTAATGGGTCCAGAAAGTCCAGCAAAGTATGACAGTGTAATGTTAATGACATGTTATGATAGTGGCAGCACTCCTAGCAGTTCAGTAGGTCACTGCCTGTGGATAAAAACTCTCCTTAAACCTGGTAGTCCTTGCTGTACGGATGCTGCGCCACCGGCGACCAGACGGTAGGGGGGAGAAGAGATGGAGCCCAGGGTGGTTGCAGTCCTTTATGATGGACATGGCCTTCTTCCGACATCTGGTCCTACAGATCTCCTCAATGCATGGAAGTGCACACCCGATGATCTCCTCTGCCGTCCTCACTGCAGTGGTGTTGCCGTACCACACGGTGACCCCCTCCCATCAGGACGCTCTCTACGGTGCCACGGTAGAAGTTCACTAGCCACCTCTGGCCTATTCCGCTTCTCCTGAGGCACCGCAGAGCATAGAGGCTTCTTCAGCATGACCTCCGTGTTGCGGGTCCACGCCAGGTCGTCAGAAATCGGTATCCCAAGGAAACGGAAGCAGCTGATGACTTCCACCGGTATCCCGTCCAGGCTGATGGTGGAGTGGGGGCCCCGGTGGCTCCTGAAGTCCACGATGAGCTCCTTAGTCTTGCTGACATTCAGTGCGAGGCTGTTGTCCTCACACCATGGCGTCAGCAGGACTCTTGTTCGTTAAACACTTTACAATTACATAAAATACTACACTGCTCTTGACAACCATCAGTGGCATCACATATTTAACATAAATACATCTACAAGAATCAGTGACCGGAAGCAACGTCTACAAATATCAAAAGTGTTCAATAATTAAACTCAATAATTATCAAAGAAAAAGTAGCAAATGAAATTGCTAGCGACGAAGATTAATGCTGTCAAAGTTTCAAACAAAGCAATATGCTATTGGCTAAGCTAGCTACAAAAATAGAATGAAATGAATGAACTATTTAATGTTTGATACCTCCGCCACAGTGTACAATGCATGGCCATGATCATTTGGGAAGTTTCGGGTTTTTTTTACATTTTCATGTAAAAAATGTATCCAAAGCACTTTAAGTCATGCCTCACATTCAACCATTGATTCAACCACCGACGGCGGAGTCAGCCATGCAAGGAGACAGCCAGCACGTCAGGAGCAGTTAGGGTTAGGGGGTCTTGCTCAGGGACACCTTTTGCTAGGAGGACCTGGGGATCTAACCAGCATGTGAGGCGACCGCTCT
>CM051015.1:13587919-13590419 GCA_027704905.1 Muraenolepis orangiensis | reverse complement strand
GAGCCAAATCTCTGTGACTTTCCCAAGCTTTGTCAAGTTGAAACTTTTTTCACATCCGAGACACAAGTGTTTAAGTTCTATGATGTGGAAAGTCCCATCCAGCAAAAAAAACCTCTGCTTAACCCCTCCACAGCAGGGAAGCGGTAAACTCTTACTCTCGATAAGAGCAATGTCAAAGTTACAGGTGTAAAAAACCACAGAGAGAGAAAAAAAAACATTTCCTCGCCTTTCTGTCATCCGGCTTCGGTCGCTCACTAGATCTATTCTATTCCCTATGTCTAAACATGTCATACATAATGGAAAAACACTTCTTAGATAAGTATTCTTCCACTGGAAAGTATGGCTTTTCATAAAATGGTTTCTTTGCAGTAGAGAGGTCAACAATAACAGAAACTGGTGCTATGTGTAGAGCCGGCAAAGTCAGCCGAGTGAAGGGTTGCTGGCGAACAATCTTGCAAAACTGAATGCTGGTAAAATGGATCATTGTTCATTTTTACATACTATCCACATTTACATCATACCTTTGAGCAGTGTTACATGCACACACCCCCACAGACACACACCCCACCCCCCCCCCCCACACACACACACACACACACACACACACACACACACACACACACACACACAGACACAGACATTACAACTATACGACAGTAGTGTAGAACTACATGGAAGTCGTGCCCAGGACCCAGACTGGAGTTAATTCATTGGTCTTCTTAGAAATTCTATATTTTTTTCTCTACACACTCAATTAATTGCGAGAGACACAAATGTGTAGATCATCTAACTTAAACAGAAAACAGAAGATAATCATCACTTGAAACTAAAAGTTGCAGTGAGCCTAAAGTTTAAATATTTAACACACACACACCCACACACACACACACACCACACACACACACACACACACACACACACCACACACACACACACACACACACACACACCTACTAGCCTAACCTACTAACAACCTACTAGCCTAACCTAGTCAGCCACCCACAACCACCCAGGGGGGGGTGGTTGTGGGTGGCTGACAAGTGGTTGGCTGGCTAGTGGTGGCTGTGGGCTGGCTATTGGGTGGCTGGCTAGCGGTTGGCTGGCTTGCGGGTGGCTGGCTAGCGGGAGGCTGGCTAGCGGGTGACTGGCTAGTGGTTAGCTGCCTAGTGGTTGGCTGGCTAGCGGGTGGCTGGCTAGCGGTTGGCTGGCTAGCGGGTGGCTGGCTAGCGGTTGGCTGGCTAGTGGGTGGCTGGCTAGCGGTTGGCTGACTAGCGGGTGGCTGGCTAGCGGGAGGCTGGCTAGCGGGTGACTGGCTAGTGGTTAGCTGGCTAGCGGTTGGCTGGCTAGCGGGTGGCTGGCTGGCGGGTGACTGGCTGGCGGTTGGCTGGCTTGCGGGTGACTGGCTAGCGGGTGGCTGGCTAGCGGGTGACTGGCTAGCGGGTGGCTGGCTAGCGGATGGCTGGCTAGCGGGTGGCTGGCTAGCGGGTGGCTGGCTAATGGATTGCTGGCAAGCACTCACCCACAAACTTCTGGGGGTTGGTACTCTTCCGTTTGCCCACGGTGCTCTGGAGTCTCTCGATGACGGGGGGGCGGTCGAAAAGGGCCACAGAGCCCGGCTCTGCTATGGTCCTGGGCTCCTTGGAAACCTCACCTGGGGAGGGCGGGTGGAGGACGGGTGAGACAATGAGGGGAAGATACAATTAAGAAAAAGTGAATAAAGTGAACAAACACATCAGATAAGTCAAAAACAAAAAGAGTCACTCGACAAAACACATGGGGTGCAATAGAACATATTACGATGGTGTGAAACAAGCACAATTGTTACTGTAATGAATAAAGTAACTATATATAACAAACATCAACAGACATCCACACGACTTTCTCAGAAATGTTTCATGAATGAGCAGCATAAAATAAATGAATCTAAAATTGACAATAACGATAACTAAAAACAACATGAATGGACAATCTCATTGAAGCGCACAGCCGGTACCTGGGTAAGGGCCGGCGGACCGATCCATGCCAACACTTTGCAGGTAGCTGTGGCAACGCTCCTTATGCTCCTCCAGCGACGTGCGCTGTTTGTAGCTCCGCCCACAGTAGTTGCACTTGTGTGGTTTGCCCACTGCAACAGAGACGAGACATCAAACAGAGAGAGAGAGAGAGAGAGAGAGAGAGAGAGAGGGAGAAAGAGAGAGAGCTGATTAATTTAGTTCAGCTGGAGTACAGAGTGGGCAACGATCTTCCTATACCTCGCCCCGCCCCCCCCTCCCCATTCCACGCCACAGTCATCGCTAAAGGCTGCGTAGTAGTACCACACATACCGACCAGACGTTACTACAATCAATTGAGATCAAGGACGATGACATCATGGGTGTTCCACTGCTGGTGTTAACACACACACACACACACACACACACACACAAACAAACACACAAACACACACACACACAGTGAGCATAATTCTCTGGAACAACCAGTCGACAACACCTACAGATGG